>CM075104.1:22925141-23250263 GCA_037576195.1 Phytoseiulus persimilis | reverse complement strand
TGATCACGCTTTCGAAATAAAATGTATATATTGGAGTGAGGCGGATGCACCACAGTCCGACACAGGTACTTTGCATTGCACTCGACAAATCTGAACCCGAAATGACGTACGGAGACTCCTGCTAGATCTGGCATTGCTAGAAGAGAGTGTGGATTCTCTAGGCTCTCCGCTGGATCTTCGACGCTTGGTAAATTGATTCGTGCCAACGACTCCGACCGAACAGAACACGGAATCCAAATCCACACTGTGCATATATCGACGATTCAAAGAGACAAGAGGTTTCCAACTGGATGTGTACGATAACTTGCAGGGTAGTCGAATTCTGGCGTTAACAAGAGCAGGAATGCTCAACACCAGAACCCAACGACGTAGCCGCGATCCTACTATCGATGTGAACTGCAACACATACGGGAGACCTGAAACCGGCACACACCTCGCCAAGGAATGCGAGAAAGGAAGGTATCCCCCACGAGAATTCCCGTTCCGAATTGGACTCCACCGCAACTCAACACCGAAGGACATCAGAAGGACGAAGAAAATCTCACGATGCTGGGAGAACCGAGAAAGATTATCTGTCTTTCCCCAACTCGCCGAAAGAAACGGCGTTTTTGGAGTGCTGCGAGGCAAACGGGCTCTCGCAACTGATCGAGTCCCCCACGCACAAATCGGGAAACACCCTCGATTTGCTGATTACAACGAACCGTGAGCTTATCGTAGATCTGTCGTCGTCTCAATCACCCATTACATCCGATCACTTCGCTATAAATTTCAATCTTATCTCCGAACAACCGCCGCCCAAAGCGGTACCCGCGTCGCACGACAGCTGACGAGATGTACTCCGAATTCGTCGCCTGTTGCCTTTTCCTGATCGAATCTTTCGTCCCACTACGGTCCTCAGCATCCACGGCCGCCAACCTGGATCGTTGAATTGATCGCCTAGAAAATGCGACGACGGATGGACGTCACAGCCCCGAAGTTGTGGCGCGACATCTCAAAAGGGCGACTCTGAGAAAGCGCACACTCTCGGAGATCGGCCTAGTCTTGGGAAATATTCGCGCTTCCTACTGTTACTCGAACACGCGCCTGAAAGGATTCGAGACCGTTCCCACATTGCAAACCCCAGGCGGAACTGTTCACGATCCCACCGACAAGGCAAACATACTTGCGAGTCACTGTGCTACTGTGCTCAACCCCGCCGAACCCGCGCCTGGGACTAAACAGTCGAAGAACGCAAATGCACAGACGGTTCCCAACAGCTCTATCGTATTCAATGAGGACGTGATCTTGAAGCATCTCTCAGCGCTGCCCTCCAAGATGTCTTGTACGCCCGATCGCATCCCACCCAACTTCCTCAAAACATTTCGCTTCTTCTTCTGCGAACCGCTCTCCCTGATTCTCCAGCGATCATACGAGGACGGAACCGCATCAGCCCTCTTCAGGAGCGGCATTGTAAACGCGATACATAAGAAAAGAGCTAAAGACGACGTCAGAAATTTCCGTCCAGTGTCCCAATGCTCGTCAGCGTGTGCAATCTTCGAAAATATTGTTGCCACACACGTCACCCGACACCTAAGACTCAACGACATCTATGACCCAAAGCAGCATGGGTTCTTTCCCAAAAAGTCAACTTGCACCCAGCTGCTCGCGATGACGCAGGAGTTCGGGCGATTCTTAAACGACGGCGTTCCATTTCACGTGGTGTACTTCGATCAAAAATCGGCCTTCGACAGAGTCGATCACCAATTACTGCTTCGGAAGATGAGGATAGGAGGACATAGGACTCCGCCACAAGACCGTTGAGTGGTGTCGCAGCTTCCTGTCGGACCGATCTTTCAGAGTGAGGATCGACAAGCACCTATCTGTGCCATACCCCGCCACGTCTGGCGTACCCCAAGGTGGCCCCTCTCCGCATTATTCTACGTAATCTTTGTACTAGATATCCGTGATTACCGCCCCCCGTACACCAGCTACTTCCTATTCGCCGATGACTTGGAACTCGTCGGGCCCGCTCGCGACCATGTTGACCGAACAACTCTACGGGCAGCAATCGACGGCGTGGTCCGATGGTGCACAGGAAACAAAATGTTACTATCGATCTCAAAGTGTGCGGTCTTAGTGGACGGCGGCTCGAATGCACCTTCCCCGTCTTACTCCATAGACGGAGAGCTACTACCTTTGATCCGCTCCATCCGGGATCTCGGTGTCATTGTCTCAACAGACCTCGATTCCGGCCGTCACATTGCAATCACGGTTGCCCCGGCTCGGTCTGTGATCAACAACATTTTCAGATGCTTCGCTGTTAAACGTCCCGAATTCTACACGAGACTCTACAACTCGCTAGTCATCCCAAAATTTCCCAAGAAAAATCCCAAAATGAGGGACCGGGGCTTCTCGGAGTGCTAAATCTGGGTCGTCTCATCGTTTCTGAGCGAGCGAAGAAAGGAGCACGTGTTGGGGGAGAAGGGACTCGGAAGGGAGGGAGGAAACCATGGAGGCATGGCAGCGTGAATGGGGGGCAGGTCTAATCGGGGAGTCGAAGGGAAAATGGACGAGGCATATCTTTAGAAACTTGCACAACACGGTGGACTGCGAGCACGGGGAGCTCAACTGCAGACTAACCCGGATTCTCGAGGGGCATGGTCAGGTTCGGACCTTCATGGTCGAGATTGGGAAGTCAGACCCTGATGTGTGCACCCTGCGCACGTCAGATGGAACCGACGATGCGTAACACAACGTGCTTCACTGCGAGGCCTTGCGCGACAAAGGGGACTGGGCTGTGGGTTTCAGGGGGTGGGGGCGGGGAGATTGAAACAGGTGGTGGCGTACGGGCTCAGGCGGAGGGAAGAATGGGATTATGTTCCGGGCCGTTTCGAGAGAATCATGTTGGGCGAGAAAGCGAGGGAGAAAGTTCGGAGGGCGCGACTCGTCACGAACTCCGAAACACGTCGAGCGGCTGAAGCGGGAGAACGGGCGCGTCAGCGAGCTCTGGACACTGCAGATGAACCGACGGACTCTCATGGAATGGAAGCGGGAGGTATTTAGGTCCGAGCACAGCACATAGAACGAGCGATACACGTTCGCCACTGACCACGGTGCACACATCGGCACACTCCTCATCATATGCAACAGAGCACCACCAAGTTAACGGCTCGCGAGGATACGATTTAGGATACGGATATAGGGATGATGACTCCTGTTCATATCGGTTCGAAGTGATGCTGAACCGACAGCGGGCGGGGGTTTGGGAGGCTTTTAGTAGGTTCGCGACTCCCACAGCACTGTGATGGGGCTATGGCACAGTCTGCACCACGCATTTTGCTTCCTGGACCCCACAAAGAAGAGATCCCCGAGAGTATGGCTAGATCGGTCCCGGAAGCACCTTCATTCTGCACCGAAGTCTTCGCCCATGCTTGTGAACCACTCCTCATCAATTCCATGTCGGGTTGGTATCCCATGACATCGAGGAGAGGCCTGTGAGTCTAGGTGGCGTCATATCGGGGCGGTGAACCTCCGAGCGATCGAGTCCATAGATGACAAACATCTTGACACAAACTGCATTTTATTGGGTCAGCAAGGAGAATGATTCAGCTTCATGCGATGTATTGTCTACTGCCATCACAATCGCAATCGCCGTACTCGGCGGTGAATCCGGACTCATCTTTCACGCAAAACCCTGGGTTCACGAATCCCCCTAAAGAATATAGCTGTAAGATATGCGGATAATCATTAGGGATGCTCGCGAGCTCCGGTTGTTTCCCGAATTACGCGAACGAAACTCGACAATAACAAAATAAATAGCAACGAACGAAAACCGAGATGGACTCGGATACCTCGCAGGGTACGCCCACAGCGGGGGTAAAGAAGTAAGGTTTTTCCGAGCCAGGAGAATGACAAAACTCGGTGCAGCCGTTGCGGCTGATGAGTCTGCCACGACCGTCGCAAGGTTGCCTCTCGGGCTTTGCCGTGACATCCTCCTCTGAATCGATAGAATAGGTCAGAATTTCCCTGCGGAGAGCGATGAGAAAAGATCGGTAGAGTTCTTCACATCGGAGTCGCTCTCACCATGAGTCAAAACGAGGCCGACACCGAGAAGAAAGATGAAGAACTTCATGATTTCGAGCCGTTCAAACTGTCTCTCGGCTCCGATGCAGGCTGGCCGTTAAATAGCATCTGCCAGGATGGGAGACGTGCATTCGAACCATTGTGTTCGATTCGACGGATGCGACGAATTCAGGAATGACAGTTGCATTTCATTGTTGCACTCCTCGATTCAATACCAGCAAGCGAACTGATCTGAGTTGTACGATACCGCCGCGAAATTCAAGCGGCACCTGTGCGGCCACCAAAGACCTCCCTCAGAATGGCAGAACTCATCTATGGTGATCAACGCCAATGGATGGAGCCGCGACACAACTCCCGGAATTCCATCTTGATTGCAAGCCTCATGCAATCGTGAACTTTTTGACCTTCATTCTCAAAAATCCCTTCCCATGTCGTCGATGAGAGGGAGAGGGATCGAGAGAGACGGGATCATATATTTCTGGTAGCGTTTTTTTTGTGGGGTCCAGGAGGAAGAATGCTAAAATTCGCCTGGCAGTGTTGAAGCTCTCCCGTTAACGGACACATCCTTACTATATATTATCGGCTTAGTCTGTCAGTTTGTAAGTTTGTCAGTTTGTCTGTCAGTTCGTCCGCACTTTTTCTGAAAGACATGAAGGTGATTCTGGGACCAATCTGAACATACTTTCCCGAGTCTTGAGAGGTGATTCCGGTACGAGTCTGACCATACTTTTCAGAAGCTGGAGGGGTGATTCTAGAACCAATCTGACCATACTTTTCAAAACGTGGAGGGGTGATTCTAGAACCAATCTGACCGTACTTTTCAAAACGTGGAGGGGTGATTCCGGAACCGATCTGACCATTACTTTTCAAGTCTGGAGGGGTGATTCCGAGACCAATCTGAGCATTACTTCCCAACTCTGGAGGGGTGATTCCGAGACCAATCTGAGCATTACTTTCCAACTCTGGAGGGGTGATTCCGGGGTTAATCTGAGCATTACTTTCCAACTCTGGAGAGGTGATTCCGGGGTTAATCTGAGCATTACTTTCCAACTCTTGAGGGATGATTCCGGGGTAAATCTGAGCATTACTTTCCAACTCTGGAGGAGTGATTCCGGGGTTAATCTGAGCATTACTTTCCAACTCTGGAGGAGTGATTCCGGGGTTAATCTGAGCATTACTTTCCAACTCTGGAGGGGTGATTCCGTTGTCAATCTGAGCACTACTTTCCAACTCTGGAGGAGTGATTCCGGGGTTAATCTGAGCATTACTTTCCAACTCTGGAGGGGTGATTCCGGGGTAAATCTGAGCATTACTTTCCAACTCTGGAGGAGTGATTCCGGGGTTAATCTGAGCATTAATTTCCAACTCTGGAGGAGTGATTCCGGGGTAAATCTGAGCATTACTTTCCAACTCTGGAGGGGTGATTCCGTTGTCAATCTGAGCATTACTTTCCAACTCTGGAGGAGTGATTCCGGGGTTAATCTGAGCATTACTTTCCAACTCTGGAGGGGTGATTCCGAGACCAACGAGCATTACTTTCCAACTCTGGAGGGGTGATTCCGGGGTCAATCTGAGCATTACTTTCCAACTCTGGAGGGGTGATTCCGGGGTCAATCTGAGCATTACTTTCCAACTCTGGAGGAGTGATTCCGGGGTCAATCTGAGCATTACTTTCCAACTCTGGAGGGGTAACTCCGAGACCAATCTGAGCATTACTTCCCAACTCTGGAGGGGTAACTCCGAGACCAATCTGAGCATTACTTCCCAACTCTGGAGGGGTGATTCCGAGACCAATCTGAGCATTACTTCCCAACTCTGGAGGGGTGATTCCGAGACCAATCTGAGCATTACTTTCCAACTCTGGAGGGGTGATTCCGGGGTTAATCTGAGCATTACTTTCCAACTCTGGAGAGGTGATTCCGGGGTTAATCTGAGCATTACTTTCCAACTCTTGAGAGATGATTCCGGGGTAAATCTGAGCATTACTTTCCAACTCTGGAGGAGTGATTCCGGGGTTAATCTGAGCATTACTTTCCAACTCTGGAGGAGTGATTCCGGGGTTAATCTGAGCATTACTTTCCAACTCTGGAGGGGTGATTCCGTTGTCAATCTGAGCACTACTTTCCAACTCTGGAGGAGTGATTCCGGGGTTAATCTGAGCATTACTTTCCAACTCTGGAGGGGTGATTCCGGGGTAAATCTGAGCATTACTTTCCAACTCTGGAGGAGTGATTCCGGGGTTAATCTGAGCATTAATTTCCAACTCTGGAGGAGTGATTCCGGGGTAAATCTGAGCATTACTTTCCAACTCTGGAGGGGTGATTCCGTTGTCAATCTGAGCATTACTTTCCAACTCTGGAGGAGTGATTCCGGGGTTAATCTGAGCATTACTTTCCAACTCTGGAGGGGTGATTCCGAGACCAACGAGCATTACTTTCCAACTCTGGAGGGGTGATTCCGGGGTCAATCTGAGCATTACTTTCCAACTCTGGAGGGGTGATTCCGGGGTCAATCTGAGCATTACTTTCCAACTCTGGAGGAGTGATTCCGGGGTCAATCTGAGCATTACTTTCCAACTCTGGAGGGGTAACTCCGAGACCAATCTGAGCATTACTTCCCAACTCTGGAGGGGTAACTCCGAGACCAATCTGAGCATTACTTCCCAACTCTGGAGGGGTGATTCCGAGACCAATCTGAGCATTACTTTCCAACTCTGGAGGGGTGATTCCGAGACCAATCTGAACATTACTTTCCAACTCTGGAGGGGTAACTCCGAGACCAATCTGAACATTACTTTCCAACTCTGGAGGGGTAACTCCGAGACCAATCTGAGCATTACTTCCCAACTCTGGAGGGGTGATTCCGTTGTCAATCTGAGCATTACTTTCCAACTCTGGAGGGGTGATTCCGAGACCAATCTGAGCATTACTTTCCAACTCTGGAGGGGTGATTCCGGGGTCAATCTGAGCATTACTTTCCAACTCTGGAGGGGTGATTCCGGGGTCAATCTGAGCATTACTTTCCAACTCTGGAGGAGTGGTTCCGGGGTCAATCTGAGCATTACTTTCCAACTCTGGAGGGGTAACTCCGAGACCAATCTGAACATTACTTTCCAACTCTGGAGGGGTAACTCCGAGACCAATCTGAGCATTACTTCCCAACTCTGGAGGGGTAACTCCGAGACCAATCTGAGCATTACTTCCCAACTCTGGAGGGGTGATTCCGAGACCAATCTGAGCATTACTTTCCAACTCTGGAGGGGTGATCCCGGGGTCAATCTGACCATACTTCTCAAAACGTGGAGGGGTGATTCCGGAACCGATCGGACCATTACTTTTCAAGTCTGGAGGGGTGATTCCGAGACCAATCTGAGCATTACTTTCCAACTCTGGAGGGGTGATTCCGAGACCAATCTGAGCATTACTTCCCAACTCTGGAGGGGTAATTCCGAGACCAATCTGAGCATTACTTCCCAACTCTGGAGGGGTGATTCCGAGACCAATCTGAGCATTACTTTCCAACTCTGGAGGGGTGATTCCGGGGTCAATCTGAGCATTACTTTCCAACTCTGGAGGAGTGATTCCGGGGTTAATCTGAGCATTACTTTGCAACTCTGGAGGGGTGATTCCGAGATCAATCTGAGCATTACTTTCCAACTCTGGAGGGGTGATACCGAGACCAATCTGAGCATTACTTTCCAACTCTGGAGGGGTGATTCCGGGGTCAATCTGAGCATTACTTTCCAACTCTGGAGGGGTGATTCCGAGACCAATCTGAGCATTACTTTCCAACTCTGGAGGGGTGATTCCGAGACCAATCTGAGCATTACTTCCCAACTCTGGAGGGGTAACTCCGAGACCAATCTGAGCATTACTTCCCAAATCTGGAGGGGTGATTCCGAGACCAATCTGAGCATTACTTCCCAACTCTGGAGGGGTGATTCCGGGGTCAATCTGAGCATTACTTTCCAACTCTGGAGGAGTGATTCCGGGGTTAATCTGAGCATTACTTTGCAACTCTGGAGGGGTGATTCCGAGATCAATCTGAGCATTACTTTCCAACTCTGGAGGGGTGATACCGAGACCAATCTGAGCATTACTTTCCAACTCTGGAGGGGTGATTCCGGGGTCAATCTGAGCATTACTTTCCAACTCTGGAGGGGTGATTCCGAGACCAATCTGAGCATAACTTTCCAACTCTGGAGGGGTGATTCCGAGACCAATCTGAGCATTACTTTCCAGCTCTGGAGGGGTGATTTCGAGACCAATCTGAGCATTACTTTCCAACTCTGGAGGGGTGATTTCAAGACCAATCTGAGCATTACTATGCAACTCTGGAGGGGTGATTGCGGGGCCAATCTGAGCATTACTTTCCAACTCTGGAGGGGTGATACCGAGACCAATCTGAGCATTACTTTCCAACTCTGGAGGGGTGATTCCGGGGTCAATCTGAGCATTACTTTCCAACTCTGGAGGGGTGATTCCGAGACCAATCTGAGCAAAACTTTCCAACTCTGGAGGGGTGATTCCGAGACCAATCTGAGCATTACTTTCCAGCTCTGGAGGGGTGATTTCGAGACCAATCTGAGCATTACTTTCCAACTCTGGAGGGGTGATTTCAAGACCAATCTGAGCATTACTATGCAACTCTGGAGGTGTGATTCCGAAACCAATCTGAGCATTGCTTTTTAACTCTGCAGGGGTGATTCCGGGGCAAATCTGAGCATTACTTCCCAACTCTGGAGGGGTGATTCCGAGACCAATCTGAGCATTACTTTCCAACTCTGGAGGGGTGATTTCGAGACCAATCTGAGCATTACTTTCCAACTCTGGAGGGGTGATTTCAAGACCAATCTGAGCATTACTATGCAACTCTGGAGGTGTGATTCCGAAACCAATCTGAGCATTGCTTTTTAACTCTGGAGGGGTGATTCCGGGGCAAATCTGAGCATTACTTTCCAATTCTGGAGGGGTGATTTCAAGACCAATCTGAGCATTACTATGCAACTCTGGAGGTGTGATTCCGAGACCAATCTGAGCATTGCTTTTTAACTCTGGAGGGGTGATTCCGGGGCAAATCTGAGCATTACTTTCCAACTCTGGAGGGGTGATTTCAAGACCAATCTGAGCATTACTATGCAACTCTGGAGGTGTGATTCCGAAACCAATCTGAGCATTGCTTTTTAACTCTGGAGGGGTGATTCCGGGGCAAATCTGAGCATTACTTCCCAACTCTGGAGGGGTGATTCCGAGACCAATCTGAGCATTACTTCCCAACTCTGGAGGGGTGATTCCGGGGTCAATCTGAGCATTACTTTCCAACTCTGGAGGAGTGATTCCGGGGTTAATCTGAGCATTACTTTGCAACTCTGGAGGGGTGATTCCGAGATCAATCTGAGCATTACTTTCCAACTCTGGAGGGGTGATACCGAGACCAATCTGAGCATTACTTTCCAACTCTGGAGGGGTGATTCCGGGGTCAATCTGAGCATTACTTTCCAACTCTGGAGGGGTGATTCCGAGACCAATCTGAGCATAACTTTCCAACTCTGGAGGGGTGATTCCGAGACCAATCTGAGCATTACTTTCCAGCTCTGGAGGGGTGATTTCGAGACCAATCTGAGCATTACTTTCCAACTCTGGAGGGGTGATTTCAAGACCAATCTGAGCATTACTATGCAACTCTGGAGGGGTGATTGCGGGGCCAATCTGAGCATTACTTTCCAACTCTGGAGGGGTGATACCGAGACCAATCTGAGCATTACTTTCCAACTCTGGAGGGGTGATTCCGGGGTCAATCTGAGCATTACTTTCCAACTCTGGAGGGGTGATTCCGAGACCAATCTGAGCATAACTTTCCAACTCTGGAGGGGTGATTCCGAGACCAATCTGAGCATTACTTTCCAGCTCTGGAGGGGTGATTTCGAGACCAATCTGAGCATTACTTTCCAACTCTGGAGGGGTGATTTCAAGACCAATCTGAGCATTACTATGCAACTCTGGAGGTGTGATTCCGAAACCAATCTGAGCATTGCTTTTTAACTCTGCAGGGGTGATTCCGGGGCAAATCTGAGCATTACTTCCCAACTCTGGAGGGGTGATTCCGAGACCAATCTGAGCATTACTTTCCAACTCTGGAGGGGTGATTTCGAGACCAATCTGAGCATTACTTTCCAACTCCGGAGGGGTGATTTCAAGACCAATCTGAGCATTACTATGCAACTCTGGAGGTGTGATTCCGAAACCAATCTGAGCATTGCTTTTTAACTCTGGAGGGGTGATTCCGGGGCAAATCTGAGCATTACTTTCCAACTCTGGAGGGGTGATTTCAAGACCAATCTGAGCATTACTATGCAACTCTGGAGGTGTGATTCCGAAACCAATCTGAGCATTGCTTTTTAACTCTGGAGGGGTGATTCCGGGGCAAATCTGAGCATTACTTCCCAACTCTGGAGAGGTGATTCCGAGACCAATCTGAGCATTACTTCCCAACTCTGGAGGGGTGATTCCGGGACCAATCTGGCCATTACATTCCAACTCTGGAGGGGCGATTCCGAGACCAATCTGAGCGTTACTTTACAACTCTGGAGGGGTGATTCCAAGACCAATCTGACCATATTTTTCAAAATCAGAATGCTGACCCAGTGAAGGGAAAGAAAGTGCCTCGATGGCAGGGAGCGCCGTCAAACCGCGCGCAGCGCGGCCGACTCCAGTCGGCCGAAGGCCGGCTGGTTCCTGGATGATCGCCGAGCTTGCGATTACAGGTGACCAGAAATAACGTGAACTTTTTTTCAAACGAGCTGTAAGTCTCGCTGTGAGGAGGGCACCGAAGTTTATGACGATGCGTTCAGAAGCCATCAGTCGATCCCTCACTCCGTGCGTACGGGCTCCAAGTTGTTGACATTTTCTTCTCCCGGACGACAAGCAAGCGTTCCCTGATTTTGAAATGATTCCAGCGGGATTACGCTCAGTGTGACATCGTTCGCATGGTTAGTGCTCTCAAATCGACCGTGTCGAAAGCAATCCGCAGGTTTCCCGAGCTTGGCCACCATTGAGATCGTCGAACGATCGAAGTTCGAAGTTATTCCCAATTATTCCTATCTGAGTTTGCGACTGGCGAATAACTGATCAGAAGCCAGTATCCACCCTCCGTCTGAGTTTCCATATCGATCCAGTGAGTTGACCCGCCTACGCTCGGCTGCCACCTGACGGGACGAGGCAGAAAACCAACCGTGAACAGTCCCAGGAATCGGAACATCCTTAAGAGGAGACTTTAACGAAATCCCTAGAAATCCCTGCGGAAAATCGCTCGTGAGCTTGGCCTCAAACGCGGATCAGTGCGCCAGATAGCGAAAAATGTTGTGGGCCTCAAGGCCTACAAGCCGAGAAAAGGCCAGCGACTGACCGAAGACAGCAAGCGTAAAAGACTGCAACGATGCTGTGATCTTGCCGAGCGGGCCGTAGGTTCGGCATGGGAAACTATCCTGTCCACTGACGAGGAGTTGTTCACGATCGAACAGTCTCCCAATCGCCAGAACGATCGCATTTGGTGTTCGGAGCCTTCAACCTCTCAAATCGTTGAGCACCGCCAAAATCCACACCCTTGGTTTTAGTGCAGTCAGGAGTGAAAATCGACGCTGAAGTGCAACGCCGTGATATTTTGGGAGCAGTTGTCGCTCCGTGGGCGCGGGAACATTCCGGTGAAGGTCGTTGGACTTTCCAGCAGGATTCCGCGCCCGCTCATAGTGCTAAGGAAACTCAGCAGTGGTGTCGAGCACATTTCCCAGACTTCATCACGTGCTCTGAGTGGCCTCCGTATTCTCCCGACCGGAACCCAATGGATTTCAGTTTTCGGTCAATTCTACGAGCGATGGCCTGCGATAAACCGCACAAGACTCTAGACGCCCTTCAGCGCTCTCTTCGCCGGGAGTGGGATCGATTATCTCTGGAAGAGCCTCGGCCAATAGCCGCCAACTTCAAGAAACGTTTGAGCCTCTGTATCCGAGCCCGAGGCGGCAATTTCGAAACCTCTCGAAATATAGTTCACCGAGGCCCCCGAGCACACGAATCCGTCGATTTTCTGTCAACGCCCAGTGTCTTCCTTTTTTGACCGCCGATTTCGCGAGTTCACGTTATTTCCGGTCACCCTGTATCAGGAGACCGGCTTGGATGATGACGAAGTCAGGCCTCCATGTTATCTCAGCGCGTTGAGACTCGGGTTGCATTTCCTGCGGAATGTTGACATTTGCCTCGACCCTCACTTCCATGCACGTTGGGTTGGATTTGGAGCTACAGTAACGCAGTGTAGCATCACGTGCAAGAGTGCAGAACCCTTGGTAGTCCGCACAGCCTCCGGAGTCTGTTTGACGTTCGTTTGAACCGCTTCGAGCAGCCAAAAACCCTCAAACGGCAGAACCATCCGTACATCGCTTTTCGATCGGAAACGATGTTCATAAGTCCTGACGACACATCCAAGCTTCTGAAACTGATGCTTCGAGAATCCTACGACACCCAAGGGAATGCTCATAGAATCAGGTGGGAGTTTCCACGAATCTATACACCACATGTAAGACCCTCGGATCAAATCTCGTGTGGGCGTCGAGACGAGAGGAGAAAGATTTCTCAAGGCTTTAGAGTGACCTCCAGATTCTCGATAATTCCATCTGATCGGAAAAAAGACTAAGGCTTCTCAATAGTTTATCTGTTTCCCCTTTCTTGATACGACGTGGAACTCGGGATCTGGCATGCAAGAAATGAGATTATCAATTGTTCCTTGCCCAATACTGCTCCAAGCATTCACTATGCCTCCTTTCATTTCATCTACATTTTCGAATCGCCTGTTTTCCGTGTTTTCCGCCGAGCGACAATGCCTCAGCGTTCTCCATGGGATTCAAGTAAGGACTGCACGCTGGCGTTTTGAGAACCTTGATCCTCTTGGACTTCAACCATCGATTTGTACTCGAGCTGGCATGCACAGATGCATTATCATGTTGAAATATCAGTTTGAGGGGGCGGAACCTCCTCAAAATAGGTGAAAGATGAGAATCTAGCACCCCTTGATATTCTATGGAATCCATTTTTGATGAGGAAAACGCTAGTTCCACTTTCCCCAAGGACCCAAAGCGACCCCAACATATGACCGATCCTCCCCGGGAACTGCGTCGTGAGAAGATCATTTGTTCCTTCCTCAAATCTCTCCAATAGTGATTGTAGCCGTCCGGCCCGTCGAGGGAGAACTTTTTTTCATCGCTGAAGAGAATTTATTGAACCAGCGTGTGTTCCGATGTTGGAGCTGTCGTTCGATAGAGAAAGCGCGTGGAGACTGAATTTGCGAGCTGAGGCGACTCCGATGGCTTCGAGACGAATGGACAATGACCAGACTCGCAAGTTGGAAGCTCTTGTCTCCTCCTAGTCTGCCATCGTTGTTGAGATTCCGAAGCGATTCATGGAACCAAGCGCAGTTGGTACGGTTACGAAAGCGTTGGACGATAAGAGAGGGGATTTCGGATCATTCCTCTCAAGACACGGAATCCTCCGCAGAGCAGGACAAGCTTCCCAGCCTACGCATTGACCGATAGGATCTGATTCGGAGGGTATCAATCAACTTATGGCGAGCTTCGAAGTACAGATATCCGCATTGGAGCGTTTCGATTTGAATCGAATTGATTCAATGTCGCCTCATGCCTCGAGTCCCAGCAAGAGCCATACCACGCTTGACAATGAAGAAGCAAGACTCTGAACTACTTCTTGACGTAGAGTCCCCGAGCGACGATGGGACAGGTGATCCGAGGACAATTACCATTGTTCACGCTATTCGCGGCTCAAAGAGATTCCAGTAGTTCCGATTGACGGTCTGGTCTTGGAGACACGAGCTCGGAACTGAGCGTAGACTTCTTCGAGCTGATAGCAATCACGCCACGGCGAGTGACGGCGACTAGGGAAATCCCCGGGCTGCTCGTGGGACGAATGATTACACCGGTCGCACAAGAGCGCGTACACCAGGCTCAAACTTCTTCTCGGCGGGAAAGTATTCGTGACCAAATTTCACTTCAGCGGGGGCTGTTCGGAGTCGAACGCTCACGCAGATTCCATGATTTCATGAGACCAATAACGTGAAAGAAATCTCTCGACTACCCCCAAGGTTCCTCGAAGAGGTCAGATGGGCTGTTTTCTGTCTGAACGGTTCCCACACAATATTTCTTACCGAGAACATTATCTTTCAAAGCCCGAATATGAGCGCATGTTGAGGGTGTTTACTTCGAGCCGCAACATTTGGTGACTTCTGTGTTTTGACCTGTATTTCGGTCTTTCATCCGGTCCGGGAATTTTTTCATCTCCCATTTTTAATCCCACCAATCAGATCAGTATTGCGTTCCCCAGAGCTCGTCGGAGTTTTCCACAATTCCATCCATGGTCCCTGGAGAAACCACCCAGGACTTCGCTGATTCTCAACCGATTTCTAAAAATGGCAAACGGGGAATTTCCTCTCGATCCCACCTGCAGAATGTTTGCAAAAACGCGCAGATCGGTGGCGAATCGGAGAAAGGGTGACCAGTATGAAGTAGCCCCTCTCGCTGATCTACTATCCGCGAATTCTGGCAATCACGGAGTAGACCGAAACGATTCCCCGTACACATGTTTATTAACCTCGTTGTTTGAGTATTTATTTCTCACCGTCGACATTTCGCTCCGCGAGGCCGCGATCCCTGATTATTCTTCCTTCACCTGTTCCATCTTATTATATAATCCTGGAACGCGCAGATCGGTGGCGAATCGGAAAAAGGGTGACCAGTATGATGTGGCCCCTCTCGCTGATCTACTATTCGCGAATTCTGGCAATCACGGAGTAGACCGAAACGATTCCCCGTACACATGTTTATTAACCTCGTTGTTTGAGTATTTATTTCTCACCGTCGACATTTCGCTCCGCGAGGCCGCAATCCCTGATTATTCTTTCTTCACCTGTTCCATCTTATTATATAATTCTGCATCTTGTTGTCGACAGCGTTGTGAAAGTATGCACCGTTAAGAGATTCGGCCGTGTCCTGCTTGAACAATCCACCGGATCTTCGTCACCAAGCGGGAGGAGTTGGCTCCGTTGTGCGGCAACTGCTCCCTTTTCCCGTTCGCGGTTGCAGAGTTGGGCAGATTCGTATCGAGCAACATCGAATCAAAATTGTTTCGAATCAAAAGCCGTCGAATCAGGCGGTTCTTTCATTGTAGGCGGCTGGGGAGCTGATACTGGCCGCAGCAGACGAAAGCGGTCCGCTGCCGTGAGGCGAGAGGCGAGACACTCCGCCAACACAGCGATGGGCGAGAGAGCGGAACGATACCAGCGGACCCGGAGAAGTGCGGGGGATTAGGTTGGGTTAGGTTCCTGGCGAGCGAGCGAAGCGATGCGAGCGGACCCACAGCGAGCAGACCCCGGTCCTCGGCCCGACCCTGTGGAACGAAGGCTACGATGGGGTCCTTGGAATAGAACTTCCCCCTGGGGCGACCACGCTGCCATACGCGGACGACATCGCGCTCATCACAAGAGCAAGGGGTATACCGGAGCTGCAGGAGATAACCCAGCACGCCCTGGACCCAATCTCGCTCTGGATGGACGAGAACCTCCTACAGCTGGCCCCGCACAAGACTGAAGCTATAATGTTACTCAAGCGCAGGACTGAGGATCTCCCAGCCCCCCAGGTGAAGGGAAACCCCATTGTGTTCACAAAGACGGGCAAATACCTCGGTTTCATTCTGCAGCATCGGAACACGTAAGACACGCCACCAAGGAGGCAGCGAAGGTAGCCGGGGATATAGCAAGACTCCTCCCAAGAACATACAGTCTGAAGCTCAACGGAAGGAACTCGCGACAGTCGCAGAATCGGTGGCTCTCCACGGAGCCCCCATTTGGTCAAAAAGCGCTCTGAAGATGCAGCACAATCGGGAGGCCCTGGCGAGATCTCAAAGAGTCGCCGGCATTAGAATCACTCGCTGCTACCGAACAGTCTCGTCGGCGGCGATCATGGTCCTTGATGGAACCACACCGTGGTCACTCCCGGCGGAAGAAAGGACTGAGAATTATCGAGAAAACATTCGTAGAGCCCGCCTCTATGACTCAGAGAGCGAAGAGGAGCCACGGGAACGGACGCAGACATCGAAGCAAAAACCCTTGAGAAGTGGCAAAAAACCTGGGACGAAGGATCCACAGGGAGATGGACACATGAGCTCATCCCGAACATCGGAACATGGAGAGCCAAAAAATTTGGAAAAATCAGCTACTTCACGACACAGATGCTAACGGGACACGGAGACTTTGACAACCTCCGAGAAGTCAGAGAATCCAACCTGTAAATTCTGCCTTGCAGGGTTCGAAGATGAGGTGCATCATACCATCATCGCGTGTGACAAGTTCCGGGCGGTAAGGAGCGGAATTAGCGCAACGACGGTCTCGGAACTAGTGCGCGATATGCTCGAGTCAGAAGAGAGATGGAAGCTAATCAGCCGGAAGGTAGCATGTATCATGCTAAGGAAGCGGAGCCTGCGCATGGGGGCCCAATAGTCCTCTCAGCCACAACAAACGGTGACGCGGGGTGACTTATTAGACGACAACATGTATATATTTGGACGGGTCACGCTGGCCCATGAGGAAGGCGCGGGGCCCATCGGGGGATTGATACCCCCCAGATGGGCGTCAAACTGGAGATCTCACTCAGAATAAAAACGGACCAGACCCCTGGATCCCGCTCCGAAGTGCTGCCGGCGATTGCCAGAGGAAAGTAGCGCGGAGCGACCGGCCGGACACAGCCGGTGACCCGCACTGGTGCGAACAGATAGAGCAGATCAAGGTGAAAGTTGCGATTCGATAGAAGCTATTCCTTGCAGTCGGCTCGGGTGCTCTGGAAGTAATGCCTTTTCGGCGGTTCCCGGGACATCCGGAGCGGAGGGTGGAGTTTTAGAGGAAGCACCTCACTGCTCAGGACCTGGAGTCCTGTGCGTCCGAAAGGATTTCTGATAAGCCTTTTGGGCCTGGCTCTAGCTTCTTTGCGGCTGGATGAGAAGATCGGTGACGCGTACAAGACTTGCCTGGAGATGACGGCTACTGAATGAAAACGACAATTCTGGTGGACAGAATGTTTGGCTCCCCCAACACACTGAAGTTTTATTCCGGCTTTTATAGTCACTGACAGGGGAGAGTTACACGGCGAACACTGACGTTTGACGTCAGTCTACAGGCGTCCGATTTCTATCTCAGTGATCTACAGTATCGCCTGTGCGCGGATGATCATGCTCAAATTCACTGACGCTTCGCTTACACGACTGGCGCCTTCCCTGATTACCAAAACTGTGCCGACGACTGCTCTGGGTAAAACATCAAATACTCAACAGCTCCCTCCTACACAGAACAGTCGCTTGCAGATCATAGCCGGAACCTTCTGATGTGGGGAACATTGCATGTGACATTACTCGGATGCGCGATTCCGCGATTACAGATCTCTTCAGCGGAAGCATCTATCGGACATGCAATGTGTAGAGACTTCACTAGATACATTATCAGTTCAATGGTTCGAATTCTATAGAGAAACTTCAGGCTGATGTCTGTCTAGACATCTTTGTCGCGAAATTTGCTTTCGATTGAAGTGACATACGACCGTATCTTGAGACAAACTCTCGCCAAAATCGTATAAAAGGGGTTGCTCTCGAGCACTCGATCGTCACACTCGTTGAGTTGTGACTTCGCCTTGCGATGTCAGACAGGATGGAAAATCCACGCCGCCACCAAGTCGCTGTCATCGAGTTGACACAAAACGAAGTCCTCGCGATCCTGAGGCGCTTACGCGCTCTTCTGGCCAGGATCAGAGAACGACCAGGGACGTCGTTTTTGGTGTCAGCCGCCATCATCGGAGCGATACAATGTCTCCGCATGTTGTTCGGTGAGTCCTTCAACCATAAGTTACAAGTCATAATCACCGATCTGAACGACCACAACAACAACACCACTCGGTCTTCTTTGACCACTGCCGAGGGTGTTGTTGCCTCGGACCTGCCGCTTACGACAACAGCTCGGACTTTTCCTTCTACTTCCACAACCAGGCGTCTTACTTCTCCAAAGTCAATCACGCATTCAACGACAACTGACGCCGCTTCCATATCGACTATCTCGAGTTCGATTTCGGAAATGAGCACCGTTTCGATTTCATCGACTTCGCCACCCAGGCGATTCGAATTGGATATCCGTGGATATCATTGTTACCAGTTGTCGTATGTGCGAACCTGCATCTACCGCAGGGATCGACGCTGTGTCGTCATCCCTCTGCTCATTCCGACTCCAGATCGCTTGTCAGTTCGAAACTATGATCCAAGTAGTTTCGCTGCTTTTGGACAAGATGTATCTGAGATACAAAGGCTCTGTTCCAAATTTTCGATCTTCTCTGCTTGATCGACGAATAAAGGTTCAAATCTTCAAATTTGTAAATAGTGAGACGTGCGTTTTATTATTTGGGAAAAGCGAGATTCACAAGAAAGAGTTACATCTCAAATCTCTTCGGTTGTCGGTCGGTTGGTCCATCCTCCTGTTCAAGAGGCGGATCAGGCAAGTGAGCGTATGAACGCGCTCGAATTCGTCCGATCCATCTCGTGAAACGACCAATCCGGCGAGTACCGAGAGCACGTTTGTGACTACAAAGTATATCGACAGGAATTCGAACCAATATCCAATCGTCCGATCAGGATCGGGAACCGGGGGCGATGGCGTCGACGGGTGCGTATGGTTGAAGTATGGAATCCAAACGTCTTCTCCTCCTACGGCAGTCCTATTCTTGATCAGGCATACAACTGTTAGCAATGCTAGGTAGTTCCCGCCGCGACGGCGCACACTTAAAGGCCTCCGGGCGTCATGCAATCAAAAAAGGCGCAATTGATACCACACGTCGAGCAGAGCCGCGACAATATCGAGCCCTGGGGGCCGTGAGTCGGTAATTGTGAAATAAATCGTCGTGGGCCAGAGTCGCGAGTTCTCCGTTATCATCTTACCAACAATTCAGAAGTGGGATAACCGAGCTCGTTGGATTTGTGAGGGCAGGGCCCGGAAGAGCAGGTAGGATTTCTCGAATCAACGCGAGACGGACACGAGGGATACCGGTTAACGTTACTTTTCCTTTCGAGACCGCACGAACGTTCAGAATGGAACAAAGGATTCTCGAGTTGACGGAGCAACTCACGAGCCTTATGCGGACTATGACAGATCGCCAACCGGTGGTTTCTCGGAGGGGTCCTCGGTTGACTTTGTATGACGGAGCCAGCAAGGGTTTGGCGGCCAGGAGGTGGCTATTGCAGATGAAGGGGGAAATTTCGAGTTCGGGGGAGGGATCGGAGGCAGCCCTGAGCCTTGCTCTCGCGCACCTTGAGGGGCGCGCGGCAACGTGGTTCCATTTTGAGGACGCGAAAACCCGTTCTCTT
Source organism: Phytoseiulus persimilis (assembly GCA_037576195.1). Classification (NCBI taxonomy): domain Eukaryota; kingdom Metazoa; phylum Arthropoda; class Arachnida; order Mesostigmata; family Phytoseiidae; genus Phytoseiulus; species Phytoseiulus persimilis. Next base: position 23,230,755 of record CM075104.1, on the reverse strand, counting down.
CATTCGACGATGCTGAGGACGAAACGGCCTTCTCCCCGCGCTTCACCGCCGCCTTCGTCCTGCCGGGGTGTACATCAAGCGCCTTCTTCACTTTCGTGCAATCGGCCGATACCCCCATGGAATCATACGTTTTTGAGAAGGCCAGCATGGCTCAGGCGGCGGGGATTCCGTTCGAGGAAGCCTTCGACCATATCGTGGAAGGAATACATGAGGTGTTCACGTCGGTCAAATTGGCGATGTCCCATCATCCATCGGCCAGCGTGGTGGCTTTGGTTGCTGACGTGGGGAGGGCCGCCCGGATGATCGGTTTGGACGCCTCGAGAACTCCGCGTGAGCTTAAACGCGCATCCGGGCATGGAGATGAGTGCCGAAATGGGCCTCGAGACCGGGAGTTTGTTCAGGTGAACACTCGTCGGTGGAGTTCCCGCTCTCGTGCACCGGTTTGGGGAGCGACTCCGGAGTTTGCTCCAGGTTCCAATGGAGCGCAGGAACGACGCGGCAGTGACGGGTCTTTCGGGCCTCTTGACCCGACCGGCGGCGCGCCGTTTCGCCATTTCCAGAACAGAGGTCGAAGTCATGGTATGACGGAGGAGGCACCTCGAGCAATGACTCGGCCGCACCACCGAGGGACCGATCGATCCGTACCATCCTCTTCGGTCTGTTGGAATTGCGGAGAGACTGGGCATTATATAAGAGACTGCCCCAGAGACTCCCAGCGACGGCCGAGCCCCACTCAACAGGACCGAGCACAGTGCAACGCATCTGCGGATACCACGGTCGCAGGATCAGGAGAGAAATACATGAAACCATGCCTGGTCAACGGTAAGGAACAAGTTAAGGGTCTGATGGACACCGGATGTTCATCTGTTCTTATACGGGCGAGTACGGTGAATCGTCTGAAATTAAGAACGATCCTCAAGCCAATACCAATATATGGGACGGGAGACATCTCAAGTCCTTCTACTGTCGCCCTTGGGCGAGTCGTCTTGGGTTCGTTGCAGGTGGACGAGGGGTACGCCGAAGACGTAGAGGCTATGGTTGTGTCGGACGACGCAATTCCCGAGGAGCTTTTCGTCGGTCGCACGTTCTTGGACCTGCCGTATTTGGCGCTGCTCCGAATCAACGGCAAGTTTTTCGTGGGGCCAACAGACGCGCTCCTAGAGAAATTCCGAAACGCGCGAAACGTCAGACTGGAGGCGGCGGCGGAGGTTGAGCTCCTTGCGGGAACGGCGGCCTTCGTTGAGGCGCGGACCGACCCGAACTCGGCGGTGGTTGTGCATGCCCCGGAATGTGATATTGTGTATCACAGTGATGACAGGGGGCGGTTCAGGATTCCTGTCGAAAATCATGGTCCCAAACCTGTGCTGTTTCGCCCAGGTGATCGCTTAGGTAGAGGCAGGATCCTGGCGGAGGAGGACGTCAGGTTGGCTGAGTTGCCAGATAGGTCCTCACCCGCCGGATCGGTGGGCAACGATGTGGTTGTCGTGCCCGGCAATTCGGTGGGATGTGCACGACGGATCGAGCCTACGGAGATTAACCTTTCACCCTCACTTACCAGCGCGCAGCAGGACGCTGTGATGACTTTAATTAACGAATTCCGCGACGTATTCTCGTTCAACCTGCGAGAACTTGGATGTACGAATCTCATCGAGGCAGATATCGAGCTCGAGCCTGGGAAGTCGCTGCCACGCGCAAGACCGTATCGTCTCGCGCCGGAGGACCGGGATTTCATGGAAGACCAAATACGGCTGTGGAGAGAAGCCGGAGTTGTGTCCGATACGCGAAGCCCCTTCGCGAGCCCGGCATTCGTGGTAACCAAACTCGTCCCTGGTAAGACCTCGAAAAAAAGAGTAGTCGTCGATGTCAGGAAATTGAACGATATTGCCATAGATCTGCACTGGCCCATCCCCAACATAGAAGACGAATTGATGGATCTCTCTGATGCTAATTGTTTCGCACAGTTAGACTTCATGCAGGGATTTCTGCAGATTCCGCTCGCAAAGAAGGCTCGGAGACTCACAGCCTTTATCACACCGGAATCGAGCGGCGAGTTTAACCGGATGATGTTCGGATTTAAAAATGGCCCGGCCATCTTCAACCACCTTGTGTCCCTGGTTCTCGGTCCGTTGCGTCGAAACAGGTCTTGTTTTTACTTTTTCGACGACGTGTTGGTCAAGGGCAGGAACTTCGAGGCACTAATGCGGACACTGAGAGAAGTGTTCGCGAGAATCAGAAAGGCTGGACTAACCCTCAATCCAGAGAAGTGTAAATTCGGATACGAAGAGGTCGTTTTTATGGGACTACTGATCAGGAGGGGCACGGTGGCACCCACTGAGGACAAACTCAGGTCGATAGCCAAGTTTCGCACGCCCAGTAACATTACACAGGTTCGACAGTTTCTGGGCCTCTGCGGTTTCTTCCGTAGATTCGTCCCAGGCTACGCAACGGTCGCTGCCCCCCTGACGGCGTTGACATCGACCAAGAACCCCTTCGAGTGGGACGAACCCCATGCAGCTGCCTTCGGAAAATTGAAGTCGGTCATGTGCAAACCGCCTGTCCTCGCCTTGTTCAACCCAAACGCAATCATAGAGGTACACACGGACGCATCTTCGGTGGGACTCGCGGCAATGATGTTACAGCCCGACGAGCACAGAAGACTCCATTTGGTGCGTTGCGTTTCGAGAAAATGTAACCCGACGGAGTCATCGTACCACTCATCCCGCCTTGAGCTTCTTGCCATCACCTTTGCCCTGGAAAAGCTACGTTCGTTCCTGATCGGTAGATCATTCAAGCTCGTTACAGACTGCCAGGCACTTCTGTGTATCAACGCGAAGTCGACGAGGAATCCCCAGATGGCGCGCTGGCTGGCGTTGATCCAGGACTTCCAGTTCACAGTGGAACACCGCGCGGAATCTCGAATGGCACATGTCGATGCCCTATCTCGAAACCCGACAGACAAGTCGCCGAGCGACGTCGAGAGGATCTACTGCGGCGGCGCAGAGACGTCAGGTGCGGAGGATAACGCCGAATTAGAGACACTGATTACCGGAGACAAGGATGAAACGTCCGTACAGCCAACCCAGCCCCTCACATACCTCGAGGAGCTGCGTGCGATTCAGCGAGAGGACGAGCGGCTGCGGAACAGGATAGACATCCTCAGAAGACCGAGCGAGGAAAGATCCCGGCAAGAGGAGACTTTGGTAGACTCGTTTGCAGTGGACGACGGCGTCCTTTACAAGAAAATACAGAACGCGAATCTTCTGGTCATACCGGACTCTCAGAGAAAGGCTGTCGTGATCCGCGCTCACGATTTTCAGGGTCACTTCGGAGTGGAGAGGACCGCAGAGATCATCTTGCGAAAGTGCTGGTTTCCGCGAATGAAACGATACATAAAAGACCACATTGCTCGCTGTATACCCTGCCTCGCGCACAAAAGAAGAAGTGGAAAACAACCAGGACTGCTACAGGAAATCCCCACTCCTACTCGCCTATTCGATTGGATTCATGTAGATCACGTGGGTCCTTACCCGACCACCTTCTCGAAAAAGACTCACATCCTCGTCATAGTCGACCGCCTGACAAAGTTCGCATACCTCGAGGCCGTTCGTGATACGTCAGCCAAGGAGACTATTCTGGCATTCGAGAAATTCACTTCCGACTGGGGAGTCCCTGCCCATGTGACAACTGATCGGGGGACAGCATTTACGTCAAAAACATTCCAGAGCCATCTAACACGCCTTGGAACTCAACATCACCTCAACTCGCCACGACGACCTCAAGGTAACGGTCAAGTGGAGAGGGTAAATGGAATCGTAACTCCGTTACTGGCGAAACTGCTTCATGCAAGAAAGGTAGGCAACTGGGACCTCCTACTCAAGAAAATCCAGTTGATCCTCAACACATCGGTTAATAAGGCCACCGGTGAAACGCCGATTCGCCTGTTGTGCGGGTTTGATCCGGAGGTAACCGACAGGTTTCTCAGTGCACTGACGCACCCATCAACAAAGCTTCGTAAAGACCCTGTACAGCTCAAGGAGGAAGCTCTTCTCCGCATTAGGAAATCGTTCAGAGAGGCCAAAACGCATTTCGACAGAAGACATCGCGCAGCGGAACGATTGTCGCCGGGCGACGTTGTGTGGTTTTCAGCCCCACAGAGAGCGGCCGATGGAACATCTAGAAAACTGGACGCGCTGTACCGCGGACCCATGGTTATCACAAGAGCATTCGGAGGTGACACTTACGCGGTGGTCTCCCTGGACGAAGAACAGGAGAATGGAGCGACAGCCCATATAAGCCAGCTCCGCTTGTTCGGTGCTTCTGAAGACAACCAATCGAGTGAATTCCCTTGCACCATTGAAACCGGCAGTGCAGTAGGTAGTTCGAATTCCGACACCGTCGACACTCTCGGAGGCACAGACGATCGGTTACTAACGAATTCGGAGGACATTGCAGAATCCGTAGCCCCAGCGAATCCGACGAACACAACCGACAAGAGTCGACCGCACCCAAGACGCACAACTCGGATACCGAAACCCAGGAGGATCTTCGACCCGTCCAATTAGCTCGAAGACTTGTGATCCCTTAGGTATGAAGCGATCTCCGGCGAAAGGCAAATTATAGAAAGCAATCCCACATCTAGCAATCCACGATTTTTCATATCAATCACTTCGCAAATGTCACTCAAGGTTCTCTGGTGGCTGTCACGGTGTTCAGTTATTTCATCGGCAGAACGGGGATCGAGTCACTCCCTCCAGTTAACTTAATCCCAGCCTAGTGTCGACGGGGACGTCGTGGAGTCAGGATGGTCGAATGTTAGCAATGCTAGGTAGTTCCCGCCGCGACGGCGCACACTTAAAGGCCTCCGGGCGTCATGCAATCAAAAAAGGCGCAATTGATACCACACGTCGAGCAGAGCCGCGACAATATCGAGCCCTGGGGGCCGTGAGTCGGTAATTGTGAAATAAATCGTCGTGGGCCAGAGTCGCGAGTTCTCCGTTATCATCCTACCAACACAACTTCTCTTGACGCCAATCTGAGGCAGCTCGCTTCGAGCTCCACGCAGTCGCATGGGAAGTTGTTTTCGTTTGTTCGGGAAATCGTGCATGGCCAGGTCATCTTCTGACAATCAGTGTCGCAGTCGGAGTATGTGAAGTACCCCAACGCGCTACTGGCCATCACGCAAACCATGATGAACGCGATCATCATCTTGACGGTTTCCATCTGCAAGTGATCTAAGTCTTTGGAACGTTTCTCTAGGCAGGCACTTCGTCAGAATATCAGCAACGTTCTGTGCTGTCGGGCAATAGTGGATTGTGACTTCTCCGCGCTGTAGTTTCTCTCGACAGTAGAAATGTCTCACCTCGATGTGCTTTGAGCGCTTGTGGAAAGAAGGATTCTCAGCAAGAGCGATCGTCGACTGGTTGTCAACGAGCAACTTTGGTACGACTGGATGTCCAAGCTCTGCGAGTAAGCGCGCTGTCCAAATCGCGGTCTTGAGTGTCTCAGAGAGGGCCACAAGCTCCGCCTCCATTGAAGAAAGCGTCACGGACGCTTGGCGGTTGCTCGCCCAAGAAATGACTCCAGCTCCGAACCGAATCAATGACCCAGTGGTGCTCCGTCTCGTTTGCTCGTCGCCAGCGAAATCTGCATCGCTGAAACACTCGAGCAGCTCTGGACCGCTCCCCGTGTACCGGAGACCGAAAGTCTTGGTACCTTGGAGGTAGCGCAGCACTTTCAATGCGAGATGCCAAAGACGTCTGGTGGGACGATCCAGGAACCTTGACAGGTATCCTACCACGTAACCGACGTCAAAACGCGTCGCAATCGTGAGGTACATCAAACCACCAACAATTGAACGATACGGCAGTTCTGGCTCGACTTCGTCACTGGGATTCAACTTGTAGCTGTTGTCCATTGGGACTGCTGTTTCCTTGCATTTCGACATCTGGAATCTGTCTAGCAGTTCTTGGATATACTTTGCTTGATGGACACGAATGACGGAGTTGTCATCTGATGATTCGACATGTAGACCGAGAAAGAACTCTAACTTCCTGGAAGTGATTTCGAACTCCTTACCGAGGTTCTCGAGAAACTCCTGCACGACCTTTTGGTCTGATCCCGCTGTCAATCCATCGTCAACGTACAGGGCAACCAAAATTCGTTCTGGGCCAATTGTGAAGTACACGCAAGGGTCAGCTTGGCTCTGTGTGAGTCCAAGTCCTGTCAGAACCTGGTGGATCTTCAGGTTCCAAGCCCTTGATGCCTGACGAAGCCCGTAGACCGCCTTCAAGAGTTTGCAGACTAGATTTGTTCCATCTTCGAACCCTTTTGGTTGGTTCGTGTAGATTTCTTCCGATAGTTCCGAGTGTAGGAATGCTGTCTTAACGTCGAATTGGTATAGCTTCAATTTCTCCCTGGCAGCTATTGATAGTATTGTTTTGATGGTATCGAACCTAGCTACAGGCGAGTAGAGCTCTGTGAAATCTTTACCTGGACGTTGGCTGAATCCTTGAATGACCCATCTTGCACGGAACCTCTCGATGTTACCTAGGGCGTCTTTCTTCGCTTTGAAGATCCATCGATTCCCAACCGTGCGTTTGCCTTTTGGAAGTTCGGTGAGCTCCCAAACTTTGTGGAAATCGAGCGACGCCATCTCCTCTGCCATTGCACTAAGCCACTGTTGGCTGTAATTGGACTTGTGAACATCTTCTATACATGTTGGTTCGTCAACCAAATTATTTACAACGGTGCTTACTGTTTCGCTGACACACATCGCAACGTGTGCGCTGCCGGCCTGATACCTCTCCGGAGGACGCAACTTGGATCGATCTCGTAGCTCGTATCTCCCGCGCCGTTCGTTGCGTTTTTCACTTGGGGCAGCCGCTCCTGCGGCGCCATGTCCTTCATTCGAGGATTCTCTTTCCGGCACGGGGCCCGCGGATGCTGCTTCTTCTCTTGCTGATGCGTTCTCTCTGGTATCCGCTGACGGATTGGCTTCTTCGATCTGCTCTTCGCCGTTGCCTTCAGGCGCTTCTGCTTCGGCGGCATTCTCTGAGGCGACTCCTCCATCCAGTGGACTGGGAGTGCTCACCTTCACGTCTTTCGTCCTGACGATCTGTCTGGTCTCGGGATACCACACACGATAGCTGAGTCCATCTTCGTCGATCCCGACGATGTAGCCTGGGAATCCTCTGGTGTCCAACTTGTCCTTCCGCGGGGTGCGGTTGTAAAACTTGCACTCGGTGCCAAATGCTCTGATGAGACTGATGTATGGTTTTCTCCTCATGATCATCTCGTACGGTGTCTTCCCGGTTGATTCGACAAACTTTACGCAATTCGTCGCGTGGGCGGAAAAGCTCACGGCTTCCGCCCAAAGGTACTTGGGCAGGCCACTGTCGATGAGCATGGTCCTTGCCAAGTCAAGCAACGATCGATTTAAACGCTCACTTACACCGTTAAGTTGGGGGGTAAAAGGAGGGGAGTAACTTACATCAGCTCCGATGGCACTCATGATCTCCTTCACTCTCTGATTCTTGAACTCAGTCCCTTCATCAGAGTGGAGATGATACACAGTGAAACCGCTTTGATTCTGGAACCATTTGACGAACTCCGCGATGTGGTCAGGCACTTGATCCTTTGATTTCAAGAAGTACACTTTTCGAAACCGAGTCATGTCGTCAGTCAGCGTGAGAAACAGATTCGCTCCTCCAAGAGATCTCTTACGCATAGCGCAGGTGTCCGCGTGTATGTACCCTGGTCTTGGAGCTACCACTTTCCCGGGTTTCGGCCTGTTGCTCGAACGATGCATCTTGCCTTGGGTACATACGTCACATTTCACGAAGTCATTGATTATCTCGTATCCTTCGCGGTTCAGCATTTTCTCGAGGGTCTTAACGTTGATGTGAGCGAACATTTCATGTACCGCTTTCAGACTTACTCTCTTCTTCAGTCCCGCAACGTTTCCCTCCACTGGTTCACTTGCATGGAACATGAACAATCCGTTTTGTTGCTCAGCTCGAACTTCATCGTTGTCTCGGAGTATGGTGATGGCCTCCTCAGTTACCAAAATGCGAAACTTCTCGTTTAGTAGCTTCGAAACTGAGATTAGATTTCTACGAAGCCTGGGTACGTACAGAGCGTCCTTCAGACATAGCGTTGCGGTCTTGTTGTCGTTGTTCACTGGCACGATTGCGGTTCCTGACCCCTGTGCACTTAGGGTGTTGGATCCGCCGAGTGCGACCACTTGGTTGTCTTCGAACGGCTTGTAGTCCGTCATCCATTTCAGGCTGGTTAGCATGTGGTGGGTCGAGCCGCTATCAACAGCAAATATTTCTTCAGCACTTGCCTGATTGACTTCGGCTTGCTGGCATTCCACGATCAGGGCTTCAGCAATGTTGGCTTGCGGCGGCAGTGTTCTCGATTGTCCTCTGCCTCTTCCTCTGCCTCGAAATCCGCCTCTGCGTTGATTCCCGCCTTGTCGGGGAAGTCTGCAGGCTGATTGCATGTGTCCTCTTTGATTGCAGTTGTAACATATCACTTCGGATGACTGCACAGATGTTCTTCGGAAGTTTGATCTTCTGGCGAAGTTTCTTCTCCTGAAGTGTTGATTCCTTGAGGGGTTGAATCGGGAGAACATCGCCGTGATCTCGTTGACGTCACTTTGGTTCCTTCGAGTGGCTTCACCTTCGATTAGATCCGTCAGTGTGTCCAGATGTTTGTCAGAGTCCAGTCGGGTGCTCCATCCCTGTCGGAACGGTTCCCATGAACTTGGAAGCGCCTCTAGAAGTTTGGAGCACTGAACATCGTCTGGTAAGTTGATTCCAACTGTGTTGAGCTCGAAGATGACTTTCTTGTAAGCGAGGAGGTTATCGCCAACGGATAGTCCTGGCTGGTATTCGAACGTCATGAACTTCGACAGTGCCAACCCTTCCTTGTGCCTGTTGCGCGCGTGAACTTGTTCTTGATTCGGCGCCATATCTCCTGTGCTGCTATGTTATCTGCGTTGTCGAGGAATAATGATGTGGCGAGATTCGGGTGTATCGAGTTGATTAGCACGTACCTCGCAGCTCTGTTTCCGATGGTGTAGTTCTTCATTTGCGTTTTGCCCTCTGGTGTGTTTGCTTGATCTGGAGCTGGTGGGTTGAGTTTCCCGATGGTTACAGGCCAGGCATACGGTTCTCCATCTAGTACGGATGGCATGACTGTGCGCCATGGTATGTAGTTCTTGCCGTCTAGTGCTAGGATGATGTTGGTTGCGACTCGTGGTCTTGGTCCACACACGATGGGATCTCCGGATGTGCTGGAGCTGGGTTCTGGATCAACTTCGAGACCGTCCAGTCCGTAGTGAACGAAGCCGTTGGGGCCTTGGGCATCTCTGGCGGATTGCTGTCTTGACATCGTGATGCTGAACTGTGACTTCCTTGATTCACCGATGTATACTTACGTCACCGACCCGCTCAACCTGAGTGTGCCGTGCTGATAACGCTGATAAGCCTTTTGGGCCTGGCTCTAGCTTCTTTGCGGCTGGATGAGAAGATCGGTGACGCATACAAGACTTGCCTGGAGATGACGGCTACTGAATGAAAACGACAATTCTGGTGGACAGAATGTTTGGCTCCCCCAACACACTGAAGTTTTATTCCGGCTTTTATAGTCACTGACAGGGGAGAGTTACACGGCGAACACTGACGTTTGACGTCAGTCTACAGGCGTCCGATTTCTATCTCAGTGATCTACAGTATCGCCTGTGCGCGGATGATCATGCTCAAAGTTCACTGACGCTTCGCTTACACGACTGGCGCCTTCCCTGATTACCAAAACTGTGCCGACGACTGCTCTGGGTAAAACATCAAATACTCAACAATTTCTCCACCCGCCTCAGAGAAAAAAAAAAGAAAAAAGTGTCGGGGATTGAGTAGGTGAGGTCCCTGGCAAGCGGATCGACAGCGAGCGGACCCGGAGAAATGCGGGGATAGGGTGAGGTTAGTTTCCTGGCGAGCGAGAGCAGCGATGCGAGCAGACCCACACCGAGCGGACCCAGAGAAGAGCGGGGGAATGGGTGAGGTTCGGTATTCTTCGCGAGCTCGAACGCGGGTACGTTTCGTTTCCTGTCCTCCTCTCCCCACCTCCTCTCTCTACCGTCAACTCCCCGAATCGGCGTGTTGGGGGAAAGCTTGTTTACATTTTGACGGAATTTTTTCAGGATACGCCCGCCGACCCGAGGAGCCAAAGGTAGACACGCCAACCTGGCGAGCTGACGCTCGAAGGGGAGAGAGTCACAACATGGGTGAGGGATGACGGTGGTCGGAGCCCTGCGTATCGGTGTGTTTCGGCCTCTGAGGCCGCTCGCTGTCAGTCTACTCGCATCGCTCCGCTCGCTCGCCAGAAACCTAACCTCACCTTACTCAATCTCTCCGCAGTGCCCTTGGGCCGCTTGCTGTCAGTCTGCCCGAATCGCTCCGCTCGCTCGCCAGAAACCTAACCTCACCTTACTCAATCTCTCCGCAGTGCCCTCGGGCCGCTTGCTGTCAGTCTGCTCGAATCGCTTCGCTCGCTCGCCAGAAACCTAGCCTTATCCAATCCCCATCCCTGACTCCCAAGCTTCTTGCAGTTCGTGTCCCTCGCCACGCTCGGGATGATTCCATACCATCGGTCAAGGAAGCCCTCAGAATGCCACAGACCCATAAATTTCTGATCATGCTTCCTTGCTTGGGACCAGCCCGCGCTTTATTCAGAAGGAAACTCGCCAGGCCGTCAGTGTGGTGGCTTGCAGCCGCTACTTCGTAGTCGGCTCACGTCGGCGAGCGTTTACTGAAAGAGAACCCATTTCAAGCCGCCTAAAAGGAAGAGGTATTTCTGCTTTGGGCGGGTTGCGCGAAAGAACAAAAAAGTCAGAACACGCCGGAATTGCAAATTGACCGTTGGGAGAGGAGGACAGGAAACGAAACTTACCCGCGTTAGAGCTCGCGAAGAATACCGAACCTCACCCATTCCCCCGCACTTCTCTGGGTCTGCTCGCTCGCCAGGAATCTAACCTGACCTCGCCCAATCCCCCGCATCCATCCGGGTCCGCTCGCTGTCGATCCGCTTGCCAGGGACCTCACCTACTCAATTCCCGGCACTGCTGCGGGTCTGCTCGCTCGCCAGGAACCTAAGCTCACCCCATCCCCCGCATTCATCCGGGTCCGCTTGCCAGGGACCTCACCTGGCACTGCTCCGGGCACTGCCCCGGCACTGCTCCGGCACTGCTCCGGGTCTGCTCGCATCGCTTCGCTCGCTCGCCAGGAACCCAACCCAATCCTCCGCTCCCTCTCCTATCGCGATGCTGGCGGAGTGTCTCGCCTCACGGCAGCGGACCGCTTTCGTCTGCTGCGGCCAGTATCGGAGGGTCTTGGTCTTTGACATAGGAGGGACGCAAACACGAGGGAAGCGCGCAGACGGATTCGAGGGAGAGGAGCGTCATTGGCAGGTCCAACACAAGAGGAAACCCGCGGTATTCAAAAAAGCTCGTTGGAAGCATTCGCTCTGGTACCCTCGGTACGATCACGGATAGTATGTTTCGATGACATAATTGATAAGTACTTGAGTGGCATAGCGAACGCATACCTCATTTGTGCCAAAATATTCATGGGCTCTCGCCTCCAGCAGATTCATCCTTGTCGAAATCCGTTTCCGTTGCAGGAGCGAATAAATTATCGTTCACGATCCATTCCTCACATGAAACTCTTCATTCTCATCGTTTCATATAGCCCCCGAATTCACTGTTCATGGTGACCCAGGCCACGGGCAAGAAGAGCCCATCTACTCCCAGGCGCCAGTACTCGTGGCGGGCTCGAACGGCCGGCTCGTTGAGGTGTCTCCAGCCCTATTCTGAATAAGATACAATGAAGGAGATTTGAAATTGTCAAAGAGTTCTCCCTGAGTGGTACCAATACTTCCCCCAAGCTCTCATCATAACTGGGTCTCACTGGGATGGCTTTGCCGCTACTGCCGTCATCTAGAACCGGAACCGACCGTTAAATCTCCCAAAGAGCATAAGGTTTCGACTTTCGATACATTGGATGAATATCGAATCGATTGACTCGAGAGACTCTTCTGAGGTCTATTCATCAGGATACGATGATTGACCGCGAGTACACCGCAAGTTTCGATGTCAAAAATTTCTTGGGTGACTTTTGAAAAGTTCGTTGGAGATCCCGAAGGGCGCCATAATTCTCTATCGAGATCAGAGTCGATGAGACCACTTTTACGAATCCGTGGGAATATGAACCGTATTGGGGATAATAAGGCTTTATGTGATGGTGCTCGCTTCGGTGAGCTCTTGTGGTATGACGCTCGTAGCGAATATGAGGTTAACGGTGTGAGAGGCTCTTCCGTGTACTTCTTCAACCGCGAGCGACAATTCCCCAACAGCGGCGAGACAACCATCCGTTGCAGGAAACGCAAAGCGTGAGTCTTTCGGTGCTAGATGCTGATCACAGGAATATAGGAGAGGTGCCTAGGGGCAACCTTGGCGCCGGAATCGAGCACAACTCATATGGGTTCCGTCATGAGAATCGATTGTGAAGTCGATGACGCACTACGGAGCACGGGAATGAAATCGATGTCCCTGCGATGTCCGAACTGAGTGGTTCACCGCTCTGCCTTCGATGCTCCATCCGCCTTTCTTTTTGGATAGCTGTTTGTCATCCCCCCATTTTTTCAGTCCAATCAAATGTCCTGTCAGAGCAGAGATCACGGAGTGCGGTCGGATCGTGTGGCTTAAGAAACTCCACAATCATGGACCCGAGTACGAAGGACAAGGAGATCACGTCTACACGGCGCGGGGTAACTAGATGAGAAATTTGCGACAGGATCCCCGGCTCCGCGGTGCACGTCAATTGGGCGCCGGCGTCGGTTGGGCGCTGGCGTCGATTGGGCACTGGCGTCAATTGAGCACTGGCGTCAATTAGGCTCCGGCGTCAATTGGGCTCCGGCGTCAATCGGGCCCAAGCGCAGGGTCGTCCCTGTGTGCTTTCATCATACCCACAATACACTCAGCTGCGTCCGCGGAGAGCCCACTCATACAATGTGGGAGGGTCCTTCCAGGTCCCTGGAGGGACGATCTCTCGGCTTCGTCAAACATGGGAATTTGCTGAAAATGAGACGATTGTCTCCGCTGGCTGGAGGGTTCCGCGGAAGGAATGGACTTTTCATCGGAAGTGCGCGAATGGAGAGAAAACGCCCGTTGAGCATGGATTCGAATATACTTTTATTGTGTATATTACAGATCGGACTCCATTCCCGGCAGGCATGACTGCTCTTTACGGATTAATCTCGTAGTTATGAGCGACTCCGCGGAGTGTTCCGAACAAAGTTCGAGATTCTAGATCTGTGATTATATTCATGATGCGACGATCGATTTCCAGGTGACGGTTCCGTTTTCTCTGAGAGGCGTTCCCGGCCACGTATCGCTCCAAGTCCGCGTCTTTACTTTGTTGAACGCACTTTATGCCTTCTATGAACTTGAGAAGGCCGGGATGCTGGACTGCGAATTGGCGCTGGAGGCTCCTGTGCGCAGCTTCCACGTAGTTGTTCGTTCGTGAGTCCCCTTGAAGGGTCCTTTCGTAAACGGTCCACGTGAACACAGGGAACATGGCTGCTCGGCGGCTCGGATTTCCGTTGATGTCTATTTGAAGTCGACCCATGTAGAAATCTTCAAAGTACTCCGAGACCGGCTGCAGCTCGAGCGGAAGATGAGATTGCAACTCCCTCAAACCGTCTTCAAGATGCTCTGGTGGGAGGAACGCCATGGCAGATATCATTTTCGCATTGAGAGCGAAGTCCGGTTCGTTCCTGTATCTCCGGCTCAACCCACATACTGCAACTTCCTTCTTCATATTTTGCACGAGATGCAAAAAAAATCCATGCAGTTAGGCTTCAGGGAAGTAGGCAGCGAATGCGTTCCGCAACTCTTGTTCGAAGTCCATCGATACTGCTCCTGGATTGAAGTCGGGCCATCCCGAGGTCAACATATCCAACATCTGAGCGGAAGAGGAAAACGAACTTCCTTGAAATCGTTGATACCCGCGTTGCCCTCATGATGCAGCGGCAACGAGCTGTTATCTTCCAGGATATTATACGAAATCCATGAGTTATTTGCCTTGTTGTAGCTTCGCTCTTCCTTGTTTGGCATAAGCTCATAACACAGGGGAGTGACTACTCCAGGGCGTTCCACGAGGACCACGCAAATTTGCGCGAATACCTGCGGAGCCAACGAGAAGGTCCCATCAACATAGATCTTCCTTACTCGACCGACCCACGATCCCGCGGACTCTCTTCCAAAGATGAATATTCGATGAGGATCGTCGGATCCGTAATCCGCTAGCAGGAAGTTCTCGACTTCACCCGGAGTGCTTTCGTACACACGGATAGACTCGGGAATATCGATGTCGGCCAGTCTTGTGAAGTGAGTCGATGGAATCCCTAGTCGGTTGCGCATCCTCTGTACTATCCGTGCTAAACACTTGTTCGTGCCCATGGATCCTTGCGCAGCCGAGGAGGATTGCGTGCGAACCTTGCTTATGATCTGCTGGGGTTGCTCCACCGTCTCGGCGGCTCGTCGTTCCAGCGCGGTCTTCTTCCGCTGTACTTCGATTGCGGCGGCGTTGTCGCTGTGTTCACCCACTGCGCGAAGTTCACCTGTTATCAGGTTCTTGTGAAGATGAGCTTTGCATTTGAAGGCTGGGTTATTCTTCATGATAAGCCTTTTGGGCCTGACTCTAGCTTCTTTGCGGCTGTATGAGAAGATCGGTGGCGCGTACAAGACTTGCCTAGAGTCGACGGCTACTGAATGAAAACGACAATTCTGGTGGACAGAATGTTTGGCTCCCCCAACACACTGAAGTTTTATTCCGGCTTTTATAGTCACTGACAGGGGAGAGTTACACGGCGAATACTGACGCTTGACGTCAGTCTACAGGCGTCCGATTTCTATCTCAGTGATCTACAGTATCGCCTGTGCGCGGTTGATCATGCTCAAAGTTCACTGACGCTTCGCTTGCTCGACTGGCGTCATCCCTGATTACCAAAACAGTGCCGACGACCGCTCTGGGTAAAAACATAAAATACTTAACACTTCGAGTAACAGCGCCAAAATTCGGTGTTGGAGTCGTTGCCCTTCTTGTCATACACGTGAAGATGCCCTTCATGAGCAGTCTTCAGCTCATTGCGCTTGGACAATATGTCACCTCCCATCGAACAATAAACAAAGACACAAGAGTTCAGAGATATTAGTTGTGGAAGTTTTTTCAGAGCGTCAGTTTGAGTTCCGTGCGCAGCTCCGCCGTTTGGAGTTTGGAATGAAATATGAATTTCGCATGAGTTCTCGATGGTACGGCAGTCAAAATATGAGAAATTTTCCGATAGGACATCAGGGCTCCGAGAACAATGGCCTGAGTCCAATGAGCAATGCGGATTAGTATTGCTTGAACACGAAGAGACATCAACAATGCAGGAAATACAGATTTTCCAATTTCGATGTTTCTCCCAGACACTGAGAGCGTTGCACACTCTCCCAAGTTCTAACCCCCTGGCTCATAACGGTTCCTTGAAACATGGCCTCCGGGCGCTGAGCGCTTCGTCCGCTCAATACGGGAACCACGGAGATCATTCCCACACAATTCCACTAATTGATTGCAGTGTACGATTATCTTCCGCTTTCGATGCGGTGATGATGACTCAATCTAGATTTTCGCTAGTCTTTCGGGTTTCATTGAACGAGCCAGCCGCTCAGCGCTCAGCTCAGCGAATTATCTACCTCCCGTGGATATTCTTGTACATTCGTCAAAATCGAACGCGATGAATCGTATTCGCAGGGCCACTATATTCCCAAGCTCGAGTCCACCTTCGAGTTGGTCTAGCTTTTTTATTACCACGGGCTCGCAATGTGGGGCAGAGCCTGGGACCACAGAGATGTCAACGATCTCTCACAAGCTGTGGGAGCCTGCGCCCGATTGACGCCGGAGGCCAATCGACGCCAGCGCCCAATTGACGCCGGCGCCAAATCAACTCCGGCGCCCAATCGACTCCGGAGCCCAAATGACTCCGGCGCCCGAATGACGCGCTCCGCCCCGGCTCCCACCCACGCGGGCGATTCTGGAGGAACGCCGGACGTGAGTAATCGGCTCCCATGCTTACAGCGTATGGGAGGTCACATATCTATGAGTCAACACTATCTCACATTTCCGCCCCGTGTTCTCCACATGTGTTCCTCATACAGGCTCCCGATGGCAGCAGCAAAGCAAATCATCCCTCTTAGACACCAATGAAGTGCTCGTCGTCTTTCCGCAGCTGGAAGGCCACCGACGGTCCAAACTCCCAGAGAGCTCCACGAAGCTATCTCCACAAAAGCTCTACCCGGCTTCACGGTCACGGACGACGATGAGCGTTTACTCAGTGTCTTCTTCCCTGATACGGAAACAGTCATAATGACTACTCGGCGCCAGCTCGATATACTCCCCTATGCCTCTCTAGTACAGGCTGACGCGACCTATGATGTCGTTCCTCGAGGCAGCTTCCGCCAGCTCTTCACCGTGCACGGGAACTGGCATGGCCAGGTGAGCAGAGAGCTGGCATCTGGATTCTCTCATAATTTCCATGCGATCCCATCAAACCTATCTCACGTTATCGATTGCAGGCTCGCATCATTCTCTTCCCACTGATGAGATCTTCAACGAGAGAAGCGTATCGTCAGGTGTTTCGCTTCCTCAAGCAGGAAACCAGCGACGACGTTATCTGCTCATACCAAGGAGATTTCGATGGTGCTATGCGAGCGGCGGTGAGAGCGGAGATCCCCGAAGCTCGCATTAACGGTTGTCTGTTCCACTTCTCACAAGCACTCCTGAGGAAAGCACGTAGCCCGGAAGTTGGTCTCGCGAAATACATCAGAACACCGGGAGGGATGATGAAGAGGTTCCTCTCCTTCACTGCTCTACCTTTCTTGCCGGCAAACAAGATGTTCGCCGTGTTCGAGGACCTCGAGCGGGAAGCTCTGGCACCGACTGCACGGGTGATCAATTTTTGCTACGCGATTACTATACTGTGATGATTTCGGAAACACTCGAACTCGTCTTCTACCGTCCGAATAGAAATCCATTCAAGAAGCTTTTCCTCCCGACTGTAGAAGCATGAGTCGGACTGTGTTCCCTCGTCGTTGACGTATTTAGCTCATGTCATATTTTCTCCACAGTTCAAACCCTTCTGTGATTACATGAGATCGTTCCGGCTCAAGAACATAGGTCCAGATAGCCTCTCTCTCTTCAGAGAGTGACCACCCGCACGAATAACGCCGTAGAATCAAGCAATTCACGATTGAAGAGAGACCTTGGACATCAACCGCCATTTTGGAATCTATTTGGTAGGTATTCCTGTTGCGTGTATCAGATGCGTGCTCCCTGTTCTCGCGGTTCGACGTCAATCATGCTACGATTCCCGCAGACCACATATTTGAACCTTGCGCCTTCCAGCCCTGATTTGCGACATCGCACAGGATGTTTCACAAGACGTTGAGCTTCAAGAAGACGGTCAGATAGTCATCCACAACCGCTCCGTGCTCTGCAAGTATATCAACGAGCAGAGGATCACTTCAGCCTGGACGCATATGGAAAGAGGCTTAATAATGAACCAGTTGATTCTCTTTCCTTGGTCGTGCCGCTTCGATGAAACCATCGTCCAAGTATTTCTTCATCTCCAGGTCTACAGCTTCGAGTTTGATTGGATCCTTCTGAAGCTTGTTCAAAAGAGAATATAGCCGAGAGAGAGCCAAATTGTGATTGTCTCCCAGCGACAACACATTGTCCTTCAGCTGAAGCCGAATGACGTAACGGTTCGTCTCATCACGGTATGTAGTCTCGCGGAAGTTCTTCATCAGTGCTTCATTCAGCTCATCCTCCTCCTCTTTATCTTCGCTCGCTTCTCTTTCGAAGCCGACATCCTCCGAGGTCCACAGGAAACGAATATCTTCCATAGTTTGTGATTTCCTGTTAGAGGCTGACAAGGACTGTTCCGGTAGCTCTGTTTCTATAGATTCTGCTTGGCATGTTGGAGAAGAGCATTTCGCCTCCTGGACAATTTCGAAACCGCAGAATCGAGTTATTGCACTCTCGCCGGGTACTGAGCCCGTTGTCGTTCCCCCCAGAATGAATCCGAACATGCTGTCGAAAGCGAAAATATCGTCGAACGAGCGCGGGTCCGAGCACCCTATGCGTGCCATTTTCTCTGGTCCGAGTAAAACGTCGATCCATTCTGATTCGCCCTCCGGGACGCGGTCGGCCAGGCGTTTCAGACCGAAGTCCTCCCTCAAGATGGGAAATTTTGCCCTAGATAGGCACCTCAGTTCCACCGCCTCCAGGGAGAGTGATTTTTGTTCGTCGTACCTGCTCCGCAGGGTTATGTGGTGTACTCCACAGTTGCGAATGTTGGTGACTCTTCCTCCTGCTGTAGACATCGCCATGTCGATGTGTCTCTCAGGAACTGATTGTAGCTTCCCGACCATGGCGTGCGTAATGTGTGAAGACTGTGAGCCAGGATCTATGAGTATTCTGCATAATAACCGCTTATCGCCGACTTCTGCCCAAACATGGGCCCTCCAGAGGTATACCGGTCTGTCATGGATCTCCGTCTTCAGGTTGACACTGGAAACTGTTGACTTCCTTTCCTGCATGTCCGCGGGGGCCTTGCTGCAAATGATCGAGTAATGTTTCCCTTTGCAGTAGCGACAGACCTTCCGGAACACCTCCTTGCAACTCTTCGCCTCATGGTTGAGCTTGAGACATTTCAGGCAAGCCCTCGCCGCCTCGGCTCTCTCTTTCCGTTCTTGGTGTGACAGGGTGGCCGGACACCGGTACGGTGGGTGATCGCCTTCGCAGAATATACAGCGTATTTCCTGTTTTCTCCGAGGTGGTGTAGGAACTTGCCGACTCGGTGCTACTGCCGACCGCGACGCCACGTGGAAGTTGTTCGTTGCACTCTTGTACGACGTAGGGTTTTGCTTGCCGTTGGGGTTGTTGAAATCCCGTCTCTGATTCGTATGACCTCGAGTCGGCTGCGGGCTCCGCTGGTTGTAGTCCGTCGCTGTTCTTCTGTTTGGGTTGAAGTTGGAAGGCTGCTGTCTACCATTCAGGTTTCGATTCGACGTGAGAGCTTCAATTATTCGGGACTCTGACTCAAGAAAAGCCACTAACGCTTCGAGTTTGCACGCGTGTGTTTGTTTGTGTGTGTCCCTGAAAGCTGTCATGAATTTGTGTTGTGTCTCCCTGGAAAGTTTATCTAAGACCCTGTTTGCGTAGGAAGGTGGAAGTGTTGTATAGGATTCTCCTAGAGAAATGAGTGCCAATATGTGTTGGGAGATTGAGTTAACAAAATTGGGCAACTTATCGTAACGGATTTCACCTCCAGCTGACAGGATCTGGTCCAACGCTCGAAGGTGGCTGTCCTCTGCCAAACCTTCGTCTCCGAATTGTTTCTCCAGTATTCGACGCATTGGGATATAGTTTTCTGCACTAAGGTCCAGGTGTTTCACACTGTGGTATGCTCTGCCTGACAGCGATTCGTGTAGAAGCAGCATTTTTTGTAGGTCCGGAATTTGTCTATCATGAACGAAGACGTTGAACGTGCTCATGAATTTTCGGAATTCCTTGACGTCGCCGTTGAACCTCGGCATTTTGAAGTTTTTGTTCAGCTTAGGAAGATAATTTGCTGGGTCTTCTTGTGTTGCCTGTGGGTTCACGTATTGCGCTCGCGGTGCTGCCAAAGGCGGGTGCCAATTCGGTTCGAGCTGTTGCATACTTGGAATGCCATTTGACGAATTCCCTACCCCAGCTACACTGTGCGGGGCCCTTTCCGGAATTGGAGCTTGTTCTTGAAGAGAATTCTTGGGAGAAATTTTCGAGACCTCAGCTAATGCTGACGCCCCAAGGACCACCTCCGGCCGGAGGCCCTCCTCATTTTTTGTGGATGACCTCCACGGTACGTGGCTCAGAGGGCTGGCCCAAGACGTATCGTCCGGATCACGGGCCGACTGAGATCGAGACGTCTCTGCGGTGATGCTGTTGACTAGGAATATACGCAGATCTTTGAGATACCTGAGCGATTCCCGGATATCTCTTTCTGTCTTGCCGGCCTCGTCGTAGAACTCCTGTTCGGGTTCCTCCGACGCTTCCATGGATATTGTTGTGACTGTACCCAGCCACTGCTCCAGCAGCGACGCCAGCGTATCCTTCAGGTCGTCAACCTTCGACACGGCCTGCCTTTTGTCTATGCCTTCCTTGTAGAACGCTGCGGCGTCGTTAACGAACGCCTTGACTCGACCTCGTAGCTGCGCGAGTCTGCGGTGGAGTTTAACCACCTCTGTTGCGGGTTCTGGTTGATTGGCTCGGGGAGCGGGGGAGGCGCGAGGAGTAACTGCCACGGCTCCACCAACCTCCTGCCTGCCTTCTCCAACCTGCGCGGAGCGTCTTGCGACCTGCTCACCGGTCCGGTTGTCCAAAGTGTCTGACAGAGATATCTGCGTATAGAATTCTGACTCCATCCCACCGTCCGAGCTGTGTTCATTCTGTACTCTGTACTCGCTGAAAGCACTGCCGGTCGGTAGTTGCCGATCCGCATTGCTCGTCGCAGGTGGACGTGGAAGCACCGGGTAACCATAAGCGGTTAGCCGATCCTCTGGCTCTTGGCCGTCGGCCGCAACTCCCGTGGCTGGATTTGACGATGCGCCTGCGTTATGAGACATGCTGACATCAAATTTATTAATGAATTACGGGGGTGACTTGGGGGTGAACCGACCGGTTCAATCCACTCGCCCTGGGGAGTATATCTGTGCTGAGGAGCTTCGCCTCTGATGCTTCTGAAGGCTGCCGGGTGGTCTGCCGTTGGAGCTGCACGCGGGTAGTACTTCCGCTGTGGTCCTGCTCTTGATTTTCTAGAGATATTGCCGAGCTCCGACGAATGTGCGGCCTGAGTTCGGTTTTAAGCTTCTGACACCAATTTTGTGGCTCACACCTCTGACTTTAGGAAAGAAAGACACGTCTGCTTCCGATTCTAGATGGTGTATCAGCGCACTGCGCCCGTTCGGCCGCTGACTGGCGGGTGCCGGCTGACGGCTGACGGGATTATCGGGAAAACGGGGTCTCTCGATGATGCTTCGTGACTTTGTATCCCTCGGGTCGGGGACCCGATTCGGGCACGGTTAGGAAATATTTCCAAGAGAGAACAAACAAACGACTCGTCGGGTGACGGTCTTGTTGCGAAACGTGTTCTTACAAAGATGGCGGATGTCGTGTACCAACAGACTATATGTCATCTGTGGCTAGACGTTACCTTCAAGGAAAACGTGGAGACAGCGCCCTCTCTGTATCCGAGACCCCGCCAGCCGATGGTGACCGTGCGTCACCGGACGAACCCAGTGTCGAAGGACCTCCTCATATATTTGACACTTGCGGCTCTGCTTGAGCTCATTTGACAATTCGAGATTGCTTTAATAAATGTACATCACATTCTGGAACTCCTCGACTACTCAATTTCCCATGTGTATGTGTTCACCCTGTGTGACATGGATGTGATGTGCTAGAGTCTCAGCGCTAGGGCCTATCCGTACGCCACAGAGCCCATGAGAAGTAGTCGGAAGACTCAAATATAGGGCGCGGTGGGGTGAGTCTAGAGTCTGCAAGCTACTTATGCTAGTTTGCCTGCTCATATTCTTGAGGTGTTCCTTTTCGCGACTCACAATGCTCATAATAACCATCCGGGGCCGATTCCGCGTGAGTATGCGAGGTTTCGTCGAGCTCCAAGCCGCTGCCGCGGCGTTTATTCGGATCACAGGTTAGACCGGCCGTTGTCTTTTATACATACAGATTCTTCGTGGAGGATTTCCGCACCCGCTGGATAACGAAGTCAGTGTCGTCATTGGAAATCCACTTTGTGCAACAGACTTTGAGATTGTATCAACCGACTGGAAAAAACGAAGTTGAGGCTCAGGATCGAAATTTTTTTCACATGCAGCTGTATCACGAAATTATCGACAGCGTTGAAATCGCGCATTCCGTTGGAGTTTCAGCGTTTTCTCGTGTGGCTGATACCGAAGAACTTCAAGTTGGTGCTAACGAAGGACACACAGGTACGATTTGTCGACTCAGAACTCTGGCTCGTCAAGATTTGTGAGAAAGAATTCATACCCTCAGCATGGGACGGAAACCGGCTCTGACTCCTCAAGAAAGGATCCGCATTGATCAATTACACGGCTCTGGGCTCGCAGCGACAGCTATAGGACGAGAGATTGGCAGAACAGCGGACGTCGTGCTGCGGTATTTGAGATTAGGGGCGGTGTATGATATCAGATCGTGCAAGAAACGAAGCACAGAGCTCTCAGATCGTCAGAAACTGAAGATAAATCGGGATGCAAGCAACAAGAGTGTCTCTTGAGCTCAAATCAAAGACTCAAACAACCTCTCAGTGAATGAACAGACCGTCCGGTGCGTTTCGAGAAATGCTTATCATCTGAAATTCAAGATTATGAGCGGGCAGCCCCTCCCCTGCTGACGCGAAAACACCGAGACGCTAGGCTCGATCCCGCCCGATGGATGAGTTGGACTTCGGAATGGGATAAAGTTTTCTTCAGCGATGAGAAAGAGTTCAATCTGGACGGCCCGGATGGATTCCATAACTACTATCACGATCTTAGGAAAGAGCCTCGCTTCTATTCCAAAAGACAGCCTGGGGGCGGCTTAGTTATGATCTGGAGGGCGGTCAGTCGCCACGGCACGTTCTAAATCATCTTTGTAGAGACAATAATGCGTGCCGTTGACTATAAGCTGCTACTCGAAAACCACCTGCGACCTCAAGCTTTAGAGAAAGTTGGAACGGATTTCATCTTCCAGCAAGATTGCGCCTCCTTGCACGCGGCGGCCATGATCGAGGACTGGTTCCGAGAGAGCGGAGTACGCTTTCTTGACTGGCCCGCGAAGAGCCCCGGCCTGAACATCACTGAGAACCTCTGGGGAACGTTAGCTCGGCTCGTCTATCCCGATGGTAAGCAGTACAGCTCACGAGAAGAACTGGAACATTTCTTTTTGGGTGAGAATTGGGGAACGAGACATGAAACCTCTCTATGATTCTCTCCCAAGGCGCATTCTTGAGGTCATCAAGGCTAAAGGGGGTTCAACGAAGTATCAACATCCGAGAATTCCAAAATCGTGGAATAAATCAGCCCGTCGATAATTTCATGTTACGGCTCGGAATCGATCCTCTAGAATTATGCTCGTCGTCTTCCTCGGATCGGAAAAATATTCCATTGACTCAATCGTGGTGATGCTGGGAGAATTCCATGGCAGCATGGACGTCATTTCTGTATGTCATCAGGAATTGTCTAGAGAGCTCGACCGTCGATAATTTCGTGTTGCGGGCTGTAAGAGCAGCGGCCCGATCACAGAGAGTCATGTGGTGCTGTCAATGTTCCGAGAATGAGAACATCGTCAAAAGACAAAATGCATTGTCCGACAGAATACATTCTGATTGTCAGCGTAGTATTGGAAGAGTCACACTCGGAAGCCGTACAGAGAACCTCAGTTCTGACATTATGCGTTGCCCTGCTATCGTGGTCGTCGCTACCTGTTTCCTGGCCACCCAGGCCTCTCCGTGGAAAACTGGCGAATGTGAGGAAAGAATGATCACCCCGAAAACTCCGCTCCTGGTGTCGGAACACACTCAAAAACAGGCTCACGATGTTCCAGGATGGACATTGGGTGACTGATCTTCATGAGCTGCAACGTCAAAATTCTTTCCAGTCGTCCGGTGCACATCTCGTGGAGTTGGCTTGGTTTTGAGGGACTCCATCCATCAGATGTCCTATCGGGTCAACCAAAACGACCCCGATGTTGCGCACAGGTATAGGCGAGTGGAAATGACACGGGGTGTTTGCGACTCGCGCGATACGCGGGGCGGCAACCGAGAGAGAATTATTGTAGCTTTTGGAAAGTACCGCGGCTCTGAATCGAGCGTGTTCGACGCTCTCTTTTTCCCTCTGTTCAATATGGCCGCTGGAGGCGGCCATCTCTTTTCTCACTTTCCCTCGGCCACCGCCGCAGGTAACGGCGGTTTATTTCAGAAATCAGCGTATGTATTAGGTAAGTCAAAAAGTTCGTAGCGTTTTTGATCCGACATTTTTGAAATTCCCGCGCTCCGCACAAGAGCCGCCTACTACAGTGGTTGTTCGTTTACGTTCTTAGGCGGGCTCTAGAGTTCCTACCGGTGTATCGTTTCAGACTTTATCGTCGAGTTCGTAAAATCAGGAAGAATTTGCGATGGAGGACCAAAAGCAGCATTTTCGACACATAATGTTGTTCTGCTACCGCGAAGGCTTGAATGCAGCGAAGACCACTCGAAGAATATCTGCAGTTTACGGGGAGAATGCTCTTCAAAGTTCTACGGTTAGAAAGTGGTTTACCCGTTTCAAGGCTGAAAACTTTAATCTTGAAGATGAGCCCAGATCAGGACGACCACAAGTTGTGGAACCCGATGAAATCATTAGCCTGGTAACTTCAAACCCCGGCCTGACCATCAGAGAAATTGAAGACTCGACGGGAGTTTCTCATGGAACCGTTTGGAATCGCCTCCATCAAGCTGGCTTCTGAAACAAGAGGAATATCTGGCTGCCTCATGACCTCACCGATCGCCAGCTCGAAAGACGTGTGGATACAAGCCACACTCTTCTCCGGAAGAATGCCAATGAACCATTTCTGAAGAGACTGATAACCGGCGATGAAAAGTGGATACTCTACAGGAACGCTACGCAAAGAAAAAGCTGGGTCCCCAAAGGTTCACGGGCCGCAGCCGTCCCCAAACCCGAAATTCATCAAAAAAAAGTGATGCTGAGCTGTTGGTGGGACTGCAAGGGCGTTGTGTTTTTCGAGCTGCTCCCGCCGGGTCAGACCATCACCACCGAAGTCTACTGCAGGCAGCTTGAGGATTTGAAGACCGCAGTAGCAACAAAGCGCCCAGAATTGGCGAACAGATGGGGCGTCGTTTTTCAACATGATAATGCGAGACCCCACGTAAGTTTGCGCTCTCGGCAGAAATTGGCGGAGTTTGACTGGGATGTGCTGCCACACCCAGCTTATAGTCCCGACCTTGCACCGTCAGACCATCACTTGTTCCGGTCTCTTCAAAACTCTCTTGATGGAGAAATATTCGAATCTTTGGAGGGTATAAAAAATCACCTCAATCAGTTTTTTGGAAAGAAGGAAACCAAGTTCTGGGAGAAGGGAATCTTCGATTTACCTGACCGATGGGCGAAGGTCATAGAACAAAACGGCCAATATATCATTCAATAAAAAGACTCTTGTGTACAGGAATTCGGCTCTTGAAAAATAGGTAAAAAACGCTACGAACTTTTTGACTTACCTAATACATGGGTTACTTCGCGGTGCAATACCTATCACCATGCACCGAACCTTGGTTCGTGACACTCCCCGGGGGGGGGGGGGGGCTCTGGAACATTCTTGACGCACCGGCAACGGGGATAGAATTCAACAACGGCTCATAACGGGACCGCAGTTAGGTGACGGCTCTGATTTCTTGTGCGCACGATCACAATACTTAGAAACTCCAGGGCTTTAATGAACGAGAGGGTGCCGACCGGACACGTCGGCCGTACTGCCGGGGCGGCGAAGCTGTCGAGAAACGTGTGCACGTCGATGCAAAGGGATGCGGTAGACGCTGTACAGTTGGAAAAAATATTTCGATTTGACTTATCGCAAGATTGGATTGTTGGGTGGCTGGGAAAGCGAGCGGGGAGAAGAGATATGACGGGTCCGGAAATTCGCTCGAAGAAGGGGCGCTTCCCGCCGTGGCCGGTGGTTCTAGTGGAGTGGATCTGTTTTGTCGCCCTGAAGAGGGTAAAGTAGCTTCACTGGCCGGATCAGCGTATTGCCGTTTGTCGTCCTGACCGAACAAGAGCGAGCTCTGTTGTCACTGCTCCTGATCAGCTCCTCAACTCTCACCAACGGCCAGTAGGCGCGGGACTTGTTGTCGTCTTTCAGGATGCAAATGTCTCCCACCTGAACGGAACGACGAGATACTGGCTTCCGTTGCATGACTGTTCGAAGGTGAACCAGGTATTCCGAACGGAACCTTTCCCAAAACGCGGCCAGGATCCTTTGCTGGAAAAGCCAGCGCTTGGAAAATGAAACAGCTCCAACATCGTTGCGGCGTCTTGGGGTCTCTGACGATGGAGGTATCATGTTGTCACCGTCGTAGCCGGATATCAAGTTCTCCGGCGAAAGCGCTCTGAACTCGTTTGGATCTGTGGGGACGGCGCTCATCGGACGGCGATTGACCACGGCGACTGCGCCAGCGACGATCACCTCCAGATCTCTGGAGAACGGCGTCGAGGTTCCGAGAACCTTGCGCAGACAACGCTTTACCGACCCGACTGATCTCTCCCAAAAGGCTCCAACCCATGGGGCTGCGGGAGTTATGAAATTCCATTTGCGACATCAACGCTCAAGCCATTCCGATATGTCTCCTCCTGTGATGTGACTGTAGATGAGCTTGAGCTCCAAGTGGGCCCGATGAAATGATGATCCGTTGTCAGAGAAAATATTCTTTGCAGCTGGATACCGATGCAAGAATTTCTGCGGGGCGCGCAGTACCTCGAACGTGGACAAGTCGGTGGTGACTTCGATGTGAATTCCCCTTGTCACCGCACATGAGAAAAGGAGTAGGTATGCCTTGGCCTGCCTTTTCTCTTCTGTTTTGTAGTAAAGCGGCCCAGCGAAGTCGATTCCGCAGTAGAAGAATGGCGGCGTCTGCTCGACGCGGAAAGCCGGGAGTGCAGGGATGGGTTCGATAGCTGGTTTGGCATTGAATCTGCGACAACCCGGGCAGGATTTGAGAGCAGCATTCGCTATCCGACGTGCCCTCAAAACGAAAAAACGTTTCCGGAGCTCCTGCAAGGTCATCGAGACTCCCCCCCAATGCCAGCACTCCCTCGCGTGGATGTACAGGATCAGGAGTTTCGCCCATCCGTCCTCGCCGGGAATGATGATGGGGAACTTGGAGTCGTAGGACAGATCTTTGGAGTGCTTCAAACGGGACCTGCACCGGATCATTCCCTCGCGGTCGATGAATGGATGATATTGGGCCAACGGGCTGTTGGCCGGAATGTTCTTGCACCCGTTGGCTAGCTCCGAAGCGAAGTATCTGGACTGGACTCTTTGGATGAGGTCTGTCTCGGCCTTTTGAATCTCCGACGCGTCCAAATGGAGGGAGGACTTCGCCGCCGACCGCAGGGTGGCTCGGCGAGCTGGATCGCCGCTCCGGGAAGCACGCGACCGCAGAGCTCGAACGCGTCCCCTGAGTCGATTACAGTAGGCTTGAGCTCGTACCAACTTGACCCAAGACGAAAAACGGTTTGCACTGAGGAGGTCGTCGACAGCGTTGTCGGCGTTGTAACGAATTGTGGGAAAGCTTGTCCTCGGAGCGACGCGGCTCTCCTCAGTGGTGTCTCTGACCGGAATTGGAGCTGGGGTAGGCTCCCAGCGCGGGTCTCGTAACCATAACGGGCCATGGAGCCATCGGGAGCGGCTCTCGGGTTCCAAAATGTCACCACCCCTGGAGACGATGTCCGACGGATTGTCGTCGCTCCTTATGTATCGCCAGTCGACCGGATTGGTGATTTCGGCGATTGCTCGTACTCTGTTTGCTACAAAAGGTTGCCATTTTTCCGGGCCTCCATGAATCCATGCGACACAGGCCATGTTGTCGATCCAGAAGAATGTCTGGTCGATGTCAAGGCGCAAGAATTCCCTGATTTGAGCGGTGATTTTCGCCGCCAAGAGGGCGCCCATCAATTCGTACCGGTGTATAGAGCCCTGATTCTTCAGGGGCGTCACTCTGGCCTTCGCTACGATCAATCGCGATTCGGCTTTACCGCCCCGGAGCGTTCTCAGGTATAGGGCGCAGCCGTAGGCGTCGAGGGATGCGTCGCAGAAGGAATGTAGCTGGAAACGAGCGGTTGAAAAACGGCTCGCCAAGGCTCGATCAACGTTGAGTTTGGAGCATTTCTCGAGAAGATCTACGAAGTCATGGTATGCTTTCAACGTTTCGGGAGGGAGACCGTCATCCCAGTTCAAGCCCGTCTTCCATAGAGATTGGAACAGGATCTTCGCCCGAATCGTGACGGGGCTCAGTAGACCAAGCGGGTCATAGATCTGCGCCAGACCCTTGAGCAGCGTTCTCTTCGAAGAGCCGTCTTTTAATGCCTCCAATGCTTTTTGCGTGACAACGCCGATACAGTCCGTCGGTTGAGACCATTTGAGGCCGAGGAACTTTGCATGGTGGTTTCCACTCGTAGCCTCCGTCTCAGGAATCGGCGATACTTGACGGATGAAGCTAGCGATGCTTTCGTTGGCGGTTGATCATTTCTCAAGTGGAAAATGGGCCCTCTGGAACATGTCAAACAATAGTGCCACCTTTTCCTGCGCCTCCCTGATGGTGTTGGCTCTGAAGACAATGTCGTCCATGTACAGATTCTCCGCCACTTCATCGATGGAATCCACTCGATCCGGGAACTCCTGACGGCATAGCTTCAGGTGATGTTGAACTCCTTTTATGTGGCACCAGGGACCGCAAGATAGTCCGAGCCTGGTGGACCAGAGTTCTCGCACCGGTGCCCGCGGATCATCTGATATACCCACGGGCCAGATGAAACGAAGCAGCGTCCGATTGCTACGCGCCAGGCGGAGTTGAAGAAACGCGTTTTGAATGTCTGCTGTCATAGGAAAACGGCACCCGCGAAAGGCGCACAAAACTCGAGGTATCAGCGGGAGAAGGTTCTCGCCTGCATGGAGGCAGTCGTTGAGGGACGCGCGATTACTCGTTCGAGCACTAGCGTCTTTCACGACGCGGGTCTTAATTATGCTCGACCCATCGGCGCTCTACTTGAAAACCGCTTGCAAAGGGAGATAATGTGCGATTTCGCCGGTGCGTCTCGGAGAAGCGTCCTTGGCGAACCCTTCTTCCAAACTTTTTCGAATTTCCTGATCGACGGCCTCGAGGTGCCCGGTCTTCTTTCGCAGCTTTCGGATGAGGGTATGTAGACGTGATTTCGCTAGCGCCTCATTGTCGCCGAGAGTGTCGAGATTGTTCTTCAGGGGGAGACACAACTCGTTTCTGCCGTCGGGAAGTCTGGACAACCCTGCTTCGAAAAAATCATTCATCTGTTCCACGATGCTGTCTTCTTCACCGCGAGCTGGTACGTCGAAACCGAAGAACTCTCCCTCCCACAAGAACCTGAGATCCGTATCGATGGATTCGTCTCTCCTCTGCCTTGGTTTAGCGAAGTCTCTGGGGCTGAGAATCGACTGCCTGGGCTCCTGATCTGAATGGTCCTCGACAATGACCGGAAGTGAGTCGCGGAGCTGGCGAAGCTGTTTGTACTCTTCACCTATGCACGTGTCGGCCACTGGCAGTAGGCCGAGATTGTCAACAACGGGAGGGAATATAGAGTCCGACAACTCTGGAGTCTCGATGACCTTGCAGCAGCTCCGGAAACGTTTTTCCCACTGATTTGATGTTGATCCCACTTCTGACACCAATATGTTGCGCACAGGTATAGGCGAGTGGAAATGACACGGGGTGTTTGCGACTCGCGCGATACGCGGGGCGGCAACCGAGAGAGAATTATTGTAGCTTTTGGAAAGTACCGCGGCTCTGAATCGAGCGTGTTCGACGCTCTCTTTTTTCCTCTGTTCAATATGGCCGCTGGAGGCGGCCATCTCTTTTCTCACTTTCCCTCGGCCACCGCCGCAGGTAACGGCGGATTATTTCAGAAATCAGCGTATGTACATGGGTTACTGCGCGGTGCAATACCTATCACCCATGCACCGAAGCGAGGGCTCGCAGAAGCGGTCATCGCAAAGCTTAACAGAGTGCGTGAAGTTCACGAAGCGGGTCTGTTGAAAGTGTAAGTTTCTTGAAGTGAGAGTTTCGAAGTTTCTGGCATCTGCCGCGTCATATCTTCCTCTGATAGGTCGGAGTCAACGAGGGACTCTTGTTGCAACTGTCCGATTTCGTTCCAGGCTCTCACCAATTGGCTACAAAGAGTGCGAGGAAGATGAGCGAGCAAGCGTATTGTCTGGAGTGTTTTGCCTATTCGTAACGAACGGCTCCTTCCTGGCGTTTGGCACCGAAGGAGTCACAGAAGCTGCTATGCATGCCGTCGGAATTCTCAGTGAATACTATGAGGCTTTCGGCCCTGAGCAAGTGTAGGTCATGAGGGGTCTCCATGATACGCTAGTGTCTAAGGTTCCTGACTGAACAAGGCCGTCCTCAACTGCTTCTGAAATCCACCTCGTCAACCTGAATAACAATATATTGACGTCAAATCGGCAAGTGCCTCTCGAACTCTTTGGAACCGCGCATCCTAGGCGCTGAGTTTGGTGGGTCTCGACGATCGGGGAAGAGGTTGAGTGCCTCCTCGATAGAGGAACGCATGACGAGCTCGACTCCACACGGCGATGAAACCATTTTCTTCATTTTCTGGATTTCGATTGATATCGGTTCTGGATCAAGCTCTGTTCCGAATGCTAGACTCCGATCGGTTATATTCGTTCACTGCTACTGCGGAAGGAAGGCTCATTTCCAGAAAGAGATGATATCGTGACTGTTCAATCCGAGAACCGGAGATACACTAGAGTGCGGTAGTATAAGGAAGTACTCCATCTCGCAACACGATTTCCCAACTTCTGTTCTTCGAACAATATTAGCGAGTAAGAGTGGAATGGCGTGGGCCGAGATGGATTTCAATAGATTCCTTCACCTTCTTCGTTTTCAAAGCGCCATAAGTCAAAAAGCTCAGCCGCCGAATCATTCGCCCTGGTCCGATGGGCCGGAAAAAGGTTCTCCGTGAGGAGAGACTCGTGATCCGGACATCCTCCACTGGAACATTTAGCACCGTACTTACGATCGGGTCGTGATGCCGAGTCCAGAAAATCACCCGCGCCAGACCTATGACTCATCGGACTAGCCGATCCAATAAATCATTTGCCCTGGTACGATGATCCGGAGAGTGATTTTCCATTGGGAGAGACCCTGCCGAGGAATTTCATACCGACTTAGCCCCGATTCCGACCGACTAGCCAGTCTGATAAATGATCGGGCTGGGACGGATTATACAGCGGACTGGGCAATCCGACCCGATCCGATCGGGAGCCCGGCGCTAAATGTTGCAGTGGACGATGTGTGGATCAGCAGAATTCGGGCTGATGCGGTGTGAAATCTTCCAACGTAAAATCACTTTCCGGACCATCAGACCAGGGAAAATGATTTATCGGACTGACCGGTCGATTTGCGGCGGATTCCGGACTCCGGAAAATGATGTCTTCCTATCTGATCCCGAAGCTCCACCTTGATCACGCGCTTCCACCAGAATGAAAAATCAGTGCAGGCAAAGCTGCTGCGCAGCAGTGAATTCCGCGTGGAAACTGTGTTCTATGTGTGCATGCGTTTTCGGCAGAGAGTGCCAGCTTCATGATGGTGGGACGCAGCGTATGAGGTCGCTAGCTTTTTGTTCGTTGAATTTTCCATTGGTGTTGAGTGGTGATAGCGTGTCCGGTTAACCATCCTAATTGACGGACGCTGGTGTTCACTAAGATAGTCCACATGCAGATGAGTCGCTCGTGCATATAGTGGAATGGGACATATGATCAGCATTGGGGGCTTGGAATCGATGGAATTTCAAGCTGCATTGAAGATCATATCATATTTTAGGGATCATTGAAGGTTCTCAATTCGTCCCCTGATTCGGTGAGGACCAACTATATGTTCATATTTGCCCTCGCTATCCTAATCATTCTAGGAGGTGTCTCATCTCTTCCCCGCTTGGGTCTTCCACTTCTTCCGAGAATGAGTTTGCGGTGGTCGTCAACGTCCGTATTCTCTGGTGGAGACGTTTTCGTATTCGACAACTTTGCCTTCGGAGCTATCCCACTCCGGAAAACAGTCCCCCATACCGTGGTCATAACTGTTTTCTTCGTGTCGTCAACAACGACAATTTTGTGGTGCGTCCTAGTGACCCCGTCGTGGCAGCGGAGTTCATGGGATGTTCTCACCTGTTATTCAGTCTATCATACTCATCTGGATTTTGAGGCTGTTTGTAGGTTCTGTTGGACCGGAATGTCGTCCCGTCGATTGTTCATGTCCTTGGTCATCTTCATGAATTCGTCATTGATGCGGTCCCGCATGGTTTTTGCCTTAATTGTCTTAAGTGTGCTGCATGCTGATTGATATTCACCTTGATTAACAAGGATAGGTTCTGAATTGTACGACTCCGATTTCAACTAGATGGATTGCGATCAGTAGGCCTACCAGAGACGTAAAAAACGGCTGATGAAACTTTCCCCAATGAGCCATCGTTTCCGAGCTACAGCACCCTCGAAACTTGGGGAAAATTCAACATGGGCTCCTATGGGAGCCTGACGGATTTGTAGGAGCCAAGGCCAAGCAAACTCTGAATATCGTTGTGAACGGTTCCTGCTGCCGGGCCATGTCTTGGAAATCGCACCATGTGTCGGTGGTGCCACCGAAGACGGACGAAAAAGAAAACGATCTGTCAGGTTTCAAATCAATGAAAATGGTATCTCAGGTAGAAACGTTCGCAACACAAAATACTCTGGCGATTCGCGCATCGAATGTATGGTACAAGAATGCAGTTCGGCGTTACGCAATCACCGTCGAATTCGAAATGGCACTGCGGGCACGTCGGGGCCGCCTACACGCCAAGCACGAAGCCAAGGAGGTTGGAACAACGGAATCTGAAATTTATTTTGTATCAACGAATGCATCCGTAGGACGTCGTTCCTTTGGTCCACGCGGAACTTGTACCAAGTCTACCAAGTTAGTCTCTTGGCGAAATCTTCCCAGAGCCGGAAACAATTAAGATCGAGAGGTTGCACAAAGCTCGTTGAACCAGCAGGGAAAACTTTCACTGCAACGGCTTTCCCGGCTGTTGTAGAGTTCTTGAATGTTGTGGCCTCCCCAAGAGTCGACGAACAGGAAACATCTGTTGTCATGCAAGCGATCCACGACGTCCTTGAAGGCGGTCTGACTCCACATGCGGACAAGCTCTTTCGTCAACTTTCCCGATTTTGTGCAGGTCACATACAGATTCGGATAATTCGGCATGGAAGCCGTCACGATCGGACCGAATTGATTGCTCGTTTCTTTCAAGTTGACGTAGAGTTTTCCAACAAGCGCTCCGTGCATGTTGATCACAGGATGGATTGTGTGACTGTGAGTGAGGAATCCGAGAGCATTCACGGTCGCCTTTGTCAATCGTTCCCCTGTGTGAGATAGCGTACGCTTAGTGTGGACGATGTCGGATGACATTCGCCGGGACGACATCTCCAAACTGATCTCCGTGCTTCACGACCAGTTCAACCGCTGCATTCTCGATGTTTTTTCTCGATCGGTGCTGTTTATAGGTGACAAAGTTGACGGTTTTCTGCGACGATATTCTGTGCGCATTTTTGAATTTAGAGATCCAAGAATGACTAGCCTTGAAGTCGCTCTTGTTCAGCTCACGAGCTTTCTGAATGGCCCACATCTTTATGTTCCGATCGTGAATGATCAGTCCATTCACCCGCGAGACGTCGAACATCTCTCTGCAGTGTTCGGATATCTTGATCAACAGATCCCTCCGAATTCCCATTTGTTCTCTGTAGAGTCCGAATCTCGTGATATAGTTCGATTGCTTTACACGTGGGAAATCGTGCTGTATTAATTTGAACTTCCAGTTTGGGTTGGCATCAATGCAGTCCAGGATCCGACAGATTTGACCGAACGTGAACAGTCCTTGCGTTCCTCCCATGTCAAGGTCTTCGATCAGAGGCTCGTAATCGCCGCCAGGGCCGTACGACTCGTACGGGTCGTCGACCTCCTAAACGTCTACGGAATCTTGGTCCGCGAACTTCTTCACCGTTGACACGATATCAGCTACTAGTTTCTTCTCGATCTCCCGGGCGTCTTCTCGAGCACTTGGGGCGATATGCGTTGTCTCCAGCTGTTGCTGGAGCAGCGCCACCAATGCATTGACTCTGATCGACATCACAATGACTGCTTCAACAACTTTCCTGGTTTCGAACAGAGATCTCACCAAAGCTCCAGGTAATGCCGCAGAAAAGGAACACATCGCGTGGAGAGTGCAGACAATTTGTTTATGAAATTGAAACCAGCGCTCTGGTGACACCACCGTCGAGTGGCGCGATTTTCCGGACATTGCCCGATACCGGAAACCTTTCACAACGATTCTCAGAGCTTGCTTGGCTTTGGCTTCCACCCATCCGGCAGGATCCCGTAGGAGCCCATGTTGAATTTCAAGTTTTGAGGGCTCTGTAGCTCGGAAACGACGGCCCATTGGGAAAAGCTTCATCAGCCGTTTCTCATATCTCTGAGCGAAATATTACAACACTACTGATCGCAATCTATCTGGTTGGAACCGGAGTCGTACAATCCAGAAACTTCCCTTGTAAGTACAGTTCGAGCTTATAATTGCTCTCACTGCAGAAATTGTTTGCCGTCTTCGAGGAGAACCGACTAACTCGGTAACACCGACCGTTTTTATAGTTTCGAACCATCCACCCGCTTCTTTCCCTGAAACGAGTATACTGATTTCAGCAGGTTCGTCGTGTATAACGAAAGTGAAGAGGTTCACTTTGGCTTCCCCCTCTCCTTCGCCCCACACTTTCATATCGGTCTTCGTTTTCACGCGGCCTTTCATGACACTTCCCCGGATGTTTTCGTTCAGGTCGATAACCATCTATGGCTTTTTAAAGGGCGGCTGTTGTAGATCGGCACCTGAGAAAGAATTTCAAGAGTTTAGCTTCGCAAGTTATTAGTGATGATCATGTTGGCCTCCCGGTCCTGTAGGTTATGATCCAGAAGCTTCCCACAACAGAGATTATCGACCTGAGATATATCTCAAGAAACCCCAGGTACAATGACGACAAGGGGTGGTCAGCAAGCGGCCGAGCGGAGGCGTTCATCAGACTGGGGCGAGAGATCGCGAAACACCTGTCGATAGTGGACGCTGACATCGAACAATTGCTGGCGGGAATACCGGCCATGCTGCAACAAAAGACCACGAGCGAGTCTAAAGCGAAGGACAAGGAGGTGAAAACCTCCGATAAAATTCCCCAGCAAACGACAAGCGCCGGGGAATCGGGACGAAGCCGACCAGGCCGACCCTAAGATCGCGCCGAGCCAAGCTCCGAAAGGCCCTACAGACCACCACACCCGCCACACTCCGCACCAGACTTTCGACGAGAAACTGGGACGAAGAGGAACACGGGTGACAGGTCGGTGGATCTCGGCCACAGCGACAACAAAAAGCAAAGACCAACTGGTCCGCGCAGAGGCGACCGGAGCTCGGGTAATCGTCCAACCAACTCCCAAGGGGGGAGGGAGCCAACTAGGCCTCGATCCTCCACACCAACCCCACGGCCGGAGAGGACGACGGGAGGAACCGATTGGGCGGCCTCCTTCGAAAACGCCCTGAAGAAGAAGGACTGACAACACGTACCCCCCATGAAACGCAGAGTCAGCCCAATAAAAAATTATTTTACTCGCTTCAGACTCGGTGTTTTCACTATGCAGGGGGGGAAAAGTGTCACAAAATGGAAAAGCATTGCAAGAGATTTATTAGGAATCCACGGGAGGAGAACATCAACAGACGAAGTGCTCCTCCTGTCTCAAACAAGCCTAATGAATCTAGAGGAACCACCACAAATAGAGGGTTACTCATCCCACGGAAGCAATCGAATCGGTCTCTCGGGCGCAAAATCATCGGGCGGAACCGGAATACTTGTCCGGTCCGACCTGGGTGAACCGCGCTGGATAGAAAAAACGGCAACGATTTCATTGCTATTGGGATTGTTATCAATGATCAACCATGGATCATTGTGTCGGTTGACGGGGCTATAGCCCACCTCCAGGTGAATGAGGAACAAGTCAACGAGATTTGCGAAATTATTCAGCGCTGAAAAACGGAGAACAGCAGAACTCTGGTGGGAGGCGACATGAACGCCCAACTACCAGAACTAGACGGGAGAATGGACGGGCGTGGTAGACTCCTCAGGGAACTTGCCAACGAAAACAACCTAACTATTCTGAACCTATCAAAAAATTGTCGCGGCAAAATCACCCGAATACAGGGAGGAATTGCCTCAACA
This sequence comes from Phytoseiulus persimilis, assembly GCA_037576195.1. NCBI lineage: Eukaryota > Metazoa > Arthropoda > Arachnida > Mesostigmata > Phytoseiidae > Phytoseiulus > Phytoseiulus persimilis. The sequence continues at coordinate 23,194,498 of CM075104.1, read as the reverse complement.
ATCGACTATAAGTTGTGCAATTCTCTAGCCTTCAAAGAAGTGGAGAACATGCACATAAACGAGAAAAAAGAAATCCTCAACTGGAGTGACCACAACCTGATAACCATACAAATGAGGAAACAGAAAGGTAAAGGTCCACCCAAGAAGGTGCGAGTGCGTATTCTGAGACCGAAAGAAGCTGCTGAGGCGGTGACAGTTATCCTTGCAGCGAAAGGCGAGCCGAAAAGGCTCCCCAGCTATAAGGACCTGTTAAAGACCCTTCAGGATGCAATGGCACAGAGCACTGAACTCGTAACTCTAAACCCGAGAGAGAAATTGTTCTCACCAGAGCTATCGAAATTAACGAGACTCAGGAAAGAACGAAATCGGGAATGGAGAAGAGCGAGGAAGAACAACCTCGACGACAGAGAAGCGGAAACACGATACCGACAGGCACAAGATGATGTTCGGAACGGAGTAACACGCTTGCTCGAAATTGAAGATCGCGCAGTTTACGATCGAAACATGGGTGCATCTAGACAAGCAAGATCCAAAGCTTTCTGGGACCACATCAAAAGAGGGGGAAGGAAACCGCCAAGCAGAGCCCAGCTGATAGACGAGAGTGACAACATCATTCAAACACCTGAGTTCGCGTCTTATCTCACTCAAGTAGCAAAAAGCCTGCTAGGCGCTGGGGAGCAATCACAAGGAAGTGCACCCCCCTCCCCTCAAACCAGGCAACCGGTAGAACTGACCATGACGGGGGAGATGATAAAGGCGACGTTCACGGCAATGTCAGCCTCCTACGCCACTGGCCCAGACAAAATACCTGCCAAGGTCCTCAAAGCGCTAGACGAGGTTGGATATGAATACATATCAAACACCTTCAACGCGATTCTAGAAGGGAGACACGAACTCCCTGGGGAATGGAGGAAAGGAAGAGTATCCTTGATAGAAAAACCAAACTCTACCAAGGGAAAGCTCACGACATACAGACCCATTACAGCGTCGGACGTCCTGTACAGGGTTTTCACCAAAAGTCTGGGGAAGCACATACACGAATGGACGGAAGACAGTGGACAGCTATCAGAAATCCGAAATGGGTTTAGGAGAGATCGCAGGGGGGATGATAATATCATCATGCTCACTGCGGCCATCGAGATCGCAAGATCCCAGAAGAAGGGACTATATTGCGTCTTCCTGGATGCCACGAAAGCCTTCGACCGAGTCGATCGAGAGAAGCTCTGGCAAACACTAGAAGAGAGAGGAATGAACACACCGCTGCTCGAACTCCTCAAATGCATGTACGAGGACAAACAGGTGACCCTCAAACATGCGGAACACGCCTCCGATGAAGTATCCATACCAATTGGGCTTCGACAGGGCTGTCCGCTCTCCGTACCTCTCTTCTGTCTATACATCGCGAACCTGGAACGCGAACTGCTTGCCACAGGGATCGGATTCAGAGTTCCGACTGGAATAGACCATTACTGGAAAGAAGGGGGCAACAAGTCCCTCAGAATCCCGGGATTGTTATTCGCTGATGACATTATCTTAATGGCGAATAAGTCAACAGATACGGAAAGACTCCTCGAGGTAACAACGAATTTCGGGGACAAAATGTCAATCAAATTCAACCCTCGAAAGAGCGGCGTGATGATATTCTCTCGACCACGCGACGACCATATCGATGGTTGGGACCTCAAAATACAAGGAAATTCAATACCAATGGTAGAATCCTACAAGTATCTGGGGCTGGATCTATCGGCAGAGGAAGACTATCTCGCCAAAAACTGGGAGAATATTTTTACCAAAGCCAACCTAGGTAGCCAGAGACTCAACTCGAGAACCCTTTGGAGCTTAAATAGATTTGAAGTGACAAAAATTCTCTGGAAAGCCACAGCAGTTCTCAACTCACATATTGCAACTCAGTGATAACCATGCCAAAGAGACTAAGAAACCACATCGAGGTCAGGCAAAGAGAGGCGGGACGGTGGGCCCTTGGCATTCCACACTCCACCATCGCCAACGAGTTCACGGAGGGTGAACTAGGCTGGAGCTCGTTCGATCGGACTCTCGCCGAACACAACTCAGGCAGTCCTACGGAGGACGAAAACCACCCTAATAAACTGGGAAAGACAAGATCTGTGACTACAAATCAACTCACCCCTGTAGTAAAAAGGGTTCATATGATGTATATGAAAGATCAAATAAATCCAATCCAAATTTCAGGTCATCACATTGTTCTACCCACCGGATTTTCCCCCGTTCTTCGGTGGTGCTCTTTCAGATAACATCGTTCCGTCGCTCAGGTTTCGTTGTTCGAGTGAAGGAAGACTTCATGATGGCTGATGGGGAGACTTCTGTGATTTATATAGGTCAACTAGCGTATCTCGCCGCGCTCCGCTGCGACGTTCGAGGTAGTTCATCCGCGATAGGGTTTGGCAAATTTTTTTCTGCCCGGGGGCAAAATTATGGGCCGGGATTAGTCCGGGGGTATGAAGATTTCTCAAGATTTTTCGAATCCGTGCCCCCAGCGGAGTTTTTGATGACCATCTCGCCCCGGTCTGATCATACTTGTTAGACTTCATGGAGGTGATTCCGACGTCGATCTGACCATACTTCATGTGGTCCGTGGGGGTGATTGCGAGGTCGATCTGAACACACATCTCTGGGTCCATGGAGAACATTCGGAAGTCTATGTGGTCATACTTTTTAGGTGGTGTGATCCGCTCTTTTCAAGAGGCCGTCCATGGTCCTGATCGTAAGAGCAGCGACCCGATCACAGAAAGTCATGTGGTGCTGTCAACGTTTCGAGAATATCGTCGAAAGACAAAATGCATTGTCCGACAAAGAGCATTCTGATTGTCAGCGTAGTATAAGAAGAGTTCACATTCGGAAGCCGTACAGAGAACCTCAATTCTGACATTATGCGTTGCCCTGCTATCATGGTCGTCGCTACCTGTTTCCTGGCCACTCAGGCCTCTCCGTGGAACATTGGCGAATGTGAGGAATGCATGATCTCCCCGAAAACTCCGCTCCCGCTCCTGGTGTTGGAACACACTCAAAAACAGGGTCACGATGTTTCAGAATGAATATTGGGGTGACTGATATTCATGAGCTGTAACGTCAAAATTCCTTCCAGCCGTCCGGTGCACGTATGGTGCAGTTGGCATGGTTTTGAGCGACTCCTTTCATCAGATGTCCTATTGGATCAACCAAAACGACCCCGAGAAGCGAGAGCTCGCAAAATCAGTCATCGCCAAGCTCAACAGAGTGCGTGAAATTAGGGAAGCGGAACTGTTGGGATGGTAAGATTCTTGAAGTGAGAGTTTTGAAGTTCTTGGCATGTGCCGCGTCGTATCTTCCTCTGATAGATCGCAGTCAACGAGGGACTCTTGTTGCAACTGTCCGATTTCGTTCCAGGCTCTCACAAGTTGAACCTCACAGCAGATGCGAGGAATATAAGCGGATAAGCAAATTTGACGAAGCGTGTTGCCTCCTCAAGACCAAGATCAGCTTCCTGAGGTATGCCACCGAAAGCGCCACAACCGTTGCAATGCATGCCGTCGGAATTCTCAGTGAATACTATGAGGCTTTCGGCCCTGAGCAAGTGAAGGTCATGAGGGGTCTCCATGATACGCTAGTGTCTGAGGCTCCTGCCCTGAACAAGGCCGTCCTCAACTGCTTCTGAGATCCACCTCGTCAACCTAAATAACAATAAATTGACGTCAAATCGGCAAGTGTCTCTCGAACTCTTTGGAACCGCGGCATCCTAGGCGCTGAGTTTGGTGGGTCTCGAGGATCGGGGAAGAGGTTGATTGCCTCCTCGATAGAGGAACGCATGACGAGCTCGACTCCACACGGCGATAAAACCATTTTCGTCATTTTCTGGATTTCGATTGATATCGGTTCCGGATCAAGCTCTGTTCCGAATGCTAGTCTCCGATCGGTGATATTCGTTCATTGCTGCTGCGGAAGGAAGGCTCAAGCACTGGCTCATTTCCAGAAAGAGATGGTACCGTAAGTATCCAATCCAAGAACCGGAGATACACCAGAGTGCGGTAGAATGAGAAAGCACTCCATCTCGCAACACGATTTTCCAACTTCTGTTCTTCGAACAATATTAGCGAGTTACAGTGGAATGGCGTAGGCCGAGATAGATTTCAATAGATTCCTTTACCTTCTTCGTTTTCAAAGCGCCATAAGTTCAAACGATGAACAGCTCAGCCGCCCCCTAGTGTATCAGTGATTTGCGAAGTACTCTTGATAGGGCTCACCGTTCTTCGGCTCTTCTGAGAACATCATTTTCCGCCGCGGACCTACCAATCCGGAATCTGAATTTCCGGACCAGCCAGTTCGATTGATGATTTTCCCGACTGGCTGGTCCGATAAATCCTTTGCCGGAGTGGCTGGTCCGATGAATCATTCGCCGTGGTCCGATGGGCCGGAAAGTGGTTTTCCGTAAGGAGAGACTCGTGATCCGGACATCCTCCACTGAGACATCTAGCACCGTACTGACGATCGGTTCGGGTCGGAGTTCCAAGTCCAGAAAATCACGCGCGCCAGACCTATGTTCCATCGGACTAGCCGATCCAATGAATCATCTGCCCTGGTACGATGATCCGGAGAGTGATTTTCCGTTGGGAGGAACCCTGCCGAGGAATTTCATACCGATTCAGCCCCGATTCCGACTGAATAGCCAGTCCCATGAATGATCGGGCTGGGGCGGATGACACAGCGGACTGGGCAATCCGACCCGATCCGATCGGCAGCCCGGCGCTAAATGTTCCAGTGGACGATGTCCGGATCAGCGGAATTCGGGCTGAATCGGTTCGGAATCCCTCTCCCAACGTGAAATCACTTTCCGGACCATTAGACCAGGGAAAATGATTTATCGGACTGACCGGTCGATTTGCGGCGGATTCCGGACTCCGGAAAATGATGTCTTCCTATCTGATCCCGAAGCTCCACCTTGATCACGCGCTTCCACCAGAATGAAAAATCAGTGCAGGCAAAGCTGCTGCGCAGCAGTGAATTCCGCGTGGAAACTGTGTTCTATGTGTGCATGCGTTTTCGGCAGAGAGTGCCAGCTTCATGATGGTGGGACGCAGCGTATGAGGTCGCTAGCTTTTTGTTCGTTGAATTTTCCATTGGTGTTGAGTGGTGATAGCGTGTCCGGTTAACCATCCTAATTGACGGACGCTGGTGTTCACTAAGATAGTCCACATGCAGATGAGTCGCTCGTGCATATAGTGGAATGGGACATATGATCAGCATTGGGGGCTTGGAATCGATGGAATTTCAAGCTGCATTGAAGATCATATCATATTTTAGGGATCATTGAAGGTTCTCAATTCGTCCCCTGATTCGGTGAGGACCAACTATATGTTCATCTTTGCCCTCGCCATCCTAATCATTCTAGGAGGTGTCTCACCTCTTCCCCGCTTGGGTCTTCCACTTCTTCCGAGAATGAGTTTGCGGTGGTCGTCAACGTCCGTATTCTCTGGTGGAGACGTTTTCGTATTCGACAACTTTGCCTTCGGAGCTATCCCACTCCGGAAAACAGTCCCCCATACCGTGGTCATAACTGTTTTCTTCGTGTCGTCAACAACGACAATTTTGTGGTGCGTCCTAGTGACCCCGTCGTGGCAGCGGAGTTCATGGGATGTTCTCAGCTGTTATTCAGTCTATCATACTCATCTGGATTTTGAGGCTGTTTGTAGGTTCTGTTGGACCGGAATGTCGTCCCGTCGATTGTTCATGTCCTTGGTCATTTTCATGAATTCGTCATTGATGCGGTCCCGCATGGTTTTTGCCTTCATTGTCTTAACTGTGCTGCATGCTGATTGATATTCACCTTGATTAAGTACAGTTCGAGCTTATAATGGCTATCAATGTAAGAATTGTTTGCCGTTCGAGGGGAACCGACTTACTCGGTAACACCGACCGTTTTTATAGTCTCAAACCATCTATCCGATTCTTTCCCTGAAAGGAGTATACTGATTTCAGCAGGTTCGTCGTATGTAACGGAAGTGAAGAGGTTCACTTTGGCTCTCCCTCCTTCTTCGCCCCACTCTTTCATATCGGTCTTTCTTTTCACGCGGCCTTCCATGACACTTCCCTGGATGTTTTCGCTCAAGTCAATACCATCTATGGCTTTTTAAAGGGCGGCTGTTGTGGATCGGTACCTGAGAAATAATTCCAAGAGTTTAGCTTCGCGAGTTATTGGTGATGATCATGTTGGCCTCACGGTCCTGTAGGTTATGCTTTCAGGTTATCACATTGTTCTACCCAACGAATTTTCCCCCGTTCTCCGGTGGTGCTCTTTTAGCTGACATCGTTTCGTCGCTCAGGTTTCGTTGTTTGAGTGAAGGAAGACTTCATGATGGCTGATGGGGAGACTTCTGTGATTTATATAGATCAACTAGCGTATCTCGTCGCGCTCCGCTGCGACGTTCGAGGTAGTTCATCCGCGATAGGGTTTGGCAATTTTTTTCTGCTCGGGGCTCAAATTATGGCCCGGGATTAGTGCGGGGGCATGGGGATTTCTCAAGATTTTTCGGATCCGTGCCCCCAGCGGAGTTTTTGAAGACCATTTCGCCCCGGTCTGATCATACTCGTTAGACTCCATGGAGGTGATTCCGACGTCGATCTGACCATAATTCATGTGTTCCGTGGGGGTGATTGCGAGGTCGATCTGACCACACATTTCGGGGTCCATGGAGAACATTCGGAAGTCTATGAGGTCATACGTTTTAGGGGTCCATGTAGGTCATCCTTAGGCACGAAAAAGTGCCGTTCCTTCTCGGCAGTGCTCTGCCGGTTTCTCTCTACGGCATCATGGTAGTTCTGTCAATTCTTGTTCAAACACACGGTACTGATGTCGGGGCGATCTGACGGCGTCTGCCCACACAATAGGAGCTCAGTGATTGACGCCAGGCCGGCGAACAGGTAAAGGTTATGAACAGATCAGGACGACGGGAGGCGCGAACATACGTCAACGCATCTTGAGCGTACTCGTGCATATGACGAGGACTTCCCGGTAAGGTTGCCGACCCGCAACGCAGACAAGCGAAACTCGTCAACCCACTCGAAGTTTGGATAGTAGCAGGATCTAGATTGCGGACACTCGGGTTGCGCGAAAGTTTGGTTGGACTACAGAGGCTAGTTGAATTCTCCAGAGTGAGGAGCAGACACGCTGCTCTGCACGAGAACCAGGTATTCTAACTCCGAAAAGGATGAGCCAGATTCTGAGTGAAAATTGAGCCGTCCTCGCGCACGGAGCTGAAGACCCAGGGGTTTCTCATGCTAAGAAAGGAAACAACTCGTCCAAGTTAAAAATTCCATGAGGCTAGGCTCATGGAATTTCAGGATCGAGAGACTTTAGCTTGTAAGGCCTCATGCTGACTACATTACGTTCTCTTCCGTTTTTTCTTCCTGGAGTGGGTGTGAAAAATCCCTCCGGATGCCGAGGTAGGGCCGAAGCCCGTAGCTCGGTTATGAATTGATTGCTCTAAACAACACTCCTGTCTCCGTTTACAGACTGCCGGGAACTCAGGAGTTAGCTCCTGCTGGGTATCACTACCAGTCAGCCGAAAAACCTCGATTGATGATGTTCAGTTTTCTTCCCCGAGTTCTTCCCGGTCCTGCTCCTTCAACTTTCTTCCCGTCTTTCGCTCTTCCTGGCTCTAGCATGCCGCCTCCGGGCGTTACGGTAGCTAACGGTGGCGGTCATCGGGTGCATGAGACTGTGCATGGTGCTCATGTGTATCGAGATCCTTCGTTGTCCTTAGGATTTCATGCACATATTTCAAGCTTCAACCTGCGATCTGAAAGATCCTCGGTAGGCGACCCCCCGAACGTAAGCCTCTTTGCCACCGTGGACCCACTCAGGACCCGTTTGTGTCAACTGGAGCCGAGGTCTCTCCCAGGCTACCGATGCGTTAGATGAACGAGGTCTCCAGCCGCAATGGATTTGATGGTATTCACGAACAAAAACGGCTGACGGGGGCCCTCCGCGAAATGAAGAGATTCAGTTGCGGGCGATAGGCGAATGGTGGATAAATCATGACCTTGATGAACCTCAGCTTTAATTCAAAGATCGCGACTACTGTGTTGTGGGGACCACTACCTCCATCAGCAAGAGAGTTACGGTCGCTGGGGCGCGTGTTCAACCTCGATTTCCATCCCGGCGGCCCCCTGCGCACCACCAGAATGAATGCGGAATTAGAATATCAATCCCTTCCCACTGGAGTTTTGTGTCCTCATCCTTCTGGTACATCTGGGAATATTCGCTCCTGCCATGAACGCTGAAGATTGCTCTGGCTTCGCTTTCCCACAACCTCGCTCCTTGGAATCCCCATCCTCAACAACGTCAGTTAGGCGGAGCCTTTTCCTGTGGAGCGATTCCCGGTCATGCTCATGATCCGTAATGAGCGATGGACTATACGATCGAATGGCACAAAGGTTTTATTATGACTCAGAGGTGAGTTACAGACAAGATGAATAATAATAACAATCATCGAAGGGAGAGGCCTCACTGGGCGAGATTGTAATCAGCCTCTAACCTTCAGTCCATCGAGAAGTTCATCCCTCTCAGGAAACCGGCAAGGTTCCTCCTGTCGATGGTTTGGACCAAGCGGAGAAGGTAGGCATCGCATTCCATGTATTTTCGCCTCTTTTTTGGCGGAAGGCGCCCGGCATCGGAGCGTTCCAACTCGCCATCCCGACTCCGCTGTACGTTCCCCAAACCGTCGATGAGCTTCGAGATTGACGGGTGATCGCAAGCGAACTCTGCCTGGAGGCGGCGGTGCGCCGCCTCGGCGTAGTTGTTTGTGCGGCCATCTCCCATCAGAGTTCGGTCGTAGACAGACCGGATATCTATGTCGAAGAGAGGCCTCTCTCTTATGATCGCTCCATCGAACCTGATGCCGGGGATGCGACCGACATAGTTCTGCTCGAAATAATCATAAATCGGACGGATTTCCTGGTGGAGAACCTCAAGTATAACGCTCAGCGCCTCGTCGATGAAGTCAGGGCGCACGGAGGCAGCCGCGGGAATCATTCTGGTGCATAAGGCGAACTTCGAATCGTTTTTCTAACGCCCATGCAGGCCTGCCGCACAAACGTGACGCTTCACGTTCTTGACCAAAGGGAACAAGCACACATTTCGGTCGGCCATTGGGTAGTGGTGCCTGAAAGCCTTCAACACAGCAAGCTCAAAATCCAGGGAGATCGAGATCGGGCGAAAATCGGGTAAATTCGCTCTGAGTAAGTCGAGCATTCTGACATACATGTACGTCGCCTCATGCTTATCTGGCAGCAACGCGTAGCACAATGGAACAGCAAAGCCGCCGCGGTCTGCCAGGTTTACGAAGAGCTGCGAGAATTGCTGCGGCGCGAGGGAAAAGGTTTCGTCAACGAAGATCTTGTCGACGTATCGGATCCACTGTTTCGCGTTTTTGCGCCCGAAGATGAGAATTCGGTTCCTATCTCCATATCCGGAGTCAGCGAGTGGGAAGTTCTCTGAGGTTTCGGGTCTCGCGGGGTCAGTGCGATACATTGAGTAGTTATCAGGGATAACGATGGATTGCCTGTTCAACGGAACTGCGGGGGCATGTGAGTGTTCCTTGCGCACTCGGGCAATCATGCGTTCCATGGATTGGGGAGCGGGCATACAGCCCTTGGCCGCGCAGGAGAGTCCGTTGCTGAATCTTGTCATGAGTATGGCTGGGGATTCCTGTGTTTCGAGTATTCTTCCTTCCAAACCCTCAGTAGCTATGGTGATCTCTACGGCTGCGGGATCCGGAGCGTCTCGAACGGGAATAATGAGCAGAGCATGACTTGAGCGACTCGGTGAATCAGAACCTCCGGTCAGAGCTGGTACGAGTAGTCCAGAACGTATAGAATGAAGCATACTCCCGATCTCGTGGAAACCTGCAAGTCTGGTGGAGCTCGTTTGCGGCCAAAGCCTGATGCTCCAGGGAACAGGAACTGGGTGGATGAGAAGATATATGGGACCAGCCGGCCTTTGGCCGACTGGAGCCGGCCGCGCCGTGAGCGGTTGGACGGCGTTCCGTGGCATTGAAGCACTTTTCACTCTCTTCACTGGGTCAGCATCATGGTTTTGAAAAGTATGTTTAGATTGGTCTCGGAATCACCCCTCCAGAGTTGGAAAGTAATGGTCAGATAGGTCTCGGAATCACCCCTCCAGGCTTGGGAAGTAATGGTCAGATTGGTCTCGGAATCACCCCTCCAGAGTTGGAAAGTAATGTTCAGATTGGTCCCGGAATCACCCCTCCAGAGTTGGAGAGTAATGGTCAGATTGGCCCCGGAATCACCCCTCCAGAGTTGGAAAGTAATGGTCAGATTGGTCCCGGAATCACCCCTCCAGAGTTGGGAAGTAATGGTCAGATTGGTCGCGGAATCACGCCTCCAGGCTTGATCACGCCTCCAGCCTTGCGAGTGGTAGAGCGATTCCTTTCACGTTTTTAGCCTGATGAAATCACGGAGGTTGCGTAAGCATTCGACTCGGAACACCTCCCGCTAGTGTGGAATTCACTCACGGATAATATTTCGCCCCACGAGCAGCCCGGGAATTCCCAGAATCGACGTCACTGTTCGTGGGGTGATTGGTATCAAATGGAACAAGTCCAGGCCCTAGCGCCAAGCATGAGGAGTCCCAAGATGAGACCGTCACACGAAATCGCTGACATCTCTTTGAGCCGCTAATGACGTGAACGATGGTTATTGTCCTCAGATAGTCTATCGCATCGTCGCCCGCGGACTCATTGTCTGCCGCGGTATGGCTCTTGCTAAGACATGAGGCATGAGGCGACATAGAATCAATCTGAACCATATCGAAACGCTCCCATGCGAATATCTGTATTTCCAAGCTCACCATGTGATGGTTGAGTCTCTTCGAACCAGATCCCATCGGTCGAGGTGTACTCACGACACACGGCTCCGCACCTCATTCTCCACTTTTCGGGCCGGAAATCACAGATGCCTCTCCTCGCTCGCAACGAAAAGAAAACGAAAGCTCGTCCTGCTCTGTTGAGGATTCCGTGGCTCCGAGTCTTGAGAGGAATGATTCAAAATTTTCTCCCGGATCGTCCAACGCTCCCGAGACCGAGGATGAACCGCGTTCGGTTCCAGTAGGCGCCTCGGGACCTCAACAAAGTGTTGAGTATTTGATGTTTCACCCAGAGCAGTCGTCGGCACAGTTTTGGTAATCAGGGAAGTCGCCAGTCGAGCAAGCGAAGCGTCAGTGAACTTTGAGCATGATTAACCGCGCACGGGCGATACTGTAGATCACTGAGATGGAAATCGGACGCCTGTAGACTGACGTCAAGCGTCAGTATTCGCCGTGTAACTCTCCCCTGTCAGTGACTATAAAAGCCGGAATGAAACTTCAGTGTGTTGGGGGAGCCAAACATTCTGTCCACCAGAACTGTCGTTCTCATTCAGTAGCCGTCGTCTCTGGGCAAGTCTTGTACACGCCACCGATCTTCTCATCCAGCCGCAAAGAAGCTAGAGCCAGGCCCAAAAGGCATATCAGCGTTATCAGCACGACACGCTCTGGTTGAGCGGGTCGGTGGCGTAAGTATACATCGGTGAATCAAGGAAGTCACAGTTCAGCATCACGATGTCAAGACAGCGATCCGCCAGAGATGCCCGAGGCCCCCACGGCTTCGTTCACCACGGACTGGAGTTGATCCAGAATCTAGCTCCAGCACATCCGGAGATCCCATCGTGTGTGGACCAAGACCGCGAGTCGCAACCAACATCATCCTAGCACTCGACGGCGTGAACTACATACCATGGCGCACAGTCATGCCATCCGTACGAGATGGAGAACCGTATGCCTGGCCGGTAACCGTCGGGAAACTCAAACCACCAGCTCCAGATCAAGCGAACACACCAGAAGGCAGAACGCAAATGAAGAACTACACCATCGGAAACAGAGCTGCGAGGGCTAGAGCACCCGACTGGACTCGGACAAACACCTGGACACACTGACGGATCTAATCGAAGGAGAAGCCATTCGGAGGAACCAAAGTGACGTCAACGAGATCACAGCGATGTTCTCCCGATTCAACCCCTCAAGGAGTCAACACTTCAGGAGAAGAAACTTCGCCAGAAGATCCAACTACCGAAGAACATCTGTGCAATCATCCAAAGTGATATGTTACAACTGCAATCAACGAGGACACATGCAATCAGCCTACAGACTTCCCCGACAAGGCGGGAATCAACGCAGAGGCAGATTTCGAGGCGGGGGAAGAGGCAGAGGACAACCGAGAACTCTACCGCCGCGAGCCGACATCGCCGAAGCCTTGATCGTGTAGTGCCAGCAAGCCGAAGTCAATCAGGCAAGTGCTGAAGAGATATTTGCTGTTGATAGCGGCTCGACCCACCACATGCTAACCAGCCTAAAATGAATGACGGACTACAAGCCGTTCGAAGACAACCAAGTGGTCGCACTCGGCGGATCCAACGCCCCAAGTGCACAGGGGTCAGGAACCGCAATTGTGCTAGTGAACAACGACAACAGGACTGCAACGCTATGTCTAAAGGACGCTTTCACGTACCCAGGCTTCGCAGAAATCCAATTCCAGTTTCAAAGATAGTGAACGAGAAGTTTCGCATTTTGGTAACTGAGGAAGCCATCACCATACTCCGAGACGACAAAGAAGTTCGAGCTGAGCAACAGAACGGACTGTTCGTGTTCCATGCAAGTGAACCAATGGAGGGAAACGTTGCAGGACTGAAGAAGAAGAAAGTGGGTCTGAAAGCGGTACACGAGATGTTCGCTCACATCAACGTTGAGACCCTCAGGAAAATTCTGAACCGCGAAGGATACGAGATAATCAATGACTTCGTGAAATGTGACGTATGTACCCAAGGCAAGATGCATCGTTCGAGCAACAGGCCGAAACCCGGGAAAGTGGTGGCTCCGCGTAAGAGATCTCTTGGAGGAGCGAATCTGTTCCTCACGCTGACTGACGACATGACTCGGTTTCGAGAAGTTTACTTCTTGAAATCAAAGGATCAAGTGCCTGACCACATCGCGGTTTCACTGTGTATCATCTCCACTCTGATGAAGGAACTGAGTTCAAAAACCAGAGAGTGAAGGAGATCATGAGTGCCATCGGAGCTGATGTAACTCACTCCCCTCCTTTTACCCTACAACTCAATGGTATGAGTGAGCGCTTGAGTAGGTCATTGCTTGACTTGGCAAGGACCATGCTCATCGACAGTGGCCTTCCCAAGTACCGTTGGGCGGAAGCCGTGAGCTTCTCCGCTCACACGACGAATTGCGTAAAGTTTGTCGAATCAACCGGGATGACGCCGTACGAGATGATCATGAGGAGAAAACCATACATCAGTCTCATCAGAGAATTCGGCACAGAGTGCAAATTTTATAACCGCACCCTACAGAAGGACAAGTTGGACACCAGAGGTTTCCCAGGCTACATTGTCGGGATCGACGAAGATGGACTCAGCTATCGTGTGTGGTATCCCGAGACCAAACAGATCGTCAGGACAAAGGACGTGAAAGTGAGCACCCCCAGCCCACTGGATGGAGGAGTCGCCTCAGAGAATGCCGCCGAAGCGGAAGCGCCTGGAGGCAACGGCGAAGAGCAGATCGAAGAAGCCAATCCATCAACGGATACCGGAGAGAACGCATCAGCAAGAGAAGGCAGCATCCGCGGGCCCCGTGCCGGAAAGAGAATCCTCGAATGAAGGACATGGCGCCGCAGGAGCGGCTGCCCCAATGGGAAAATTCATTCAAAACCATCATTGACTTGTCAATCTGTGAGCCCGAAAACCGGACATTTGCTCTGCTGCTCATCATCACCGGACAAACGGACGGAAAAGGATATGTCCGGCCATATGGGAGCTCTAATAATCGGCTTAGTCTGTCAGTTTGTCCGCACTTTCTCTGGAAGACATGAGGGTGATTCCGGGACCAATCTGGAGATACTCTCCTGAGTCAGGAGAGGTGATTACGGTACGAATCTGACCATACTTTTCAAAACGTGTAGGGGTGCTTCCGAGACCAATCTGACCATTACTCTCCAACTCTGGGGGGGTGATTCCGAGTCCTATCTGACCATACTTTTCCAAGTCTGGAGGGTTGATACCGAGACCAACCTGACCATTACTTCCCAACTCTGGAGGGGTGATTCCAGTACCGATCTGACCCTCACTTTCCAACTCTGGGGGGGGGGGGATATCGAGACCAATCTGACTATCACTTTCCAACTCTGGATGGGCGATTCCGGTACCAATCTGACCGTCACTTCTCAAGTCTGGACAGGTGATTCCGGTACCAATCTGACTATACTTTTTCAAGTCTGGAGGGGTGATTCCGGGACCAATCTGACCATGCTTCTTCAAGTCTGGAGGGGTGATTCTGAGACCAATCTGACCATACTTTTCCATGTCTGGAGGGGTGATTCCGATACCAATTCGACCATACTTTTCCAACTCTGGAGGGGTGATTCCGGGACCAACCTGACCATACTTTTCCGAGTCTAGAGGGGTGATTCCGGGACCAATCTGACCATCACTTCCCAGCTCTAAAGGGGTGATTCCGGGACCAATCCGACCATACTTTTCCAGGTCTGGAGAGGTGATTCCGAGACCAATCTGATCATACTTCTCCGAATCTGTAGGGATGATCACGAGACCAATCTAACCATACTTTTCAAAACCATGATGCTGACCCAGTGAAGAGCGTCGGCTCGTTGGCTGTGTGGCATAAACCAACGCCTTGGGTGCCACGCTAAGCTAGCAATCGCGGGTTCGATCCCCGGCCGACAACAGAAAATTTCTTATGTGGTGAAAAGAGGATTTAATTTGTATCAGAATTAAATCTGAACCATCTTGAGACCCAAGCCCACCGCCCGCAATGGGATTTGCGAGGCGATAGGGAGTGTTACTGAAGCAATACCGAAAGGTGATCCCGGGACACTTCTGAGGGCTGGCTGAGAGGTTCAGCCGGAAAACAAAGACCCAGTGAAGAGAGTGAAAAGTGCTTCGATGCCACGGAACGCCGTCCAACCGCGCACAGCGCGGCCGTCTGGTATAAGATAGAGGACTAGCGTACCCTACCGCGCTTCGCTGCGACGTCCGACGAAATTCGTCTGCGGCAAGGGTCGACTAACTTCCTCCGCTCGGGGCCCAAAATGTGCCTCAGATCACGGCGCTGGAGCTCGCGATATGCTTGAGATCACGGCGCGGAGAGCAAGAATATGCCCCGAATCATGGCGCCGGAGCTCAGAATACGCCTCAGATCACTGGACCGGGAAAAATATCGAAACATGCGCAAGGAGTGTTTCTCTGGGAGTTCACCTTTGATGTGTTCCGGCGCAGATTTCGGTTACGGATAGCATCTGAGCGTAGTTACCTCTTCTCATTTGGATTATTCCGGCATCGTGGGAATCCCTCTAGATCACGAAATCCGTGCCTCACGGAGACTTCTCGAAGATATTTCCCGACCCGAATCATAATTTTTCGTCGATCTTACTATACTTTTTGGGCTTTATGGAGGTGATTCCGAGGTCGATCTGACCATACTCTTTGGGACCCATGGAGGTGGTTTCGACGTCGATCCGGCCATACTCGTCGTGTTCCATGGTGGTGATTCCGAGGTCGATCTTGGAATCCTGGTCCGAGAGATATGGTCCAGGAACCACCTCCATGATCCCTCAGAAGCATGCCAAGATCCACTCGGAAATCGCCCCCCCTGGATCCCGGAAAATATAGTCAGATCGACCCAGGATTCATTTCCACATACCCCCAAAAGTTTGGTCAGATCGTTTCTCTCCTGTTGAGCAGCCGAGCGCGAGCGCCGGGACACCACCTCCGATGTCTAGCATTCCCGAGGAAGAAGAGATGCGGAGAAAGAACAGATTCCTTCCAGAAAGAGTAAACAAGCGAAGATCGACGACATATTCAATTCAGAATACGGTCTCAGAACCGAGATTGTACTCTCACTTTGTGGAGCCAACATTAGCTTGAAACGGATGATCACAACTCGGATGCGGGGAATGCTGGGACGAGCTTATCCGAACGACAAAGCGCCCCTCGATTCGATTGCGACTTTGAGAACGTTTATGGAAGGAGAGGCGACCAAGCAGAAGAATGCTCAGAGAACGACCATGAAGGGTGTACGGGAGGAAGGTTCGGATCTTCTGCATGATCACACATACATGGATAGCGGGCAGGGGCATCGAACATGTTCTATTGCGTAGCTTCCCCAGCAACATCTATCGTCGCCTTGCAGAAAAAAAAAACTTCCGTCTCGTTCGACGCGGCCACGTTTTCCGGAACAGACCGGTATCCAACTCTGTACGTACATCACTGTGCTCCTATTCTCGACGATTCACACATCGCCCCGCTTGGCCTGATCTGGTTGAACAATCGGGCAGCGGGAGAGAATCTGAGAGACCTAATCTGCGAAAGACTCGAAGAATTCGATCTGTCGACAGAGTTGCCGCTGCTGATGAGGCCGCTACTGATGGGGCCGCTAATATGCTGCGCACAGTCGATCTGATGGGGGTCATACGACAAAAGTGCAACGCGCACAGCATTGATCTCGTCGTGAATGAAACAGTGTACGGGGAGTAAGCTGGGGCGTTTGATGTCTCGATCGTCCAACCCTCCGATCCCCTTACGGACGAGGATCGCGAAGAGAGAGAGAGCGAGAACGAGGACGGCAGTGAGACGAATGAAACGAAGATCGCCATTGGAATTAATGGAACGGTGGACGACGCCGAAAGCACTACGGAGAACGAGCTGTTTCCGCTTTAGACTGGAACAGCACTGGGCCCCGGGGGAGCGCTCCAGCGACTTCGAACAGCTGCTCGTTGTTTCCGGATAAAACAAAATCTCAAGCATCAGCTTCGTGAGCTGACGGCTCGCGGGGACTCCAATGGCAGATTCCTCGTAGTCAAGCTTGATTGCCTAATTACGCTGGTATTCATCGCTGCGTATGATCGAACGAGCACGAGTGACGAAGATCTAATCACTACCGATGATTCGCGAGCGTTTGAAAGGATCGCGAATGTTCTCACCTCGTGCAAACCTGCCATTCTGCTGCTCTGTGAGAATTTAGCAACGCTTGTCCACACTGATCGAATCTTCGGCTTGCTCCTGAAAGAGCTGCAGAAATTAGGAGCAGAGCTGGCATGCTCCGCGAAAATCTTGAGAAGGATATTTTGAAGCGTCGAACGATACTCCCAGTGTCCTTGCTCTGTCAGAGAACTGCCGTTACGACTTCAGCTTAGAACGAGTATGCGGCCAGACAAACCGTCGAACGATAAAGTAATCGGTGTACTTTCGAGCATCTCCGGCGCGGGAAAGCCCCCCGCCCAAGAAATCGCCGATGCCAGCGCTTTTGTTTCGGTATGAATAAATAATAGGAGATGAGTAATTTTGTCTCTTCCGGGAACATATTTTCTCAAAGTTTCTCACTCTCAGGGAAACATCACCTGGGGCTCGGTCTTCACCGATCATCGTCTCCTGGCCAGCACGGCTGCTCCCAACCAGGCATGTACGAGAGAGAACTTGGAGATGGAACTCGACCTTCGAAGACGCGGGGGCGGACGTGGTCGTCTCCTCGATCGCTGTGATGATGCATTGCGCTCCATCCCTCCAACATAGGCTCAAGCAGAGCGATATTTCAGTACGGTCAGAATCATGTTAGGAGAGCATCGCGGGAGGTTGAGCGATATGTTCATCGTCGGGAAGGCTCTTCAATTTGAAATGATCTAGTTAGTTTCACATAATTTCTCCTCCTTCTCACAGATCCTGAACCAGAAATCTGGAGTTGCCGGGCGTTTGAGCAGCATCCTATCCTGCGCCAATTTCGGCACTTCGAATTCGATCGGTCGACTCCAGAAGTTTCTCGACTGTTTTTTTGAGAAAAGTTGAAAGAGAGAACAGGCAATCTTTGAGCCGATTTGCGAAACTCAATTTCCCATCGATTCACGAGAATCGAGATTAAAAAGATGCGCCATCCTTCCAGCTATCGAACGCGAAAAATTCCAGAATCGGATAAATTGTTTCCGATATATGAGCAAAAGAAGATAGAGTAAGAAAATTCCTGACTTACGATGACCACCCTGTTTAAAAACGCCTTTCTAGGAGAAGAGAGGAAGCTTCCAGAAAACCATACAGTGTTCTCTCTCCCCACTGTAAAGTTTCCATTGAATTTCTCGGAAGGGTATCGATGGATTTTGGGATCTTTCCTTCGTCTCTGACAATGGCTAGTTCCAATGCGATCGGGCGTGAACTCGATGGTGTAAATGCAGGAGCTGCTCGGAATCACGTCTACAGGTACTTCCCCGTATAACCGCGGTTATTTGCGGTTATAACCGCGTTTTTTTGTGTCAAGTTTGCGGTTAACCGCGGTTGTGGACTCGCGGTTATCGGTTAACCGTGAGCGCGGTTATATACATAGAAATGCGGTTATTTGCAGAGCCTAATCACTATTGGGAGATCCAATCACTCCCTTCCATAGTGTATCTCCGCGTTTTTTTGTCCCAAGTTTGCGGTCAACCGCGGTTGCGGGTGTTGACTCGCGGTAATCGGTTAACCGTGAGCGCAGTTATATACATAGAAATGCGGTTATTTGCAGAGCCTAATCACTATTGAGAGATCAAATCACTACCTTCCATAGTGTATCTCATGATTTTTCGGAAACTCCGAGACTTGTGGAGTCGTTCTCTAAGCCGGGCAGCCGTGGATCTCGTGATTTCGGCATGCCTCAGTCTCAGGTCTTCATCAAACATATAGCATCCGCGAAACTGGGACTCATCCAGAGAGGGTGAATCCGATAAAGGTTTCCCCTCACCAAGAAACGGCGGGTCCGAGTTGCAGGCAGTAATAGAAATCATTTATTGCATGTCCAGGGTTGTCAACGTGAGTCGGGAATTCCCTTACCCTTCGTTATTTTGCTCATATCTCGGTGAAAAAAGGTCCGATTCCGGATTTTTCTTTCGGTGTTCAGCCGAAAGGATGGCGCATTTTTTCCAGTTTGATTCGCATCAATCGATGGAGGATAAACTTCTCTGTAGAGCCGCGAAAAATGTCATTTTCAATTTTTTTTCAAGTTTCCTCAAAAAACTGCTCGTGAAATGTCCCGAGCGTCCCAAGTGAACCGATCCAGGTCGTTATCATTTTTTTGAATGCAGCAATGGATGCCCCCCACTACCTGAAGAAATGGCGAGAACCGGTCAGGAGCACGAGGAAGGGCGACCGATCGCATCAGCATCACAAAAATCACTCATCTGCTGACGAAATCTCGTCCTCGATGCAAATCCTCCCGTATCTCCTCGCGGGAGCCGAACTCGAAAAAACTTCCGATGGCAGAAAGTTCTCGGAATGGTCCCGGCGAGGTTTGCGAGCCGATCCTACAACTCTTTTTTTTTTGTTGAAAAATCGAGCATTCTCAGTTTTTCGTCTTGGAAGCCTGAAACAGCCCGAACCCCTGGAAAGTTGGTCAAAACCTCATCCATATTGAGGAAAAGACAGTGAACTCGTTGTTTGAGAAGCGCGAGAACATTTTTTATTCGAACCAGCTACGTTCAGTTTCGATAATTTGCTGCAATCTTGACTCGGTAAACCATGGACTTCGAGTACCCAGTAAATGCGATGACTTCTTGGGGAGTCTTGCCGCCCGATAGAAGAGCAAAAACCGGTGTTACATCTCCTCCACTAAATGGTTTCTGCTGGTTCCAGCTTCAGCCATTTCGATAAATCACAGAAGTTCGACTCGGCAAGACACACTCGGTAGGACTTCTCAACGTGTTTCGTGGAGCTCGTGTTATTCTCGAAATTGCTGATGTTTCCAGCGTGGTAGACGAGCTCCGCTGCTCAAGTTACGAGAGCGCCATTCGTCGGAGGCATGTCGCTGCTTTGTAGCGCGCAAAGCCAACACCCCAGCAGTTTCGGGCTGTTTCAGGCTTCCACGACAAAAAATTGAGAATGCCCAATTTTTCACCAAAAAGAAAAAAGTCGGCGGATCGGCCCGGAAACCTCATCGTCGAGTAGTTTGAACCGTTCCGAGAACTTTTTGCCATCAGAAGTTTTTTCGAGTTCGGCTTTCCCGAGGAGATACGGGAGGAATTGCATTGAGGACGAGATTCTGTCAGCAGATGAGTGATTTGTGTGATGCTCCTGCGATCGGTCGCCCTTCCTCGTTCTCCTGACCGATTCTCGCCATTTCTCCAGCTAATGAGGGGCATCCTTTGCTGCATGCAAAAAATGATAACGAACTGGATCGGTTCACTTGGGACGTTTCACGAGCAGTTTTTTGAGGAAGTTTGAAAAAGAATGGGCATTTTTCGCGGCTCTACAGAAAACTCTATTCTCCATCGATTGATGCGAATCAAACTGAGAAGAATGCGCTATCCTTTCAGCTATACACCGGAAAAAAATCCTGGAATCGGACCATTCGTCACCGAGATATGAGCGAAAGAACGAAGGGTAAGAAAATCCCCGACTTACGTTGACCACCCTGTATAGTACATACAGGGTGGCTTTTTTTAGTCGGGAATTTTCGAGCCCGATCTTGTTTTGGCCAGGACTTCGTCAATTTTTGGAATTTTTTCAAAAATCAAAGAGTGATCGATAGAGGATATCGAGGCGGTCATTTGTCTGGTAAGAATCCCGGTCAGGAGATGGTTTTGAAAATGACCCTTCTTTTTCGAGGTCTTCCTAAGAGTTATCGTGAAAACGTCGATATTTATCGGATCGGACTCGTGGGGGTAGCATTCGACGCGCAAAAGGAAGCCCGTCATTCGCCGGAAAACCGAGCGAAGTTATCTCATTTCCCCGAAGAATGGCAAGCGATCGTATCAACCCCTTTTTCAAGGCCTTGCCCATTGGCTAATTTCGTTTTCCTCGCTTTTCCCGCATTTCTTCTCGTAACTCCTCAACGAGGCAGAATCGGAGGTATCTCCCCTGGTGAAAATTACTCAGAAATGGGTGAATCATCCGAACATTGAGCTGCGAGGTCGATCCGATGATTTTTGATTTCACCGGAAATCACCCACGCTCAGGATTCCGCCCTCGGTTGCCAAAATCACCCTCGACACCAAAGGAATTCTCGATACGATCGCTTGCCATTTTTCGGAGAAACGATATAACTTCAATCGGTTTTCTGGCGAATGACCGACTTCCTTTTGCGCGTCGGAT
This sequence comes from Phytoseiulus persimilis, assembly GCA_037576195.1. Classification (NCBI taxonomy): domain Eukaryota; kingdom Metazoa; phylum Arthropoda; class Arachnida; order Mesostigmata; family Phytoseiidae; genus Phytoseiulus; species Phytoseiulus persimilis. Next base: position 23,173,303 of record CM075104.1, on the reverse strand, counting down.
GCGACCCGCACCAGTCCGATCCGATAAATATTGACGTTTTTACGATAACTTTTAGGAAGACCTTGAAAAAGAAAAAGGGTCATTTTCAGAACCATCTCCTGACGGGATTTTTACCAGATCCTCCTGAATTTTGTATCAAAATGACCGCCCCGATATCCTCCATCGATCACTTCTTGATTTTCGAAAAAATTGACGAACTTATGGCCAAAACAAGATCGGGCTCGAAAATTCCCGACTAAAAAAAGCCACCCTGTAGTAGAACTCAGTTCACCGAGCTCTTCGAGTCTCGCTCTCGATTCACATAGCAAAGCATGATAACGTCCACAAAATGTGCATATACATTCGACGATTGGTGTGTGGCGTTCGGGGGTGATGCAGAGCTTGTGATTGTAGCCGTGCACCAGGTAACGTGTGGATAAGTGTCTTTTTGGGAACATTGGCTCGCTCCAACTCTCTTTGCGTTCCATCATGGGGTCACTCTCCAGGATTTCTCTCGTCTCCGCTACTTTTTGCTTCCTCTCGTCCATGAAAACCTGTTGTGCTGTCGTCAATGTCGCCTTCACGTACAGTCTCAAGATTTCGACGAAGGGTGTGTCGATGCCAGCCAGTATATACTCATATCTGTTACGACTGCTTTCGGAGATTTTGAGGACCCTCTCCATATATGAGCAGTAACATTTCTCCAGCGTGATGAAATTTCCCGGAGTTAGGTGATGCCATAGTCTTCCCAACCCGTAGCCAAGCATTGCTTCGATGCTGGGTCTCCTATTTCGGCGAGCTTAGCGGCGACTGTCTTACAGCAGACTTCCTCGATATGGTTGGTGAAACAGGTTCCCGTCGTTTGCCGTCGGATGCCTAGGTACTTCGCGCTTGTCACGAACTCAAGTGTTTCTCCTTTCCATGAGATACGATCTCGCTTGCTTAGATGCCCCCCTCTTCTCAGCTTCATTACCATCGTCTTCTCTGGATTCAATCGCAGCTTCTCCCTTCCGAGGTGGACTCCGACAATCTCTAACTGGATAGATATCAACTGATAGATCTAGATATTGTTGAGATTGGATGATTAGCTTACAATCCCTATAAATAGCAATGTCCAATAAACAACGATAACCACTTGGAATCCTATCTCTGCGTCGTTGTTTCGAGTATCTCTGCCCCTAAAACTTCTTCAGGATATGGGCCCAGCACGCTTCCACTGCGCAGGACTCGGAACAATTAGAAAAGATCACACGGAAAGGTTCGAAAAGAATGTCCTCGTCCGACTTCAAAATCCAGGTTGATGAACTGACCGATCCAGCGGGCTGGGCGAAGTGGAAATGGCAAATGAACATGCTGTTCCGCGCCCCTCCAGATATATCGGAAGTATCGACTGAAGTTGAAAAGAAGGCTCAACAACAGTGGTTCAGGCATGACGCTCGAGCGGCAAGTCTAATAGGAGCAGCTCTGAACAAGTTTATCGGTGAGCTGGTGTTGACCTGCTCTTCTACTCGTGAAGTTTGGAACAAACTGTGCGCAAGGTTAGAACGAAGTAATGCGCAAAGATTGAACGTGCTCATCGAAACGTTTTTCCAAGCGAAGAAGAAAGAGTCAGAGGACATCGGTATGCACGTGGCAAGACTCCAGAAGCTCTTCACAGATCTCAATCATGAATTGATAAAGCACAAAGAGAACACGCTCTCTGAACGAATTTTAATTGGAAGGATTCTATCCACCCTGGGGAAGGAATTCGACAACTTTGAAGATCTCTGGGACACCATTCCGTTAAATGACCAGCTGATAGAGAAATTGAGTGTGATAGAATCTCGAGAAACGAAGTGTGAAATCGAGACTTCGGGTGAATCAGTTCTTGTAACTGATGGACAACGAGGATTTCGATCCGTTAAAAAGATGGTGACTGAGAGAACCATGAAAAAGAATAATGGCGGGTTGTCCGGGCCTCGAAGGAGCGACCGGGCGAAACAAAAGTTCCCATGCAAAAATTGTCAAAAACTCGGGCATTGGGCAGCAGAGTGCCCCAAGAAATCTGAAAAAGCGGCGCACTTCACAGGTATAAGTGAGACGGAAACTGATGCGGCCTTCGCTGTCATCGTCCTTGAAGCTTCCGATGGGAATCAAGACCCGAGGAAATGGTATTGTGACAGCGGCGCCTCCCGAGATATAAGCAATGATCGTGGTGCCTTTGAAACCTTCAAATTGTTCAAAACACCGGAATCGATTTTGCTGGGGAAGAAGGGTGTGAAGATGTTTGCGTATGGAGAAGGAAATATCCGGATGACTACTGAAATTAGCGGAATCAAGAAAGAATTGATCTTGCAAGACGTTCTCTTCGTGCCAGATGCTAGTGTGTCTCTCATGTCTGTGCGATTAGCAACTGACAAAGGCTACACTACGATCATAAACGAGAAAGGTGTCAGAATACGGGATAGTTCCGGCAAAGTTATAGTCAAAGGGTATCAACAAGAAGGCCAGTTCGTGATGGACATCTCGGTTGTTAAACCAAGGAATGAAGTTCAAGTGAATCCGATCAATAAATCCGGATCCTTACTACTTTATCACGAATGACTCGCTCATCAGGATAAAAAGCACGTGAAGAGTGTTATGAAAAAGATGGGAATCAACATCGAGGAAGATGGAGAAAATTTCTGTGATGGCTGCGCTGAGGGAAAGATGCATCGATTACCGTATAGGAAAAAGAAGGAACGTGCTGCTTCTGAGATCGGAGAGCTGATTCATGCAGACGTAAATGGACCCATGAGCACTGAATCTCTTGGTGGCAATCGTTTCTACGTTTGTTACAAAGATGATGTCAGCCGGTATCGTCGCTTGTTCTTTCTCAAACGGAAAACTGAGGTGTGTGACATCTTAGAACGATTCTTGAAGAGTTCTTGCAAAGGAGCTACATTTGGAGCATATTGCGGGTGTTAACCAGTTAGCTGATCTTCTCACGAAGCCTCTGGATTTCCCTAGGTTCAAATACTTGAGGGATAACATTGGCCTCATGCCCCTGGAAGGCTAATCATCCGGAGGAGGTGTTGAGATTGCATGATTAGCTTACAATCCCTATAAATAGCAATGTCCAATAAACAACGATAACCACTCGGAATCCTATCTCTGCGTCGTTGTTTCGAGTATCTCTGCCCCTAAAACTTCTTCAGATATCAACTGTCAGTCCTCCGCCAACATCCACTGTTAGAGAGTCTTGGTCGCAGAAGCTTCCTATCACCCTGAGCATTTGTCCGTTGACTCCGGCTCTTCTGAATGCGTTTATCATTCCTTGACGAGGGGCCATATCGAACGCTTTCTGACAATCAATCTCCGATATGACCACATGAATGGCGTCCTGCGTGCCAATACCCCGTCTACACCCGAACTGTTCCGGCGGCTGGTAATTCTCCATGAGGTATTCTATGCGTCTGATGACTCCTTTGAAGGACACTTTTTTGAGCGTTGGTTCAATCGCGATTCCTCTGTATAGGTCCATTTTGTCCTTAGGGTCTCCTGGTTTTCCCTCGAAGAGTAGTGTGAGTTCCGCCTTGTGCCATGAGTCTGGGATTCTCCCGGTCCCCATGACCACTTGAAAGAGCCTCGTAATGGGTTCCATCGTGTGGCGCTCAGATTCCCTCCAGTATTCGTAAAATGAGCCATCTGGTCCTGCGCTCTTCCCGTTTGGTAGTGTCTTCAGGATGCCTTGTATCTCTTCTATCGACCACTGAGAGTTGATGAGCCATTCATCGAATGTGAGCGGCAGTTCGACTTGTGCTGACAGTGGGGGATCCGTTGCGTCGAAGAAGAGCGTCTCGAAATGTTCTTCTATGCTTTTGGGAGTAGCGTTGCATGTAGGCCTAGATCTGCTCTTCTTGATACAGTGGTATGATTGCTGCTCTGAGTAGCTTCTCCTCGTCTTCCAGTATACACCGTTGTTTGTTGTCTTTGATGGTTCTGGAATATCGGCGTCTCAATTGTCGATGTTCGTCGATTGCTTCGCCCGAACCGGTGCGCGCCTCCCGCAAGCAGACTCTCACTCTGTTCAGAAGTTGCTCACACTCTTCGGTGAACCAACGTTTCTTCAATTTGTGAAGTTGTCTCTTCTGGAGCGCTTCCGATAGGCCGGTCGTGAGAAACGCGTCGGCCGCATTGACATCTTCATCATCTTCCGTCCATGCATTCAGGAGGATACCTTTGCTTGCGATTCGCTCGAGTGCTAACATGTCAACTCGACGGGCCCCCAACGAGCAGGTCAGCCATCTATTGATTCACGCCGGGGAATACATCGCAGACGTGTTCGATACATGCGTGGCCAGTTCCGTCGGAGACACGGATGGGTACGATACTGTGTCAAAGAAGATCGGAGAGCATTTTCCATCGCAGGTCAATACATCTCAAGCTCGCTTCGAGTTCTTCAGCGAGAAACAATCCGATCGCAGCCTCGACAAACTCATGTTGGATTTGAAGGGCAAGGTTGGCGAATGCGGTTTCTGCAAGTCATGTGCAGACTCTCTTATATCAACCGCATTCATAAATGGAGTTGCCGACAGAAAGCTACGGCGTCATCTCATCGCGATCAACGATTTGAAAGATCCCGATTCATTGCTCCTTAAGGCAAAGGCATTCTCAAATTCGAGGGCCATCGAGGCTCAGATCTCTGTAGGGGGAGCGGAGGCTGCCGCTACCACTTCCACCACGTTTCCCGTACATTACGTTGGGAATGGACCCAATCGCCGAACTTCCGGCTCACCGCAGGCACAGCGCTCCAGACGACAGCCAGATCTGCGAAGAAGCCCGATCTGCAGACAGGGTTGCTTCTCACACCCCAACGGCAAATGCCGGGCACCATCCGCGAGATGTTTCAAGTGCCAGCGAAAAGGCCACTTCTCTAACGTCTGCAAATCGGCTCACCAGATTCAAGAACAAGAGGCCTCACTGAACGAGGAGATAGACGACGAGGACGTCGACGCCCTCAGCCTCGATCTCGTTCGCATCTGTGACCTGAAGGACGTCGACGAGCGCAGCGACTCTCCCGATACATGGTGGTCCAAACTACAGCTCGGGAAGTCTTCCGAGACGATCAACTTCAAACTCGACAGCGGCGCACAATGCTCAGTTATTCCGCGACGCATCTTCCTCTCTCTCCGACGTCCTCCGGCGCTGATGCGAACAAAGAGGAGAATCGTATCTTACTCAAATCATTCCATCGAAGTCGACGGTATCTGCAAACTTCAAGTTCGCTTCAAGGGCCGCACCGACACTCACATGCTCAAGTTCTACGTTATCAAGACGTCGGCACCGCCAATCTTAGGGTTGCCGGAGTGCACCAAGCTACAACTGATCAAGAAATGTCAGGAAATCAAGATGCAAAGGAACGAAAGCACGCCCGTTTCGTCGAGGGCAATCATACAGGATTTCCGGGATGTTTTCGACAACGCAACACTCGGATTCGTCGATGCGACTCAAGAGATCGTCCTCTCTGAACCCCCCCTGCCCAAGAAGTTTTCCCCTAGACGGATCCCTATGCGGCATAGGAAAACGGTGCAAGAACAGATCGACAAAATGATAACCCAGGGCGTAATCGAGCGCACCACAAGGACGACCAGGTATGTCCTTCCGGTCGTAACAGTTCTCAAAACCGACGGTTCGATAAGACTATGCATCGATCCCAGATACATCAATCCACACATCCAACGCATGAGGTTCCCCCTCCCGAAGGCCGAGCAATTGTTCGCGAGGCTACACGGAGCGCGGTTCTTCACCGTTGTTGATGCCAAGGCAGCATTCTACCAGCTCCCCCTGGACGAGCAGTCAAGCGATCTGTGCACAATATCCACGGAGTTCGGCAACTTCCGCTTCAGACGACTTCCCTTCGGCATCATGGATGCCTACGAGCGTTTCTGCGAGGTCATGAACCGCCTGTTTTCGGACCTTGATAATGTTCTCAACTGCGTGGACGACTTCCTCATCTATGGCCGGACCTTGGAGGAACACGACTCCCATCTCCGACTCTTCCTCAACAGATGTCGGCAGGTCGGGCTGAGGCTTAAGCTGGGCAAACTCCAGCTCGCGAGATCCAGTGTCCGCTTTCTTGGCCACACGCTGGACTCCAACGGGGTCCAAATCCTGAGAGATAGGGTGTCGGCCATTCAACAGATCAAGCCGCCAACAAATGCGACCGAGGTGAGGAGGTTCCTTGGCATAGTCAATTATCCCCAGAAATTCGTCCCGAACGCCGCCACTCTCACCGCTCCTCTGGGTTGTCTAACCCGGGTTGAACCAACGGAGTTCTCCTGGGGACAGCCCGAGCAATCCGCTTTCGAACATCTCAAGGAAACGTTGATGCGGGCACCGGTTTTGCGCCACATTGACGAGCGAAAACCCCTCACAATTTCGACCGACGCGAGCTCGTTCGGCATGGGTGCGGTCCTTTTGCAAGAGGGCAGACCCATTGCTTTCGCCTCCGCAAGCCTGACTCCTACCAAGCAGCGCTACGCGCAACTAGAGAAGGAACTCCTGGCCGTCGTGTTCGCTTGCGAACATTTCCGGTATTATATTCTGGGTGCCCACGTCGACGTTGAATCGGATCATCGTCCATTGGAGAGCATCGTAAAAAAGGACATCTCAACACTCAGCCCGCGTCTTCAGAAGATGATGTTAAGGCTTCTCCGATGCTCCTTCTCTCTGAAATACGTCCCCGGAAAATACATGTTCATTGCCGACGCGCTTTCGCGATCCCCCGGACCCAGATCATTTGAGACCCCAGAATTGGCCGAGGGTGGCGAAAAAGTTCTTGCCGCCATCACCTTGTCGCGCCAACGGCACGCCACGTTCGCCGAGGCAACCACGTCAGACCCAGGACTCAAGGCGACCATTCGACTCATGGAACAGGGTTGGCCGTCACACAGGCACCAGGCACCACTCGCGGCGCGACACTTTTGGGAACACAGACACGAACTGCACGTCCAGGACGGACTTTTGTTCAGAGGTACCCGATTGGTCGTCCCGCGATCCCAGGTGAACGAGATCCTCACCGTGCTGCACGCCGCTCACCAGGGGGAGGAACGCATGCTGCGCCGGGATCGGTTGTCGGTTTTCTGGCCAGGCATGACCGCGGCAATCCGACAAGTCGTCGAGAGTTGTGATCAGTGTCAGCTGTACAGTCGCGCTAACCCAAAAGAAACTCTCAAGCCATCCCCAGTCCCTCCCTGTCCCTGGAACACGGTCGGAGCCGACTTCATGCATCTCCGGGGAAAGTCATATCTGGTCATCGTCGACTACTTCAGCAAGAACATTTTCCTCCGGGCAATGCGGCTTACGACTGCAGCGGCTCTGATGTCTGCCATGAGGGACCTTTTCCTTCAACATGGGGTGCCACAGAGATTCATAAGCGACAACGGACCTCCTTTCGGGAGCAGCTAGTTCCGAGGTTTCTGTGAACATTGGGGCGTAGATCTGCACCCAGTCGGTATTTTTCCGGTTGGCTCCCAACACGATCAAGTCGCCAAAATGGCGTTTCAAGCACTGGCCAGCATGGCGGCGCATTGGAGAGCGTTTAAGGAGAGGGCCATGTCGTTTGAATCGGGCACCTTTTTCAGCCTCCATGGCTATCAATACGCTGATTGTCGGTATGGGTTGGTCATAAACGCGTCTCCCCGCACTGCTGGGGGCCCGCTTGTTGTCAGTCTGCTCGCATCGCTTCGCTCGCTCGCCAGGAACCAAGCCTAACCCTATCCCATCCCCCGCACTGCTTCGGGGCCGCATGCTATCGGTCAGCTCGCATCGCTTCGCTCGCTCGCCAGGAACCTAACCTAACCCGACCCAATGCCATTTTTAATCAAGCACAGCGGTAAACTCAGCACAGAATTCATCCGAAGAGGAAGAAGTGAATTGAAATCCGTTCAAAATCTTCATTTTCCCTTCCCTGAACTCTCCGATAAACTAGTAAATGAGAAAATATTTGAAAGCTCGCGCTGCCAAGCGCTGCAGCCGCTGCCGGCCCATCGCGATAGACACTCCGCTCTGTGAGCCGGCGGCTTCCCTCGCCTGGCGGCAGCATGTTGGGAGCCTAGCGGAACACTACCGAGCAAAATCGCGAAAAAGGCAGGGAAACGCAGCCCCAGAGTTCAAATTCCCCAACCTCGATTCGAAGAGGTCGACGATGAAGAACCTCTTTTCCTTACTATATATAACCAGCCGGCCGCGCTGCGCGCGGTTGGACGGCGCTCCCTGCCATCGAGGCACTTTTTGCTCCCTTCACTGGGTCAGCATTCTGATTTTGAAATATATGGTCAGATTGGTCTCGGAATCATCCCTCCAGAGTTGGAAAGAAATGCTCAGATTGGCCCCGGAATCAACCCTCCAGAGTTGGAAAGTAATGCTCAGATTGGTCACGGCATCATCCCTCCAGAGTTGGGAAGGAATGCTCAGATTGGCCCCGGAATCACCCCTCCAGAGTTGGAAAGTAATGCTCAGATAGGTTTCGGCATCACTCCTCCAGAGTTGGGAAGTAATGCTCGGATTGGCCCCGGAATCACCCACCCCCCAGAGTTGGAAAGTAATGCTCAGATTGGTCTCGGAATCACCCCTCCAGAGTTGGAAAGTAATGCTCGGATTGGCCCCGGAATCACCCACCCCCCAGAGTTGGAAAGTAATGCTCAGATAGGTTTCGGCATCACTCCTCCAGAGTTGGAAAGTAATGTTCAGATTGACCCCGGAATCACCCCCCAGAGTTGGAAAGTAATGTTCAGATGGGTCTCGGAATCACCCCTCCAGAGTTGGAAAGTAATGCTCAGATTGACCCCGGAATCACCCCTCCAGAGTTGGAGCGTAATGCTCAGATTGGTCTCGGAATCACCCCTCCAGAGTTGGAAAGTAATGCTCAGATTGAGCCCGGAATCACCCCTCCAGAGTTGGAAAGAAATGCTCAGATTGGCCCCGGAATCACCCCTCCAGAGTTGGGAAGTAATGCTCAGATTGGTCTCGGAATCACCCCTCCAGAGTTGGAAAGTAATGCTCAGATTGGTCTCGGAATCACCCCTTCAGAGTTGGGAAGAAATGCTCAGATTGGTCTCGGAATCACCCCTCCAGAGTTGGAAAGTAATGCTCAGATTGGCCCCGGAATCACCCCTCCAGAGTTGGAAAGAAATGCTCAGATTGGCCCCGGAATCACCCCTCCAGAGTTGGGAAGTAATGCTCAGATTGGTCTCGGAATCACCCCTCCAGAGTTGGAAAGTAATGCTCAGATTGGTCTCGGAATCACCCCTCCAGAGTTGGAAAGAAATGCTCAGATTGGCCTCGGAATCACCCCTCCAGAGTTGGAAAGAAATGCTCAGATTGGTCTCGGAATCACCCCTTCAGAGTTGGAAAGTAATGCTCAGATTGGCCCCGGAATCACCCCTCCAGAGTTGGAAAGTAATGCTCAGATTGGCCCCGGAATCACCCCTCCAGAGTTGGGAAGTAATGCTCAGATTGGCTCCGGAATCACCCCTCCAGAGTTGGAAAGAAATGCTCAGATTGGTCTCGGAATCACCCCTTCAGAGTTGGGAAGAAATGCTCAGATTGGTCTCGGAATCACCCCTCCAGAGTTGGAAAGTAATGCTCAGATTGGCCCCGGAATCACCCCTCCAGAGTTGGGAAGTAATGCTCAGATTGGCCCCGGAATCACCCCTCCAGAGTTGGAAAGAAATGCTCAGATTGGTCTCGGAATCACCCCTTCAGAGTTGGAAAGAAATGCTCAGATTGGTCTCGGAATCACCCCTCCAGAGTTGGAAAGAAATGCTCAGATTGGTCTCGGAATCACCCCTTCAGAGTTGGAAAGTAATGCTCAGATTGGCCCCGGAATCACCCCTTCAGAGTTGGAAAGTAATGCTCAGATTGGCCCCGGAATCACCCCTTCAGAGTTGGAAAGAAATGCTCAGATTGGTCTCGGAATCACCCCTTCAGAGTTGGAAAGAAATGCTCAGATTGGCCCCGGAATCACCCCTTCAGAGTTGGAAAGAAATGCTCAGATTGGCCTCGGAATCACCCCTCCAGAGTTGGAAAGAAATGCTCAGATTGGTCTCGGAATCACCCCTTCAGAGTTGGAAAGAAATGCTCAGATTAGCCCCGGAATCACCCCTCCAGAGTTGGAAAGAAATGCTCAGATTGGTCTCGGAATCACCCCTTCAGAGTTGGAAAGAAATGCTCAGATTGGTCTCGGAATCACCCCTTCAGAGTTGGAAAGAAATGCTCAGATTGGCCCCGGAATCACCCCTCCAGAGTTGGAAAGAAATGCTCAGATTGGCCTCGGAATCACCCCTCCAGAGTTGGAAAGAAATGCTCAGATTGGTCTCGGAATCACCCCTCCAGAGTTGGAAAGAAATGCTCAGATTGGCCCCGGAATCACCCCTCCAGAGTTGGAAAGAAATGCTCAGATTGGTCTCGGAATCACCCCTCCAGAGTTGGAAAGAAATGCTCAGATTGGCCTCGGAATCACCCCTCCAGAGTTGGAAAGAAATGCTCAGATTGGCTCCGGAATCACCCCTCCAGAGTTGGGAAGTAATGCTCAGATTGAGCCCGGAATCACCCCTCCAGAGTTGGAAAGAAATGCTCAGATTGGTCTCGGAATCACCCCTCCAGAGTTGGAAAGAAATGCTCAGATTGGCCTCGGAATCACCCCTCCAGAGTTGGAAAGAAATGCTCAGATTGGTCTCGGAATCACCCCTTCAGAGTTGGAAAGAAATGCTCAGATTGGTCTCGGAATCACCCCTCCAGAGTTGGAAAGAAATGCTCAGATTGGCCTCGGAATCACCCCTCCAGAGTTGGAAAGAAATGCTCAGATTGGTCTCGGAATCACCCCTTCAGAGTTGGAAAGAAATGCTCAGATTGGTCTCGGAATCACCCCTCCAGAGTTGGAAAGAAATGCTCAGATTGGCCCCGGAATCACCCCTCCAGAGTTGGGAAGAAATGCTCAGATTGGCCCCGGAATCACCCCTCCAGAGTTGGGAAGTAATGCTCCGATTGGTCTCGGAATCACCCCTCCAGAGTTGGAAAGTAATGCTCAGATTGGCCCCGGAATCACCCCTCCAGAGTTGGAAAGTAATGCTCAGATTGGCCCCGGAATTACCCCTCCAGAGTTGGGAAGTAATGCTCAGATTGGTCTCGGAATCACCCCTCCAGAGTTGGAAAGTAATGCTCAGATTGGCCCCGGAATCACCCCTCCAGAGTTGGAAAGTAATGCTCAGATTGGCCCCGGAATCACCTCTCCAGAGTTGGGAAGTAATGCTCAGATTGGCCCCGGAATCACCCCTCCAGAGTTGGGAAGTAATGCTCAGATTGGCCCCGGAATCACCTCTCCAGAGTTGGAAAGTAATGCTCAGATTGGCCCCGGAATCACCTCTCCAGAGTTGGAAAGAAATGCTCAGATTGGCCCCGGAATCACCCCTCCAGAGTTGGAAAGAGATGCTCAGATTGGCCCCGGAATCACCCCTCCAGAGTTGGAAAGAAATGCTCAGATTGGTCTCGGAATCACCCCTTCAGAGTTGGAAAGAAATGCTCAGATTGGTCTCGGAATCACCCCTCCAGAGTTGGAAAGAAATGCTCAGATTGGTCTCGGAATCACCCCTTCAGAGTTGGAAAGAAATGCTCAGATTGGTCTCGGAATCACCCCTCCAGAGTTGGAAAGAAATGCTCAGATTGGCCCCGGAATCACCCCTCCAGAGTTGGGAAGAAATGCTCAGATTGGCCCCGGAATCACCCCTCCAGAGTTGGGAAGTAATGCTCCGATTGGTCTCGGAATCACCCCTCCAGAGTTGGAAAGTAATGCTCAGATTGGCCCCGGAATCACCCCTCCAGAGTTGGAAAGTAATGCTCAGATTGGCCCCGGAATTACCCCTCCAGAGTTGAGAAGTAATGCTCAGATTGGTCTCGGAATCACCCCTCCAGAGTTGGAAAGTAATGCTCAGATTGGCCCCGGAATCACCCCTCCAGAGTTGGAAAGTAATGCTCAGATTGGCCCCGGAATCACCTCTCCAGAGTTGGGAAGTAATGCTCAGATTGGCCCCGGAATCACCCCTCCAGAGTTGGGAAGTAATGCTCAGATTGGCCCCGGAATCACCTCTCCAGAGTTGGAAAGTAATGCTCAGATTGGCCCCGGAATCACCTCTCCAGAGTTGGAAAGAAATGCTCAGATTGGCCCCGGAATCACCCCTCCAGAGTTGGAAAGAGATGCTCAGATTGGCCCCGGAATCACCCCTCCAGAGTTGGGAAGTAATGCTCAGATTGGCCCCGGAATCACCCCTCCAGAGTTGGGAAGTAATGCTCAGATTGGCCCCGGAATCACCTCTCCAGAGTTGGAAAGTAATGCTCAGATTGGCCCCGGAATCACCGCTCCAGAGTTGGAAAGAAATGCTCAGATTGGCCCCGGAATCACCCCTCCAGAGTTGGAAAGAAATGCTCAGATTGGTCTCGGAATCACCCCTCCAGAGTTGGGAAGTAATGCTCAGATTGGCTCCGGAATCACCCCTCCAGAGTTGGAAAGTAATGCTCAGATTGGCCCCGGAATCACCCCTCCAGAGTTGGAAAGTAATGCTCAGATTGGTCTCGGAATCACCCCTCCAGAGTTGGGAAGTAATGCTCAGATTGGTCTCGGAATCACCCCTCCAGAGTTGGAAAGAAATGCTCAGATTGGCCCCGGAATCACCCCTCCAGAGTTGGAAAGTAATGCTCAGATTGAGCCCGGAATCACCCCTCCAGAGTTGGGAAGTAATGCTCAGATTGGCTCCGGAATCACCCCTCCAGAGTTGGGAAGTAATGCTCAGATTGGTCTCGGAATCACCCCTCCAGAGTTGGAAAGAAATGCTCAGATTGGCCCCGGAATCACCCCTCCAGAGTTGGAAAGTAATGCTCAGATTGAGCCCGGAATCACCCCTCCAGAGTTGGAAAGTAAGTAAGCGTCGAACCTCGGAGGAGTACGGTCGCTTTCCGCGAGCCCCTGTTTCTGTGCTTTCGCCAGTGAATTGTGGTGTGCCAGGTGATAGGCCTTCTTTCGAGAACGATTTTGGTGCGCTGACGACCAAGATCGGGCCATCTGTCTGGGAGACACCGAATTAAAGGTATATTTTTGGAAGTTTTGAGGCGGAATTCAATCCAGAGACTTCGTCGAGTTAGCCCGGAAATTGTGCCGATCAAATCGGCTCAATCCGGTTAGATTCAGAAAAGCGTCGCTAGCGAGAAGATTTTGTGACCCCTCTCTGGTCACCCCTCTGGTCACGTATTTCACGTTAGGTGCGAGGGAATCAGAAAGCTTGCCTTCCCGCCCAGCCGGAAGCAGGTTACAGGGACCCGTCATCCTGGAGCGGCGCAGGGCTTCCACGCCCGAGCTGTCAACGATCCGACTGCGGGAATCGGTTTTCGACGAGAGTCGGCGCCAGATGGAGCAAGAGAGGGATCGCCGGAGGGCGGCAGGAGGCTTGGACGTGCCCAGGGGGTTCGCCAGGGGTGGGAAGGTGGCACACTCGCCTACTGGAGGGGATAGGTCAGAGGATGTGACGGCGATGGATGTGGGGAGCCGGGGACTCGTTCCGAAGACGAGGAAGAGGGGCGCCGAGGGCAATTTGAGTCTGGATGAGTCAGATGGACAAAGCAAGAGGGTCGCGGGAGAATCGCAGGGGGATGGTCCGAAGGAGACCGAGCAGCTGGAGCATAAGATAGCTCAGATGGGTGAATACATGGAGGAGCTGACCAGGTTGTGCTCGGCCCAGAACACCAAGAAAGAACTCAAGGATCTCGGGAGGGTAGTGCCGGGTCTCTACCGGAATCTGGTAACTAGCTTTCACGAAGAGATTTCCAGAATCAGGGGGGAAAGGCTGGTCGTCGAAGATGCTGTTTGCAGTAGGTGTGGGGAGGAGAGAGGCGGGATGCCGGGCAAGAGTGGGGCGGAGTTGACGAAGGAGCTGGAGGACAGGTTCGCAGGTGCTGAGGGCGTTGAGGATCGACTCGCGCTCCTCGATCTCGAATGGCCTGAGGAAGGCTTCAGATGCGTCAAACTCACGCGGGACGACTCCTGGAGTCAAAGGAGGTTGAAGCTTATCATTGTCGAAGAGGGTAGGAAGTTCGAGGGTGGAGGCTTGGGCGACCTCTTGCAGCAGTTCCCGAGGGTTGGGCAGGTCAGCAGCCTGAAGGCTGGTAGCGTTGCAGTCCTCAGGAGCTACGAAGCGCTCGAGGTGGTCGGCGAGCAAAGAAATCGGGAGAACAACGGGGCAACTAGGGCGCTCGTTATCGGAATCATGGGTAAGGGGGAAACGGTGGGGGTCACGACCTTGAGGATGCTCGAGGGGGCTTTGGAGAAACTCGCGGGGCTGCCGGGCTTCGACGAAGAGCGGGCTGTGGCATACGTGGACCCGGCGTGTCGTAACCAGAGACTCCGCAGGGCACTGGAAGTAGCATGCTGGGCCACGGGAGCGACTCTCGGGGAGGACTTCGNAGGGAGAATCATGCGGGAGAAGTGAAAGAAGTGAATAGAGGCCGAAGAAGTGCTTTGAGAAACAGAGAGAGAAGAGATGCGTATGAACCACGCACAGCACAGCTAGGTGCCTCTCTCGGATACGTCGCAGATTCACGGCAGCCTGGAGGGCCATGGAAGAATTGAATTGAGCATTCCGAGTTGTTTGTGCTACCTAAGTTGCATGCTAGGGCCGAATGGGTAAAATAGGAATGAAGTGCATCGGATAAATGAGATCTAGGGTTGAGAGGCGAGCTCCGTGGTTGGCATGTAGGGGCTATCAACTGCCGGGTTTGGCGATGGGTTCGCAAATGAATGATAGCTTCTACGCTTATCGTAGATCATGCAAAGGACCGTGATACCCAGAAAGACGGCCAATGCGAGTATAGCGCCTGCACTTGCGAGAGCATAGTGCAGAAACCTGTTGTCACTGATGACAGGGGGAAGGACGGGATAGTGTTGATCCCGGAATTCTTTCCAAATTTGTTCGCCACCCACAGCAGGAAGAAGAGGCCTCAGACAGACCACGGACTCGGATGCCTCATTGTAGCATGCCGATGCTGAGCGTGTACAGGCGCATTGGAAACCGGTTGGTTTCTTGCTAATTGTACAGCTGATGTTTAGTGAAACACAGGAGTCATCGCAGTCTTCGAAGCGAAAATAGTTCGGAGACGCGGATTGGACAGAGAGAACGTAGAGCGTGAACACTATGAACAAGATTGTGGTAGCGGCCATGGTCGCAAACCGATCAGTGTTCGGAGCCGCTCGAAGATTGGTTTGTGAAGTGGTTTTGTTAGACCGTCACTGAGATTCTCTGTCGTCGGAATATATCGATATTCGACTTGTTTACGTTCGTGTAGTTGACGAATGAAGAAGAATCTCGTGGAAATGTGTTTCGTACGTTTGTGGAATACTGGATTCTCTATGAGCTTTATCGCTCCAATGTTGTCCACGAAGATCACTGGACGAATAGTGATTCGTAATTCTTGGAAGAGTGTTCGAAGCCAGAGAGCAGACTTTGAGCAGTCAGTGACCGCTATGAACTCGCTCTCGGTGGAGGATAGTGAGACTGACCGTTGCTGTTGGGAAGACCACAGAATTGGACCGCCGGCAAGTGTGACAAGTGAGCCACTTACCGAGCGTCGGGTCTGTTTACAAGCAGCAAAATCGGCGTCCGAATAAAGCTTAAGCGTTTCAGCTAGCGGAGTGGACGAGCTTCCGGAGTAAACAATTGACAGGTTGGGTGTCGCCTGCAAGTAACGCAGGATCTTGAGTGCTGCCTGCCAGTGTTGTTCTGAATAGTTCTCAAGGAAGCGAGCTAGGAAACCCACGGAGAAACAGACTAGCATTATCATAGATAAGAACATGAGAGCGCCAAGAAGTTGACGATAAGGTCGATCTTCTGCGCGAGTTTCAGTTGTAGGCTCAATGTCGTATATACCCGAGTCTGCAGGAATTGAGACGGGACGACAGTCCTCAAGGTTGAACCTTTTCAGAATGTTTTTGATGTACTTGTACTGGTTGAGCCAGATATTGTGATCGGAATCGATATGAATCTGAATGCCAAGGAAAAGACTCAGAGGAGAAGTCTTCAGTTTGAATGATTTTCCCAGCTTGGCAAGTGTATCTGTAATCAAGTGTTCATGCGTCGAGGAGATTAGCCCATCATCGACGTACACTGCTAGCATTAGGAGTTCGCCATTTGAGCCGTGCCAGTAGAATAGGCAATGATCGGCTTGGCTTTGAGTGAAATTGAGATTCCGTAGAACATCTGCCAATTTTGATTCCAGCATCGCGGAGCTTGTTTGAGCCCGTATAGACTTTTGTGCAACAGGCATACCCTGCCGGTGTCATCTGACCATCCGGGGGGTTGAGTCATCCAGATTTGTTCCTGGAGATCGCCATAGAGGAAGGCGGTAGTGACGTCAAATTGACGAAGTTTTAGACGCATTGATGCACTCGTGGCAAGCAAAACGCGGACAGTGTCCAGCCTGGCAACAGGGCTAAAGAGTTCCTGAAATTCTTGACCGGGAATTTGATTATAACCGCGAGCAACGAGACGTGCACGGTATCGGTCTATTTCATTTTCAGCATTGGTTTTCCTGCGGAAGACCCAGCGACAAGTTACGGGTTTCTTGTTCTGTGGTGGGTCGACCAATGTCCAAACACCATGAGCCTTAAGTGCGGCCATTTCCTCAGCCATTGCTTCTTTCCAGTACTCTGCTTCTGGACTTGCAAGTGCCTGTGCAAGAGTCTGTGGCTCAGGTGAAGAGGGCGCTGCTAGCTGCACCTCTGTTTCGTAGCGCTTTGGC
This sequence comes from Phytoseiulus persimilis, assembly GCA_037576195.1. NCBI lineage: Eukaryota > Metazoa > Arthropoda > Arachnida > Mesostigmata > Phytoseiidae > Phytoseiulus > Phytoseiulus persimilis. The sequence goes on along the minus strand of CM075104.1, from coordinate 23,156,524 downwards.
TTACGAAGATTCGTACGGCGTCGAAGGTTCATTTTCATTGGCTCCATTGGGGGCATCGTGATCGAGCGCGTAGCTGCAGAATCACTTTCGTCAGCCGAGTCAAATGCTCCAGGCGGAAAGGGCTCCTCGTCAGGATGCCGGTCCTCAACGATGCTATCGCAATCGGAGGAATCATGCGCGTCCATAAAATCAGTGGCTTCATCGGCGGTTCCCAAACCGGGGACATGCGCTGCACTCTTTGGTGCCTTCCCCAAGAACCTGACGTCTTTGGTTTCCCTAATTGAGGGAGGAGAACCTGGGAGATACACACGAAAGCCGTCAACACGGTCGGTGTAACCGATCAGAAACGCGGGAATGCCGCGGTGTGTCCATTTGTCAGTTTCTCCTTCGTTGTAGATGAAACAGGGGGAGCCGAAAGGGCGTAAATGAGAGATCTTTGGTTTCACTTTGTAAATTGTTTCGTACGGAGACTTGTTTGTTTGGGGACAAACGTCTACGATATTGAGAATAAAAACGGCACATTTGCAAGCTTCTGGCCACAAGAATTTTGGAAGTTTTGAATCAAGGAGCATGGTTCTAGCGAGTTTAGTGATAGTTTGATTTTGACGTTCAGCGCGGCCGTTCTGGGGAGAACAGGCAACATGGCTCATGACGAGCTCTGCGCCGATTGAAGCTAGAGAAGCTTTGACTTGAGCATTATTGAATTCTAGGCCGTGGTCACAGAAGAGTTGCTTGACTTGAGTACCGGTTTGAGTGTGAAACCAAGTGAGGAATTGCTAGATGAGAGCGGGAGCTTGATCTTTGGTTTTGAGCAAGAAGATTCGATTGAAACGAGACATGGTGTCTTTCATGTTCATAAAGTAACGTTCTCCTTTGAGACCAGGAGTTGACATAGGACCACACAGATCGGTGGAAATGTATCCCAGGGACCGCGGTACAGCTGAATCGGGTTTCGAGCGATACGTCGCCCGATTCAGTTTTCCTTCAATACAGGCAGTGCAGGTGATCTGGTCCCTTTTGAAGGGAATCCCCTCTCGAGCTAAAAATTGCTGAACTTGGCGTTTATTAACGTGTCCAAGTGTTTCATGAGCACTCTGCAGAGTGACTGATTGTGACGAAGAAAGCAAGCATTCGGCAGATATGGGAACCGTCACAGCTGTAGCTCGGAGGGCAAAAAGGCCGTCGTTCACTCGAACCCTGAGAGTAGCTAAGTCCCGGTTCAAGCGAAGGGTGGTCTTAGTGGCAGTAATTGACCAATTGTCATTCATCAGACAGGCCATCGACACGAGGTTTCGCCTCATTTCGGGCACATAGAGAACCTCATGGAGATGTAGAAGAGTTTCTCCATTGGAGCCGTTCACAACAAGCAAGATCTCGCCCTCACCAAACGCCTGAAGTTGTTGGTGACCGCCGACTTTCACAGTACGGGGACAAGAGTATGCGAGATAGTTTCGGAAAAGATCCAAATCATTGCAAATGTTGTGGGTTGCCCCAGAATCGATTAACCATACCGAGGAATCAAGATTGTTATGCGCAGCAGAGGCCATGTGAACCTCGACATCAGATCCGAAGGGATCGATTGTCTCAGCATTATAGGCTGTTGGGCGAGAAGTGCGCCTCTGATTCAGAGGTGGCTGGCGAGAGCGTGGGGGTTGGGTCGAAACACGAGGTCGAGGAGGTTGGCTTGATCGCCAAGCATTAGCGGGTGGAGCCTGAGTTGGATTGGAGGCGACTCTTCGGTTTTGATTCGAGTTCTGGTAGCGAGCACTGGAGTTGGAGTTGTACGAGTTGGAATTGAAGCGGGAAGCGCGTTGAAAAGTATTTGAAGGACGTGATTGAGGTCGGTAAGAGGAGTTCTGATTACGACGATTGTCGTATTGAGGACGATTATTGAAGTTGGGTCGTCTATTTGAGCGAATAGAGAGACGAGAGAACAAGGCGGTCGGATCCGCCTGGGAGGAGTTTTCACGTCGCATTGCTTCTTCACGGAGAAGAACGTAAAGGTTGGAAAGAGTCTGATCGGTTCCGGTTTTAACACTCCAGAACAAACGAAGACCTTCCCAGGACGAGGGCAAGCTCTGCAAGAGACGCTGGCATGCCTGTTTCTCGTCCACCTTCGTGCCAGCAAGCGCGATGCGCTGCATAATTTGTTGGAAATTATCTATATTCTTCGTCGTAGATTTCGAAGAATTGTAGCGGAAGTTGTAGAACGAGCTAAGAGCTATGTCTTGAGCAATACCGCTTGTTTGAGCAAAACGCTTCTTCAGTGCCTCATAGAGATCTTTCGCATTGAGATCTTGGGTAGAAATGCTGAAGTACGTGGCTATCAGAACGGGGGAGATTGAATTAAGGATGATTGTTTTGGCCATAGCGTTCGCAGCTTGATAGCCGGTCGCTGTTATGACAAGATCGCCAGAAACAACTTTGTAGGCGTCACCGCTATTCTGCAGGACCACGGTGACCAGTGAAGACCACGCGAGCCAGTTTCTGCCATCATCAGCCAATGTGATGCTGCATGCATGATTGGATTTTGGACCAGATCCGCTTGCGGAAGAGGAGTCAGCCATCACTCTCTCTTCAGGAGACTCTAGGAGCTCGTAATCGTCAAGATTAAACGAAGCTGCGGTCTCTGGAGCACTTTGCATGGGCCGAAGAAATATACCTGACTGCAACTGTATTAGCTGAGCTGTAGCTAAGTGAGTAGGTAGAGGTCAGCTTACCCGACAGTAGTCGATCGCGGAGTCACGCTGTGTCGTCACGTAGCTAATACGTGGCTGATAACGTGATAGGACTGGAAGTCGTAGGGCTTGAAGGTAGAGGTCGAAGGTGTGGAACACTAGCTCAGTTGACAACAAGAGTGACAACGCAAGAGACGTGTAGAGTAGAAGGCTCTGTACCACAGTGAAGTTTATTCGAAAAAGAGGGTCCTTATATACCTAGAGGGGGAGCGTAGCTCTCCCATGATTGGTCTAGAGTCCAGACACCAGATGAGTCACATCTTAACATAAGTTGACAGATGGTCTAGTTTGTAGGTCGGAGGGGTTGTAATCCCGGCTCCGTACTCTTGGTTTTATGTGGACTGTCTGTATCAGTCCCTTACATCTGCTGTCGGGGTTGGAACCCCGATTTCGTTGCATTTCCCAGACGTCGTGACCTGGGAGTACTGTGAGTCATCTGAGTGTGTCATGCTCTCAGACGCGTGCGAGATCTGAGCCCGACAGGCTTCAGATTCTGATCTCCAACAGGTGCAAAACACGCTGTTGTGCTTCACGTGTTTTACTTCAATCGCTCGGGGACAAGTCCCTCACTTCGCCGCATTCAATGGCTTCCACTATCCTCCGGAACCAGTTGGTTTGCCGTCGCTCAATCCCATCACAGCTCGGATCGTTCGGGAGAGGATTAACACAGCGCTGTATGTTCCAGCCACTTGTAAGCCCAACTTTCACGATTATCGACATCGACCAAGTTTAAACGGAGGATGCAAAGGAGGATCAATCGGTGGAGCCTTGAGGAAGAGTTGGAATCGAGGATCATTCGTTTTCGATCCCAGGCAGTGAAGCTGCAGATGAGATTCCCATGCGCTCGACAAAAAGTGGCCGAATAGCCCGAACATTTTCGAAATTCGGACTTCCGGGACCGACGGCCGAAGATGTTGTAGACACAGAGCCGAATGCTCTTCCTCATCATAATCGAAGGCTCCTATGTTGTAATCCATATCCACGCAACGAACAACACTGTTCTCAGCGGCTGAAAAAGCTGGCAGGATACGGCAAATCACATCCTTCCATGCGGGAAGAATAATCAAACGTACTCTGTAATCATCACACACACACACATTCTCGCCATTTCAGTATGTGAGCCCCAATCAGAGAAACGTGCAACGTTTCGAGCGACTGCGAAAAGAGGAGAGACGAAGAACATCTTCCTGACGAATGACGACTCCGCGTGAAGTCTCGCGGCGAAAACGGTTCTCACTCCTCCGATTCATTTTTCCAAGAGATCGGAGGCGTTCTCAGACACAACGTGTGCCACTTGTTACTTGAACTGGAGCTTCGACCACTATTTCCTGACGGAGCTGGATATACGGTTCGTTTCATACGAACGGAACCTGCAACACCGATCGCTAAACAATCAGTACATGTTGTCACAAGATGTACGATCTTCGTTAGGGTTCATCCGAGAGGAACAAGGAATTAATCTCTGGAAAACAAGTATGCGAGGAGCCCTCATCGTGCCTCCAGTTTAAACATCACCATTGGGTTCGATGACCCGCCTGCCTTTCGCTCACATGGAACGTCCCTTGCGGGATGAACTACTTGAACGCTCGCATTGCGTCAAAGCAAATACCTTCCTCGATACGACCCCATACGATTGGTGTCAGCCTTGCGAGATAAACCAGCATCATTTGCGAGCGTCTCAAACCAGCATCATTTGCGAGCGTCTCAAACCAAAATATTGTCGCAATCAACAAAGCGCCTCAATGCACTTCGAGAACTCGATAACCCACGAAACTCCGTGGGCGTAAGCCTACGTCTCTACATGTTCAATCACGCATTGAAAGGGCACCGGTGATTTTTTTATTCAGGTTCCTCGCTCTCTCACAGATTCACTGTTCCAGCTCTTATTGGTTGGTTCGTGGCGACTGTGGCTCCATCGCGGTCTCCGTCGATGCCCTCCTACGGAGCGTGATGTTCTCACGTTCGCATCCACAATCCCTCGCTGGTTACGGCCAGGTGTCTTTGCCAAGGCCGTTTGACCACTGTCTTGAACTTCGACCTGAGCAGCGCCGAATCATGGAGACAGGCTCCCCTACCCGTTTCATCTGGGGGCCTGGGGGCGAGCAATCACCGACCTGGCGACCAGCTCACACTTAGGCTCCTTGTGTCCATTAGGAGGGCTAGCGGCGAGCTTCTCGCCACCTGGAGTCGCATCCCACCTCGAGAACAGGATCGAGGCTCTTTCTCGTAGATTTCTGACTCGATGGCATGTCATCCCAGATGAGATCCCACAGGCCACCCTGGACCTACCCCGGGGATCGCTACCTGCCGGGTACCTCCTTGCCGGAATAGGCTGAGTTGAAGTGGCTTGTTGAGAGCTTCTGCTTCAACTCCGTTCCAGGCCCGAGCGACCAGCAGCCAACCGTCAGGGTTTCGCCCCTGACCCCATTGGCTCCTGTGCGGAGTTACCAGAGTTTACTTCGCGGCTGAGTTATTGATTACATCCATCAAAATATCCGCAACTCCTGGATAGTCCATAGGTCGCGTTATTAATTTGGAGTGGTTTGGAACCTGCAAGTTCAAGAATCGGGAGCTTCGGTTACCCGCGTATGCAGCGTCAAGTTGCTGATAGATAAAAAGCATCACTGATTCTCACGGAACAAACGTCCAATTCGGGAGTTTGGAGATTGCTGCTGCATCTGCGGAGCACAGATCGACCGCTTGGCCCTCCAGAGACGCAACTGCTGTCAGCTCACCTCTGATCGCCTTGCGCAACATGCTGCGATCAGTGGCTACACGGTTCGAGCGCTCGAGCGCCGACCATGATCTGCGCCCCGACGTTCTCACGCTGGAGCCGTGGTCGCGGGGCAAGCGAGCTATGTAGGATGCAAGATAATTGAATCAGAGAGATCCTCGATTCGTAAAATCAATGACATGAACGATAACTCTTCTCAGCGAGTTTCGGATAACTGCAATGGGAAATCTTGCATCGGCATACGCGATGAAAATCAAGAAGTACTCACTCATTCCGCTGACTCATCTTCTGTTGGCTGCTGTGGCTTTTCCCTAGCTTACGGACAGATGCTTCTCGAGATAGATGTTTGTTTTGCTTCACATCAGCAATCTCTTAAATAAGGATGCGTACACGGTGGAGAGTCCCAAGTCCCGCCCTCCGCAGAGTTCTTGCCCTCTGGTTGGTCGTTAGATTCGTATCGACCGTCGACGATTCCTCTCAAGGCCAGTTTGCTTGGAGGGTTCTAACCCGAGGGGTGCGTTTGTGCCCTCTTCTCGATCGCTTCGGCGGACTGAGTCGTCCGTGCAAGATTGATAACTTTCGACACCAATCAACAGGATCAATCATTTTCGAATCGCCCGCCTCTCGGGGCAGACGGAGTCGGGAACGCCTACATCGAGCTGATTGCCTTGATTCACTCCGTGTTGACATGAAGCTTTTAGGGGAGTTTTCATGTCTCTCGCACGTTTCCATGTACAAATATGTGTGAGACGGCGCCCGAAATCTTGGTTCGCGCTGCCGGAGCGTTCACCCGCTTCTCAGCCCTGAGCGTGGTAGGATTCTCGCGCTCAAGGACAACAGAAGTCACATGAATTTTACAGATAAACTTTCATCCGATACATAGATCGAAACCAGACGGTCGCCCAAGCCTGATGTTAGTTCCGCCTGGGAGTGCCAACGCAATCGGGTCTGCTGGGGGTCTCAACCGGGGTACCCCCGAGCTCCCGTTTTGGTTGTTGCCAAATCTTCGGCTGATGACGGTTTTGAGGGCTCGAACGATGATCGCCGATGCGACCCCGATCAGCAAGAAAACGATCTCGACGACGTTCATTATGTCTGCAAGGAATGAGGGGCAATAACCCGCTGAACGCGACTCCAACAGTGTGAAACCAAGTCGCCACCATCAACGAATCGGGAGCAAGAGAAAACAGATCCTCTCCTAGTCCAAGTCGGATGAACACATTCATTGTATATTGTATGATACGTGAGCTAGGCGTAGGCTTTGCATCTAACTGCTGTTAATGACCGCAATAACCGCGTGCGAATGGCGGTAATTACCGCAATTTTCCGGAGCGTTTGATTTTTTGGCAAACCGTCTTGTCTGATGAGCGTACTCAGAAGGACCGAGATCTGGAAGTAGGCGCCAATAATTGGAGAGAAGTGAATTGCTTGTGCAACTAGTGATTAGTGACGTGTGACGTCTTGTGTGATGGCTCCCGTCAAACGAAGTTCGTACACCCCTTCCGAAATGAGAACACCCTTCAAAGACTCCATGAGCGAGCTTTGGTGGCGAACGACTTCATCCTCCAGAGCTTTGCGCATCCGGGCCAAGGAACCGAGCACAGCGGAAGCAACTATTGTGGCGTAGCCTCAGATGCCAGGAGCTCAGATGCCGGAATCCCAGTTGCCAGAAACTCAGATGCCAGAATAAAACACTCTCCCGATTCTGGATAGGTCCCCGCTGATTTAAGGGATTATTGGAGGCGGTGTATGCAGTAATGCAGTTAGGCGCCCAACAGCACGGGAGAGTTGTTTTGGTTTGTTCCGTTGAGGCCACATCGGACAAGAGTCTCGCTGACGAATAATCATTGGTTGCCCAGATCCGGCAATAATTTGGAATGCTGTCAGCCCGCTCTCTGGTGATTCAGTATAGGTCCAATGCTGATATCCTTCTATAGCTTCAGAAACAAAAAACATCAGGCTTTCAACAATCTGACAATAATCAGTAGAGCTCCAATATGACCAGACATTTTTTTTTGCAAAAGACGGACATTTGTCCGGCGGACATTTCGCCTGATACCGGACAAGGAGACGGACATGCAAAATTCGGACTTTCTCCAGACAAATTGAGCATTTGAGAGTATTGAATGAGGACCCCTCTCATCGGACTAGCTTAGGTACCGTCACAGGGTTTTTATTCGTCGAAAAGTAGGTCCGCATAAACTGTGTCGATAAGAGCCTCTTTGTGTTCGATCGTGGCAAGCTATGTGGCCTGTCCGAAAAGACGGTCTTGTACATGGAAAAGAAACGGGTCATCGACTCAGGGTTCCAGCGAGAGCTGTTCGCAAGTTTTACTTTTATCTTCGAGACGAACAATTTGATTTCCTCAAAATTTTCATGAGGGTGGAATGCGGTGCTCAGAAATGTACCCAGCGTGTAATCACTGGCTCGGGGGGTTTCATATCAACGAGGCCGCCAGAATCATTACCTCCATCGCTCCGCAGATGAAGAGCAGCAAGGGAACTCGGCGGCGCAACGTTTTGAAACTTGTGTCCTCTATCGGGGGTTAGGAAGGCGATCGAATGCGTCTCACTCCGATAGCGTTGGCTCCGCAAGGCGCGAATTTCGTCAAGAAGTTGCTCGGTCCTTGCCTGTGTCGATACCAATGCTCCACCACGAAGTAAGTAGGATAAGACAAGGTAGAGCCGGGGAAGAAGGCATGCGAAATGCTTATTTTATTCCACGTGGTGATACAATTTGAACGCATAGGTTTCACCTCTGGAACATGGAAACATCGACTGAAAAACTGATCAGCCTGGCGAACGAAAAGGGGAGAATCTCATCATGGAAAATACCCAAGACTCGATTGAGCGTCTCTTGCGCTGGTCAGGCTGATGCTCGGAACTAGGAAATCTCACAAAAATGTATCAGATCCAGCTCATATGCAATGGATCACAAACTCGACCGAACACACTCGAACAAATTGACTGCGATCGGAACTGAGCCTTAGCACTCGAACATCAGGAAATAGGTAGAATGAATGCAATCTGCTGTCCGGATGACTGCTTTGAGAGTGAAACGGCGGCATCAGGTTGCACGGTAGAGAGAATGATGAGCAGAACTGTGAGGTGATCTGCTGAATGCACCGTGTTGAGATTGCTACCGTTTCTCGAGCGATGGTAGGTTGAACGCGACGTGTCGAATGAACCTCAGGAGGGTGAGCTGGTTAATTTGGAGGCGACCCAGCGTCCTTCACAAGAGGCAATGGTACCAGAGCTAGCGCCTCAAAAGCCAAGCTGAGGCTGAGCGAGTTTTCGGCGAAGTAGGCTGCGACCCCTCGGAATTCAGGAAGTATCGTTATTCAATTTCCCCTCGGCTTGAGTCCCCGAACGTCCACGCTTATCGAGGTTGGACACATGCGTGAAGTGTTCTATTCATCTATATATATAAAAATCCAGGGTCTGTTTGTTTGTTTGTTTGTTTGTTTGTTTGTTTGTTTGTTTGTCCTCAATAGGCTCCTCTGGTATTGATCGGATCGACTTGGAACAAACTGCATAATGTAGGGCGGCTCTCCGGGAAGGACATAGGCCACCCACCCCTCCCCCCCTCCTCTTTCCCTCCTCCCCCGCTCGCGATTTACCCCAACTTTGACCCCCTCCATACTGTCATCCGCATCCAAATTCTGACGATAAGGTGCACCGCCCCGTTATGACGCCAGCCAGACTCATCCCATCGTCATCGGATATCCTTCCCCACCTCCTCTCCTATACATCTATATATATAAAAATCCAGGGTCTGTTTGTTTGTTTGTTTGTTTGTTTGTTTGTTTGTTTGTTTGTTTGTCCTCAATAGGCTCCTCTGGTATTGATCGGATCGACTTGGAACAAACTGCATAATGTAGGGCGGCTCTCCGGGAAGGACATAGGCCACCCACCCCTCCCCCCCTCCTCTTTCCCTCCTCCCCCGCTCGCGATTTACCCCAACTTTGACCCCCTCCATACTGTCATCCGCATCCAAATTCTGACGATAAGGTGCACCGCCCCGTTATGACGCCAGCCAGACTCATCCCATCGTCATCGGATATCCTTCCCCACCTCCTCTCCTATACATCTATCATAAAAATCTATCATAAAGATTCCTGGAGGGGTGATTTCGAGACCAATAAGGCCATTACTTCCCAACTCTGGAGGGGTGATTCCGAGACCAATCTGGCCATTACTTCCCAACTCTGGAGGGGTGATTCCGAGACCAATCTGGCCATTACTTTCCAACTCTGGAGGGGTGATTCCGGGACCAATCTGGCCATTACTTTCCAACTCTGGAGGGATGATTCCGGTGCCAATTTGACCATTACTTTCCAACTCTGGAGGGGTGATTCCGGTGCCAATTTGACCATTAGTTTTCAACTCTGGAGGGCTGATTCCGAGACCAATCTGGCCATTACTTTCCAACTCTGGAGGGGTGATTCCGAGACCAATCTGGCCATTACTTTCCAACTCTGGAGGAGTGATTCCGAGACCAATCTGGCCATTACTTTCCAACTCTGGAGGGGTGATACCGAGACCAATCTGGACATTACTTTCCAACTTTGTTTGGAGGGGTGATTCTGAGACCAATCCGACCATTAGTTTCCAACTCTGGAGGGGTGATTACGAGACCAATCTGGCCTTTAGTTTCTAACTCTGGAGGGCTGATTGCGAGACCAATCTGGACATTACTTTCCAACTTTGGAGGGGTGATTCCGAGACCAATCTGGCCATTACTTTCCAACTCTGGAGGGGTGATTCCGGGACCAATCTGGCCATTACTTTCCAACTCTGGAGGGATGATTCCGGTGCCAATTTGACCATTAGTTTTCAACTCTGGAGGGGTGATTCCGGTATCAATCTGGCCATTACTTTCCAACTCTGGAGGGGTGATTCCGGTGCCAATTTGACCATTAGTTTTCAACTCTGGAGGGGTGTTTCCGGTATCAATCTGGCCATTACTTTCCAACTCTGGAGGGGTGATTCCGGTGCCAATTTGACCATTAGTTTTCAACTCTGGAGGGGTGATTCCGGTATCAATCTGGCCATTACTTTCCAACTCTGGAGGGGTGATTCCGAGACCAATCTGGCCATTACTTTCCAACTCTGGAGGGGTGATTCCGAGACCAATCTGGCCATTACTTTCCAACTCTGGAGGGGTGATTCCGAGACCAATCTGGCCATTACTTTCCAACTCTGGAGGGGTGATTCCGAGACCAATCTGGCCATTACTTCCCAACTCTGGAGGGGTGATTACGGGACCAATCTGGCCATTAGTTTCCAACTCTGGAGGGGTGATTCCGAGACCAATCTGGCCATTACTTCCCAACTCTGGAGGGGTGATTCTGGGACCAATCTGGCCATTACTTTCGAACTCTGGAGGGGTGATTCCGAGACCAATCTGGCCATCACTTTCCAACTCTGGAAGGGTGATTCTGAGACTAATCTGAGCATTACTTCCCAATTCTGGAGGCGTGATTCCGAGACCAATCTGAGCATTACTTCCCAACTCTGGAGGCGTGATTCCGAGACCAATCTGAGCATTACTTCCCAACTCTGGAGGCGTGATTCCGGGACCAGTCTGAGCATTACTTCCCAACTCTGGAGGGGTGATTCCGAGTCCAATCTGAGCATTACTTCCCAACCCTAGAAGGGTGATTCCGGGACCAGTCTGAGCATTACTTCCCAACTCTGGAGGGGTGATTCCGAGTCCAATCTGAGCATTACTTCCCAACTCTGGAGGGATGATTCCGAGACCAATCTGGCCATTATTCTCCAACGCTGTAGGGGTGATTCTGGGACCAATCTGGCCATTACTTTCCAACTCTGGAGGGGTGATTGCGACACCAATCTGGCCATTACTCTCCTACCCTGGAAGAGTGATTCCAGGACCAATCTGACAATACTCTTCCGGATCTGGAGGGGTGCTTCCGAGTCGAATCTGACCGTACTTTTCAAAACCTGGAGGGATGATTCCGTCTCCAATCTGACCATTACTTTCCGAGTTCGGAGGAGTGATTCCGAGACCAATCTGGCCATTACTTTGCAACTCCGGAGGGGTGATTCCGGGACCAATAAGGCCATTACTTTCCAACTCTGGAGGGGTGATTACGAGACCAATCTGGCCGTACTTTCCAAAACCTGGAGGGGTGATTCCGTCTCCAATCTGACCATTACTTCCCGAGTTTTGAGGAGTGGTCCTGGAACCAATCTGGCCATAACCCAGTGAAGAGAGGGAAAAGGGCCTCGATCCCAGATCAGAATCCTATTGAGAATCGGTGGCCACTCCCGAAGGTGTCCCGATGACACCACATGTTGGGCAAGGTGTGTCTGTCAGCAATAGACTCTCGAAGCAAGGGACGGGCCAGCCAGCGTAGTCGGCCGAAGGCCGGCTAGTCTATCATAAAAATCTATCATAAAAATTCCTGGAGGGGTGATTTCGAGACCAATAAGGCCATTACTTCCCAACTCTGGAGGGGTGATTCCGACACCAATCTGGCCATTAGTTTCCAACTCTGGAGGGGTGATTACGAGACCAATCTGGCCTTTAGTTTCTAACTCTGGAGGGCTGATTGCGAGACCAATCTGGACATTACTTTCCAACTTTGGAGGGGTGATTCCGAGACCAATCTGGCCATTACTTTCCAACTCTGGAGGGGTGATTCCGGGACCAATCTGGCCATTACTTTCCAACTCTGGAGGGATGATTCCGGTGCCAATTTGACCATTAGTTTTCAACTCTGGAGGGGTGATTCCGGTATCAATCTGGCCATTACTTTCCAACTCTGGAGGGGTGATTCCGGTGCCAATTTGACCATTAGTTTTCAACTCTGGAGGGGTGTTTCCGGTATCAATCTGGCCATTACTTTCCAACTCTGGAGGGGTGATTCCGGTGCCAATTTGACCATTAGTTTTCAACTCTGGAGGGGTGATTCCGAGACCAATCTGGCCATTACTTTCCAACTCTGGAGGGGTGATTCCGAAACCAATCTGGCCATTACTTTCCAACTCTGGAGGGGTGATTCCGAGACCAATCTGGACATTACTTTCCAACTTTGTTTGGAGGGGTGATTCTGAGACCAATCCGACCATTAGTTTCCAACTCTGGAGGGGTGATTCCGGTGCCAATTTGACCATTAGTTTTCAACTCTGGAGGGGTGATTCCGGTATCAATCTGGCCATTACTTTCCAACTCTGGAGGGGTGATTCCGAGACCAATCTGGCCATTACTTTCCAACTCTGGAGGGGTGATTCCGAGACCAATCTGGCCATTACTTTCCAACTCTGGAGGGGTGATTCCGAGACCAATCTGGCCATTACTTTCCAACTCTGGAGGGGTGATTCCGAGACCAATCTGGCCATTACTTCCCAACTCTGGAGGGGTGATTACGGGACCAATCTGGCCATTAGTTTCCAACTCTGGAGGGGTGATTCCGAGACCAATCTGGCCATTACTTCCCAACTCTGGAGGGGTGATTCTGGGACCAATCTGGCCATTACTTTCGAACTCTGGAGGGGTGATTCCGAGACCAATCTGGCCATCACTTTCCAACTCTGGAAGGGTGATTCTGAGACTAATCTGAGCATTACTTCCCAATTCTGGAGGCGTGATTCCGAGACCAATCTGAGCATTACTTCCCAACTCTGGAGGCGTGATTCCGAGACCAATCTGAGCATTACTTCCCAACTCTGGAGGCGTGATTCCGGGACCAGTCTGAGCATTACTTCCCAACTCTGGAGGGGTGATTCCGAGTCCAATCTGAGCATTACTTCCCAACCCTAGAAGGGTGATTCCGGGACCAGTCTGAGCATTACTTCCCAACTCTGGAGGGGTGATTCCGAGTCCAATCTGAGCATTACTTCCCAACTCTGGAGGGATGATTCCGAGACCAATCTGGCCATTATTCTCCAACGCTGTAGGGGTGATTCTGGGACCAATCTGGCCATTACTTTCCAACTCTGGAGGGGTGATTGCGACACCAATCTGGCCATTACTCTCCTACCCTGGAAGAGTGATTCCAGGACCAATCTGACAATACTCTTCCGGATCTGGAGGGGTGCTTCCGAGTCGAATCTGACCGTACTTTTCAAAACCTGGAGGGATGATTCCGTCTCCAATCTGACCATTACTTTCCGAGTTCGGAGGAGTGATTCCGAGACCAATCTGGCCATTACTTTGCAACTCCGGAGGGGTGATTCCGGGACCAATAAGGCCATTACTTTCCAACTCTGGAGGGGTGATTACGAGACCAATCTGGCCGTACTTTCCAAAACCTGGAGGGGTGATTCCGTCTCCAATCTGACCATTACTTCCCGAGTTTTGAGGAGTGGTCCTGGAACCAATCTGGCCATAACCCAGTGAAGAGAGGGAAAAGGGCCTCGATCCCAGATCAGAATCCTATTGAGAATCGGTGGCCACTCCCGAAGGTGTCCCGATGACACCACATGTTGGGCAAGGTGTGTCTGTCAGCAATAGACTCCCGAAGCAAGGGACGGGCCAGCCAGCGTAGTCGGCCGAAGGCCGGCTAGTTCATCATAATTCATCCATTCACATCATCAGCAATTCATCAATAAATCGAATGCGACCGTAGGAGCTGCGGTGCAGAGTATGACTCGGTATGTACGGTAGGAGGGGACTCTGCTGCATGACTCGCGCTTGTTGCAGACGTCAGAGACGCTCTGCTCCCAAATCCGCCTAATTGGCGGGGACTAGGGGTCGCAGACTCGGACTCGGACTCGCGAGTCCAACGAGTCCGGCGAGTCCACGAGTCCAGGTGAGGGCGCAAAATCTCGGTTACGGGTTCGAGTCCGAAAATCTCTGATTCTAAGCTAGGGCGATCGGAAACGGAGGCTGACTTTCGTTTGAGAATCGCTGACGAGAGGGGTGATTCCGAGACCAATCTGGCCATTACTTCCCAACTCTGGAGGGGTGATTCCTAGACCAATCTGGCCATTACTTCCCAACTCTGGAGGGGTGATTCCGAGACCAATCTGGCCATTACTTCCCAACTCTGGAGGGGTGATTCCGAGACCAATCTGACCATTACTTCCCAACTCTGGAGGGGTGATTCCGAGACCAATCTGGCCATTACTTCCCAACTCCGGAGGGTTGATTCCTAGACCAATCTGGCCATTACTTCCCAACTCTGGAGGGGTGATTCCGAGACCAATCTGACCATTACTTCCCAACTCTGGAGGGGTGATTCCGAGACCAATCTGGCCAATACTTTCCAACTCCGGAGGGTTGATTCCTAGACCAATCTGGCCATTACTTCCCAACTCCGGAGGGGTGATTCCGAGACCAATCTGGCCATTACTTTCCAACTCTGGAGGGGTGATTCCGAGACCAATCTGGCCATTACTTTCCAACTCTGGAGGGGTGATTCCGAGACCAATCTGACCATTACTTCCCAACTCTGGAGGGGTGATTCCTAGACCAATCTGGCCAATAGTTTCCAACTCTGGAGGGATGATTCCGAGACCAATCTGGCCATTACTTTCCAACTCTGGAGGGGTGATTCCGAGACCAATCTGACCATTACTTCCCAACTCTGGAGGGGTGATTCCTAGACCAATCTGGCCAATACTTTCCAACTCTGGAGGGGTGATTCCGAGACCAATCTGGCCATTACTTTCCAACTCTGGAGGGGTGATTCCGAGACCAATCTGGCCATTACTTCCCAACTCTGGAGGGGTGATTCCGAGACCAATCTGACCATTACTTCCCAACTCTGGAGGGGTGATTCCGAGACCAATCTGGCCAATACTTTCCAACTCTGGAGGGTTGATTCCTAGACCAATCTGGCCATTACTTCCCAACTCCGGAGGGTTGATTCCTAGACCAATCTGGCCATTACTTCCCAACTCTGGAGGGGTGATTCCGAGACCAATCTGACCATTACTTCCCAACTCTGGAGGGGTGATTCCGAGACCAATCTGGCCATTACTTCCCAACTCCGGAGGGTTGATTCCTAGACCAATCTGGCCATTACTTCCCAACTCTGGAGGGGTGATTCCGAGACCAATCTGACCATTACTTCCCAACTCTGGAGGGGTGATTCCGAGACCAATCTGGCCATTACTTTCCAACTCTGGAGGGGTGATTCCGGGACCAATCTGACCATTACTTCCCAACTCTGGAGGGGTGATTCCGAGACCAATCTGGCCATTACTTCCCAATTCCGGAGGGTTGATTCCTAGACCAATCTGGCCATTACTTCCCAACTCTGGAGGGGTGATTCCGAGACCAATCTGACCATTACTTTCCAACTCTGGAGGGGTGATTCCGAGACCAATCTGGCCAATACTTTTCAACTCCGGAGGGTTGATTCCTAGACCAATCTGGCCATTACTTCCCAACTCCGGAGGGGTGATTCCGAGACCAATCTGGCCATTACTTTCCAACTCTGGAGGGGTGATTCCGAGACCAATCTGGCCATTACATTCCAACTCCGGAGGGGTGATTCCGAGACCAATCTGGCCATTACTTTCCAACTCTGGAGGGGTGATTCCGAGACCAATCTGGCCATTACTTTCCAACTCTGGAGGGGTGATTCCGAGACCAATCTGGCCAATACTTTCCAACTCCGGAGGGTTGATTCCTAGACCAATCTGGCCATTACTTCCCAACTCCGGAGGGGTGATTCCGAGACCAATCTGGCCATTACTTTCCAACTCTGGAGGGGTGATTCCGAGACCAATCTGGCCATTACTTTCCAACTCTGGAGGGGTGATTCCGAGACCAATCTGACCATTACTTCCCAACTCTGGAGGGGTGATTCCGAGACCAATCTGGCCATTACTTTCCAACTCTGGAGGGGTGATTCCGAGACCAATCTGGCCATTACTTTCCAACTCTGGAGGGGTGATTCCGAGACCAATCTGGCCATTACTTTCCAACTCCGGAGGGGTGATTCCGAGACCAATCTGGCCATTACTTTCCAACTAGTCGTCTGCTAGCGATTGGAAACACACGTGCTCCATCGACTGGGTTGAAAAAACCCGGAAAAAAAGCGAAAAAAAAGCCTAGACAAGGCTGTGAGAGTTTGTTAAGGTGCAGAATCGTGCCAGGAACGAGGAGGTAAGAAAAATATACCAAAATGCCTCAGTTCACATGCTCCCCATGCGAAAACAGCGTGCGGGAAGCCGAGAGAGCGGCGGGCCAGAATTGTGCCTACTGCATCTGGAAGCAGAATTTGCTTCGAGATGCCAACCAACAGGTAGCCGCTATGGCGGAACAAATTAGAAAACTAGAGGAAGACCTGAGAAAACAGGTCAGGCTCACCGCCGAGGCAGTAGAAGCCCGCGGGCAAGCCCTCAACCAACTAGCCGCAGAATTGACACGGCGCTCGGTCGCGGAACAGACAGCACCGAGAGACTCGCAGAATAGCGAGGAAATGGAGCAAGGCGAGATCAGTACAGATCCAACCTCATGCGCCTACCTGATTGGAGAAGAATATCTCGAAGCAATCAATCAGGAAAAGATATTAACAGGCATGCTGGGAAAGAAGTGTGTCCTGAGAGCTAGGCCTAGATTGGTCGCCGCGCACTTCGAAGTAGCAGAAAAGCTACTGAACGAAGGTGACGCGGATTACTTTCACATATTCCTGGAAATTGGGATGTGTAATATCAAATATGCAGAATTTAGGCCCTGGAAAGGTGAAGACCTGGCGGAGGACATTATTAGGGGAATAGAAAACATTCTCGCTAACCCTAAAGTGATTTCGCTCACTTGGATGAGTTTACCGGAAAAAGGTGAAACACTAGAACCCGCCAGAGTGGTCAATAGACTAGTGGAAGAGTGGCTCGAAAGAGAGCCAAATAAATGCAGCCTCTTCAATATGAGAGGCCTTTATTTCAATAATACTCTATTCCACAATGAACGCCTCACCAGAAACGGTGTAATCGAGACTGGAAAACGAATAGTCTCGTGGTATATGGAGGCGTTGAAGCTCGGAAAAAAAGAGCAAGAGGAGCTCCGAGCAAATATGCGAAGAGCGAAAGCTAAGGTCCTCGAAAAAGAGGAAGAGAAAAAAAGAGAAGCCCTCGGCAGAATAGCCAGAGGCACAGACCATCCCGGTAGAGGGAGAGGCTCCACCCGGGGAAATGGTCGAGGCCGCGGAATAGCGGACCTCGACATGTATCCATTTCAGGCAATACCCGGCCCCCCCACCCAGCAGAGGGAAATGCCACAATGGGCAAGGGGAACCAGAGGAAGGGCGAGAAACCAGCCCTACAACCCTGGACCATCGCGACATGGAGGAAGAAGGGGGCGGTGACAGAAACAGTCCCCCCCTGGAACTGCGAGCCCGAAGGATAGAATAAATCCAAGGAGGAGAAGAGGGAGAAGACACAGAATAGTGAATAAAACTCCCGAAATGGGCTCAGAGCGAAAATTCGCGTCCAAATTCGAAATAGCTGTTCTCAATCTTAGGGGGGGACGTGAAGAGAGTAAATGGAATAATCTGATTAGGGAAGTCTTCTCAGGAAATGAAAGCGAAAAAGAAAGAGTTACTAGGGGAATCATCCTAGTGAATGAAACGTGGCTGATCAACGATGAAATGCCACCGAACATACCTAGATATAACTGGGTAGGGAGTAATAGGACAGGCCTGACCGAGAGAAATGCGAAGGCAGGAGTGGGCATTCTCATACCGAACGAAATCGGCAAACAACTGGCTTCCAGAACAGGGAGAGATTTCGCAGCTACTAGAATCGAGATAGGATCGACCGAATGGCTGTTCATATCAATATACGTAGCTCACGAAAAAGGGGGGCAAAACGCAAGACTGTTCGAAGAGTTAACAGAGACGCTCAACCAAGACGGAACAGGGGAAACTCATGTCATTGTGGCCGGGGACATGAATGCGCATATATCCCAATTCGCGGGACGTGAGGACACAAGAGGTTGGCTACTGAAGAATTTCGTAAGTCAAAATGGGCTTATTATAGCCAACCTGTCGGACAGATGCCAAGGCAGACGAACACGGAAAACCGCTGTGATTGACTACATCCTCTGTAACGCCAACGCGTTCGAGAAGCTCGAACAAATGCAGGTAGACGAAGACAGAGTACGCACACGGATATCGGATCACAATCTACTCTCCGCTATGTTCAGAATTGAAAAAGAGCGGGAAGGTAGTGCAAAACGGGGTAAGAAAACGAGAATCGTCACAATGGTAGACAAGAATAGAGTTACCATGGCGACAATAGAATCGATCACGGCACAGATGGTAAGAAATCTACCAGAATCATATGATTTTTTTAGTAAAACCATTGGAGAGAATATTCTGAAAAGTACGAAGAAACTCAAACTCGACGATACATGGCCTGTCCAAACGAGAGAAATCTCCAGGATGACCAAAGAGAAGAAGCGACTGAACAAAGAGCGGAAGAGAGCAAAAAAGAGGGGAAACGAAGACGAACTGCAGAAGATAGCGGTGGAAGTTGACAGAATTCAAAATCGAATATACGAACAGGTCGAGATAGAAATATCTAGACGGGATAGGGAAATATACGACCACATAATCAGGGCACCTAGAGAGCAAAGAGCGAAACGCTTCTGGAAATACACGCGGAAGGAAGAGGGAAAAACCCAAAAATTGGTATGCCCGACTAATGAACTCGGCCAAGACATCGCGGATGATGAAATGAAATCATATCTAACGGATGTCCTCAAAACGGTTCTTGAATGCGAAAAATCGGCAACAAGAGACGGACTGGAACCACGGGACATCACGATGCCACAGGGATCAAAGCTACCCATCGATGCACAGATGGTGGAAGAAGCGATAGGGAAAGTATCCACAGAGTCCGCGAAAGGACTGGATGACATACCTGCATATGTGATCAAATCCATCGGAATGGCAGGACACGAATACATAGCTCGAATGTTTACGGGCATAGAGGAAGGTACACAACCAATCCCGGCAGAATGGCGCCAAGGGAAAGTCACACTACTACCAAAAGCTAACTCAAAGAAGAAGGACCTCAAAACATATCGCCCGCTTACGATATCCAGTATTATGTATAGACTATTCGCAAGGATCCTGTGTAAAGAAATACAGAATTGGATGGAAGATGATGGGATCCTCGGAGAAATGCAGCACGGCTTCCGAAAAGGAAGGAGAGGAGACGACTGCATCTCAATCCTCAAAGCGTTGATAGAGGTGGCCAGGCGGGAAAAAGCCGGACTAGTCACCTACTTCCTGGACTGCACGCGGGCCTATGATAGAATAGACAGAACTCGCTTGTGGGAGGTGCTGAAGAGGAAAGGTATGCCCAAAACCATACTAGAAATAATTCAGGGTCTGTATAGAGACAATGAGGTGACCCTAAAATATGGCACACACATGTCCGAAACGATCCCAAGTGATAAAGGACTCCGACAAGGATGTCCAATGAGTCCAGTACTATTTATTCTATACATCTCCGACCTGGAAAAAAGGTTGGAGCAAACCAAAGCTGGATTCAAGGTCAGGACGAAGGGAAATATCTTCGACCTACAACAACCAAAATACCTCAACATATGTGGCCTATTATTTGCCGATGACCTGGTGCTGATGGCACAATCCATGAAAAACATGGAGAGGTTATTGGAAGTTGTATCGGAATTCGGAGAAGAAATGGGACTCCGATTCAACCCCGATAAAAGCGCGATTGTAGAATTTGCAAAAGTAAAGGACTCAAAACCGGAGGAAACACTCCGAATACAGAACCAACTGATACCGGTACTCGACCAGTACAAATACCTGGGAATAACGCTCTGCAACGAGAAAAACTACCTCCAGGANCCGCTTGACTGGCAACCTCACGAACAAGCCATCGTCCGATCGTCACTGGACCACTTCGCGGCCACGCAGGCGGACATACAGGCAGGCAATCCACCTACTGTATACATTCATTCTACGGAGAGACTCGATGTGACTGAATCGTCGGCCCTAAATCCACCACAGACACTCACCTCGCCCTCGCATGAGAGGTACACGCGGTTGCCCATGTAACCGCTTTTCAGATTATCGGGGAAGCTTGGAGGGAAGTTGTTGTTTTGGTAAGGGGTCGGTTTCCATCCGAAGATTTTGTTGATTTTGAGAGCCACGCACGGGGTTCCGTACTTGTACCTGTAATGGAGTCGTTTCTAATAAATTCCGGGGAAGATTCTGGTTCTCATCGGAGCACATTGATTTCCGACCGACAACATTATTTGCCGAGAGGGCACACTCCCAGCCGAATCAACATAATTCACATTGCTGTCCCTTCCCGCACTCCGAGAGCACGGAAAACTCCCTGGTAACCTATTGGGTGCTGATCAAGAAGTCCGAGGTTTCTCTCGCAGCCCTAATACATTCGAGGAAGAAAACAGGAGGCTTGGAGATAGTTACCCGAACTCTTCCTGGCTGGAGCAGTTGGAGTTTGTCTTATACAAGTTGTCGACATTATATATGCAGGTTTTGCCGAGCGGCGCTGGCTGTCCCGGGCCGCAGGTAACTAAGTTTTCGCCGCTAGGACCGGCTTCACGGTATGAATTAATGAACTTATCAAGATCGTCAACCCAAACTTTGTAGGAATCAGAACTCGCTCCGCTGGCCTGTGGAAGAAAACATCTCGTTAGCGGATCCCATCGTTGACGACGTTATCGAAAGAATTGAGCGCGTATGCCGAAGAGGTAGCCGGCCCAAGAGACGAGACGCCGCCGTTGTTTCCCGTGACGGACCGAGCACGACCACGACAGCAATCAGCAAGCGAATCGGGTTAGCGTTTCCTTCAGTCGCTAAACGTCATTTTCCTCACCAAGGTCTAGGGACAGTTAATACGACTTTCGCGTGAGAGCAGTCGTCGTCAATAGATTCTACAACTACTGCATCTCAGAGAATCCGAACAGCAGAATCATGTAACATATATAACTCATAATTGGTCCGGCGTGGCTTTTGACTAGCCGTTCAAGGAGCAGAAATCGCCGTTGCGGCAACAACCAGCCGAACGGATACTCGATAGACTGTCACGGACCGAACAAGTGCGTCACGATCCTCTGGAAGGACACAGCGCGGGCCTTACACTCGAGAGGTTCGATATCCAGCCTTGAACCGAGTGGGTCGACTTGCCAACCTCTTCTCGCTCTGCCCGCTGCTGCTATCTCGGCCTTTGACGATCGCAGCTATGTTTAACTCGTGAACGTCTTTCTTAATGCGGGCCGAGTTCGCAGACACACTGCTGAATACACCATACGCAAGGATGGATAACCAAGCGACAATGGAAGTTGCAGAGACAGTGTAGAGTCGCTCCCTCTCTATCTTCTTCTCTGTGAGCGACTGAGATCAATCCGGGTCAAAAAATTGCCTTTTTCAGAGATTCAATCATGACCTATAATCTAACGGGACCTGTGAGATGACTGCCAAGCATCAGGTGGCAAGTCATGCACCAGATAGGTGTAGTGGGAAAAAATAATGTTCGTTAACTCGGAAACCCGACATACCTTGAAGTAGATGAGCGTCGAGTCAATGTTGGACATCGGAGGTCGTGGTCTGAATCCTAATCCCGGTACAGAGCCGATGAGACTAGCATCCAGGGTCCATTTGGGTTGAAAAGCGTCCAGTGTCTGGTAGAATATGACCAGCAATATGGTCCAAAAAGCTGCCAGACACGCGAAGAAAATAATATAGAAAACCGTGACTTTAACTGGAAAATCGAAGAAGAAGTATGGTTAGTTGGAAGCATTCGAATCTTGGGATTTGGTCAAGTCGGATGACCTGCTGACTATTCCTGTTTAGGCAACTCGGTGACTCCCACATGACTGGCCGGATGGAAATATCAGTCGAGTAGTTGTAGCGGTCGCAAGTGATGCATATTGTCAGTACGCTCTTTCACTGTGCTACTGTGCACCGGTTGCACCCGTTCGGAACCTCATTAGTCGAGCCGAACACTCATGAGATGTGATACCGAACTCAGTCCACCGGGGTCAACAATCGTTAGGGACTATTAAATTGAGTTTCCATTCGTATCACAACTATACCGATCCGATAACTCCATGACCGACAAGTATGACATTTCTATCTGCAACGGAAGCGACAGGAACTACAACAACAATACTGATAATTATAAACCCGTTCCCCAGGGAAATTTCATCGACGTTGTAATTGTCGTGCTCGTTTTCTTCCCCTCGGTGCCCTTCCTGCTCTCTTTCACGCTCTCTACAGTACTGTGAGAGAAGCCAAGCTCTATTAAAAGCTCCCGCTGCTAAAGGCCAGCCGGCGGGTTGTGATGTCATCTTCGACAGGATGTGTGAATGCTTCCATTCGACTCGCGGTCCAGGAAAAATCGTCCCCACTTATGATTTCAGTCGTTATGTCCCCCATGAATTCATAAAATACCATTAGAACTTATTCAGGGAGGAGAAGTTGTCCAGGCTCGAAAGCGTGTGCGGAGCGCTTTGGCCCAAGTAAGAAGGAGCGAGAGGTGAATCGGAACCCGACCTGTTCCGATTGAATTTCATATCTTTGCAGTGACAGTGTTCGAGTCGGTTCGATGGATCGGAGCCCCTGAACGGGGCATACCCTGGAGGGTGTGGCCCGTCCTCACGGAATCACGTGACCAACCTGGATTCTTCCGTTCATCAGTTCTCCTCCAATGATAGCAGCGCGCCGCGAGGTCGACGGATGCTCCTGGGCTCTCGCCAACGAAGATGATTTGCATCATTGCCTGCCTCTCGATTCCCCGAAAGCGACTTCAAACCGATCGAGACCACTCCATGGTGCATCAATGGCCATCCAAGCGGCAAAGTACAAATCTAGCGGCCGCCAATTCAGGCGCCCCCCAATAGAACACACGCTTCTCCGTCATCTTCACGAGCGGTTGGCTCGCTCCTTCGCCCAGTTTGATCCTCTCGTTTTCCTTGTTCGTAATCAAGATGGTTGAATTTTGCACACGCAGTCAACCGTCGACCTTCGGGGTAGTGACGGCGCTCGTGGCGACGGCCACAACGACATCGACTCGCTCAAGAATGCAGCTCGAAAATAGAGCTTTCAGATGAGGAGTATCATATAGCGCTCGTTGTTATCCAAGTCTAATTGTGTCTCCCAGTTAAGGCTCCGCGCCGATGATAGTAGCGGTCGTACTGGCAATACAGAACGATGGCGGTGGTCAGCCTATTCGAAAATACATCCATCGACCGCCGCTCCCCGTCCGTTTCGGTTGTCATAGCATTTTCACCCCGCAGCACGACACACTCACCAGAGACACACTGGCCCAAGTAGCCCACCGTCGTCGTACTCGACCGAGCCCCGCGTTCGCGCCGCTGCGGCGGGAAGCAGGCGAGTCAACAGAAATTGTCAGCCTGACCGCCCGCCTGTTCGCTTATTCGCTGGCCAAATCATTTCTTTCTGTCCCTTGGGCTGTAATCTGTGCCCATGGATCTCGTGCCATAGAATCCTCCGTTTGCCGAGCCATTCACATTGTTTTCATGGGAGTTGTTTTCTGTATTTGCTCTTCGAAGCCTACACGTTGGGGTATTGGATCTCGTACGAGCACGGCCTCCCCCCACGTCCACCCCCACGTAGTGGACGTCATCGGCATGATTCGTCTTCGACTCTGGATTCCTCTACCGAGCTCTGGTTGCTCCACGCCACTTCATCGCCACCTGACTCCCCCATCGCCGGCTCGTGTGGGTTCAGACGCGCAGCCAGGAAGAAAACGGCGACAACCTGTATCGAATCTAGCGGGGAGCGCATCGAGACAGAGATTAGCCAGAGACCAGACCAAAAGCTTCAGCGCGGCAGAAAAAGCATAGCCGATCAACTGCCAGCCACCGAGTCGGTGAGTAGACGCTAGTTGCATCATAGACACCCGACAGCTATTTTTATTATTACCTTCATAAGTGGCCGCTGGCAGAGGTAGATAGAAGAAGAGCGAGCGAACTAGCTCTGGGCCTAGAGTTCGGCTCTCTGACTGGACCAACGTCCCAAATAGCCGGGCTACTACAAGCTGCCGTCGGTGAGCCAGCCTCGTGGCCTAGCTCGGTGTCCGGGCCGGCCACAGGAAGGCCATGCGGTGTGCTTTCTATATCTCACTTTCTATCTATTTCTCTTCCCCTCTCGTGCGCGCTCTCTCACTCCCAGCGACTATGAGCCTTCCAGTTCTTTCGCTTGCCAGTATCCAGCAAGAGGCACGAAGTGGAGCGAACAAACCGTGCCACCATCTCATCAGAAAAAAAAACACAGAGTTCTCTGCACTCGGAGAGCTGCCAATGCTACTTTACCGAGAGCGCGCGCTGTTCGCCTAAAATACTAACTTTGGTGCAGGCGCCAAGCGGTATCAACAACAACAACAATAATACAAACAATTCAAAGATCGTTCCGAGCGCTTTCGGCACAGCGGTGTAAACACTGTTGCGAGGGCTGGGATGTTAACGTGATCCATCTTGAGAAGTCAAGCACCAGCCATAAAATTGCTCGACGAGTTCGAGCTGTCGAAGAGGACTTTGGAAAAATTTCGGTCCGCGTTTCTGGTTGGCCGACCGATGAAGACAATCATTCCAGGAAGCCTCGGGAAGGAGACGAAGCAGGAGGGAGTTTGGACATGGGTTTGCCAGAACGGGAGACAATCGATCTTGCACCGATCCCGTCTTGAGCGAACAGAGACCTTGAAAATCTGTGAGGGAGAACTTGGTTGCGACTTCTTCCCTGAAGGTTTAGCCAGTGTCCTTACAAAGGGACCGGAGTCTGAAGAGAGCGCGAGGGCGTTTGTTTTCATTGCCGTCATCACACCTTGGCCAGTCAGCAGCGGTCGCAACGCTGGCTGCGGCGATCTGCGAGGCTCAAATGAGCATCCACTGCCACGATGTCCGACCCACCGACCCACCGATATTTTGTTCGCTTACCCACTCACGATCATGTTCCGAACGAGTGAACCAGTCACTCATTCGGCATTTCGCAGAGATTTTTTCCCGTTCGGATGACGTTTTTTTCCAGTCGCCCCGGAGAGTTGCCAGAACGGTACTCGAGCTCTCGCAGCAGTTAGTCATCGATGAACCAGCGCGCAGGTCCCAGGAGATCGAGCATGCGTGCTGCCCGCCGCTTACATTCCGGCGCGTTCGTTCAAAGCTCGCCGGCTGGCTTGCGATCTCGACCGTAGTCGCTGCGGACTATGGGAGCGATTTTGTTCCGTTACGGAGTTCGATTCCGGACTACACTCGAACTGTCCATGGTTTGAGGGACTTCCACTCGTGTAAGAGACAAAACCGGCTCTCTCCAATCCAGCCATCGGACGAGCGAACGCAGTGGAAACAATAGCGATCAACGCTCAAGGTCCGGATCGATGTGACATCTAAACTGGGACGGGCGGCTAAGCTGTAGCTGCCGATCCAATGGTCACACAGTCCGTCGGGCTCACCAGGGAAGCGAGCGACCCTCCCGTTTACTGGCTGTGCGACCACCGTACAAGAACTGGCAGAGTCCATCCAGGAGCATCTGCGGCAGGATTGCTGCGCGAGCGGATCACGGAGAAGCGGGCTCGAGCACGACCAACAGGTCTCGGAAATGACGGTACGTCGCCGCTTCTAATTATGTCGAAAACATCGTCGGCCCGCCATCGAGATTAATATTCTTCCCATGTGAACAGAGTACTCTGTTTTGGTTGGTTCGTTCTCAGGCACGCAGACGGAAGGGGGCTTCGAGGAGCAACGAGAGACTGTGCATCTAGCTATCTTGCTGGCCGAGCGAGTGGCCGAGTCTGCTCGGCGACGGCTCGAAGATTGGAGACATCCAGAGGCATACGACGAACGTTCGACGAACGTCGGAGCTAGTCGTCATACTAAGCCAAAGACAGGAAGAGCTCGATGGCTTGGTTTTGATTGGACCAATCGAGCTGGCTACCAACAACGCCAGCCAACCAAGCGACTAAACAAGCAAGCAAGCGAACACTACCTCTAGCCGAACGGCAAGCGCCAGTCGAGCAACTCTATACAACCAACCGAACAGGCAAGCAACTCCGCGTCCTGCATTGGAAAAGGTTGGCAGTGACCGCGTCGAGAGCGCGAGGCCCGGCTCTCAGTGTCTCAGCGGTCACTGTAGTGGGCCCAGCAATCAGGCAGTCGGTTGGTCGAGCCGTCTGCCATCATCTCGCATTCCAAGGCTTCGCGTATTCATCTTCAGCATTCGCTGGTCTTAGAAGCTGAATCAAAAGGCATCAACTGTCCGCGGGGAGGCGCACCCACCGCACGACTCAATTTTTTTTACTCGGAAGTTTTCCATATCCGCGAGTTATTGAATGAACCTCGCTGGATCGGACGAAGCGAATCCAGAACCGCCGCCGCCACCTCCTGATGGGTGACTCAAGGACGGAGGGAGAGGCAAATTCGTTTTCGTTTCTTTCGATTCTCACACTCTTCCTAGGAGTCCGCTAACGTGGGCCAACCGCCGTGAGGTCGCTTGCTCGGAGGCCGAAAGCCCTCGAACTCTTCCCCGTGTCCTCCCAAAGTAGCCTCTTCGCCGCTGCTCAAGTTGCCGTAGAGCCCGTAGAGATAGGAATCATTGGGGAGACGGATGAATAGATTATGTAGCGACGGGAATTTGTAAGACAGATTACACAATCTGCATAATGGCCGTTTTAACGACCAGTTTGGAACCGTTTCGAGGTGGCGACCTACGTCAGCGGACTCAAGGAAGAGAATAATCTAAAAAAATGAAGTACACTAGCCATGCCGACGACGGCGGCGATGACAACGTTCAGCTGACCGAACATCTTGCTGTCAAGTTGACACGCCGAAATGTTTACCATCATCGTTCACTGCTTGCTCGCTCACTCGTTCCGATGGATCGAGTTGATGATATCGGTTGAGGGCAGCTAGCATGGAGCCGGCGTCAGCTAGAGCGGCATTGATAGCTTATCACCGCCGTACAAGACATTCTTTGGAACATCGAACAACAACGACGACGACACCAACAACAACGAAAGAGCGGGCGAGCAAACGAATAACAGAGCGTCTGTCGGTCTATTCCCCCTGAAGATGACTCTATCCGATGAAACGGAAGCCTCTCAATCGTGTTCGTCATGGAGCCGAGGCATCAATCGCGGTCCAGCGATCCCTTCGCTACTGGTGTCCGTGACTCTGAACGTTGCCCCGGGATGTTCTCGTTCCGTTTCCGAGGACCGCAGAATTCCAGTCTGGGTAATCGGTTCGAACCGGGTATCGAAATTTCCGCAGTCTAGTGTTTCACGTAGCTCAGTCCTCCTTTGTTCTTTGCGAAATGGATAGAAACAGAAGCTGGCAGCGACATTATGTCGGATGAAAGCACGCGAAGCGATCGCGGTTTTGAATGTCTGCCAACGAGCTGTTTGGTCGCGGAATCGAGTTCGCCACGCGCACTCCAAGAGTCCAACATCTCTGACATGCTTGATCCTCGATTGGATACCCGCCCGCTTCTTTCTCCCCCGATATTTAGAACGGCAACGAGCTTCTGGACGATTGTTCCGTGTTTCCGTACGCTCAACCGACTGGATGGGTCGGCTCAAGATGATAAGATTGCTCTTCGTGCCTGAAGTTGCAAATCGCAAGAGCAGCCCGAATCGCACCCGAAGCCGCCGGTATTGATACGAAACGCGGATTTCCACAGTCACGTGAAGGTCTCCAAGGGTAATGAAATCGGAAAAGAAAACCGAGTTCCGCTCTCCGAGAGAGAGGCTCGAGGCTTCTCAAGATGAGAAATTCCGCGGGATAAGAGCGGCGATGAACTTTAGAGGTGCAGTGTCGACCGTTTGGTGGCAACGGGCATTCATCGCAGAAGTACCGCTGGAGACTCAGCAACAAACTGCTGGCAAGTTGCGAAGTTTCTAGTGTCAGAACGCGCGTGTGGATGCAGGAGTCTTTGCGGGCCGAGTCATCTGCCAAAGCTGGGTTGCTGCAGACTAGCATCGGATATCAAAGAGAAAGAGCCACCGAACAAGGATGTCGAACGGCACTTAACGAGATTCAAGCGGTGGCCGCGACGGTTGTCGCTAAAGCTCTGGCCAAAGCTCACATCATCCACCAAGCAGAGCCGATTCGAGATGGATCGATCTCAGTGAACCGGGGCTCCCGCAGGTCTCTCGCGCAACCATTGCAATATAACCCATCGAGTTCTCGGTAGGTGTTCCGCGAGCATCTTCGTACGAAACTTGGAACCTCGGAATCCTCACGCTCTCGACGTCGATTTGCCGCAGGATGCTCCGAAACTATTCCCGAGCGGAATCGATCTCGGGGCTGTCCGCCCTTCCTGAGAGATGATCGGTGTCCTATTGGAAGGCGGACCTCTCGAGTTCTCTGAGCTCAATCTCGTTGTCGAAAGTTTGAATCCGCTCCGAGATCGGCAGGTAACTTGAACCGAGAACCTTTGAAGCGTGGTTTCACGATAGGATGGGTCCGGTCCGACAATTGCATCACGACAGATAAACTCCAAACAGAAGCTCCGAATTGGCACCAGCATAATCTCCTTGCATTCTCCAAAACAAGTTAAACAGTCCCACAGCAACGTCGCTCAGCGCCTCGTTGAGCCACCTTGATGTTGACCTCACTAACTGTGATTTCTGAGATTATTCTTGCCACCGGACTCAATGGTCGGTGTGGAATCTGTGCGAGCTTCACGCGTTCCGAGACTTTTCAAGGTCAAAAACGCAGTGGAGTCCACCTCATTGGCGAAACGGTTGTTCTTGTTGTTGTTGTCGCTGTCGTCCCAGGAAGGTTTCCGTAGCCTTGGCAACCGTGGGGTCCACACGATTCGTTCTCTCGTCGAGCGTGGTAAACTATGGTTTGGGATTGGTTACCACTGTCTAAATCAAGGGAAGGAGCGAAATGACCGGCGCCGCGCAAACGAGGCAATATTCAGCACCAGCCTGCGTTGTCAAATCCTCGTCTTTTGTTGTATCGTGCACACTGAATGTTCAATATCCACAGCTCATTCTAGAAGAATTCATCAGCGAACAGAATGAATACATCTAGGATTCGGATTGCACTCCCGCCCACTTTGGCAGCTTGTCAGATCTGTTTGCCACCTAATCGACCTTGGCCGGTGCCCCTTGTCAATACATCGTCTGGCGATTTTGAGCGCAGCGCGATAGAATGGGGGAGAGCGGGAAACGAGCACGGTGTGTGAGCTCTCGAGATCACCGACAAGATACGTTCAATGAACATTCATGTCACTTAGATTCATTTCGGGGTGGGTCGTGAGCTCCATCCCCAAGTCCTGAAGTCAGATGGCATGCAGTCGGGAAAGTCCCAGCTATGTGAATGTTACGACACACGGGGAGGCTCGAATAACGGAGGATCCCATGCATGCCAGAGGAGCATGCATGGGACTGCCATAATGCCAGACAGGCTAAATAACCGTCATGGTACGAGCTGAAATGTTTCTGTACACGCTTGTCGCATCCGTGTCGAATCATGGGCGTCACAAT
Organism: Phytoseiulus persimilis; assembly: GCA_037576195.1. NCBI lineage: Eukaryota > Metazoa > Arthropoda > Arachnida > Mesostigmata > Phytoseiidae > Phytoseiulus > Phytoseiulus persimilis. The sequence goes on along the minus strand of CM075104.1, from coordinate 23,126,627 downwards.
GCACCGTATACCGAAGCGGCTGAAGCTCAATTAGGTGCGAGTTGCGGCGACTTCCAATGCGGGTGACCTCAATGTTACTATAGCAGCGACCCCCTCCCCCAGCCAACTGGGGTCCCGGTTGCAGAAATCGTAGTTTTCTAGCGAAATTCCACAAAAATTCCACTGCTAAAGTTTGCCTACATCCGCACAAAGGTCATTGAGGTCATCGGAACAGACGGGCCGGGCTCCAGACTCCAAAGTGACAAAATGCCCTTAAAGTGACCGTGGACAACAGGGAGCGCCCCGACACAACCGCCCGCCAGGCAAAACATTCGGAACGCGCGTTCTCCTCCTGTTTTCAAGTCGTCTCATGGTTTTCCTCGAATCCTCAGCTTGCGAATTGGAGAACCGGCTTGGAAACGTTCGAGGAAAGTCCTCGAAAACCATGGAAATGAGATAGTCCTAGCACCCGACGTTCTCTTCTATGTACGGAGAGTCAGTGAGTTGTACTTACACCACGATGTTCCGGTTCTGCCGAACACTTCACCAGTATCCGGGTTGTAGAGGAATCGAAGAAGTCCTCCTGGTTCGTTGCTGTCCTTGCTGGCCATGGCTAGAGTGTGGTCAGCGGTCAGTCCACTTGTTCTTCTTCTGGTGCTGCTGTTGTTGTTGTTGCTGCTGCTCTGCTTGCTGAGCGAGCGTAGAACTCAACCGACCAAATGCACCAACCAGCAGAAGGGACAAACGTTTGAACGACGAGCAAGCGAAAACTGCCTCACAGTCAACCGCGGCAGGCCAAGCTCCCTTCAGCAACGAGCGACGAAACTCTTCGCACTCAGGTCGCTGGATTTCTCGGCTTCCCGTTCGGGTTTCGTCTCGTCTTCTTGTTGGAACCGACCTGTCTCCTGCTGCTGCTGCTCCTTCCGCCTGCCTTGGTCCGCTGCTGCTGCCTTCACCTCGGCTACTCTCACTTCGCTAGCCCGATGGATGAACTACCCAGCGCGCACTGCTCGCACTCCTCTGCTCTTGTGGCTGCCTCTGGGCACCACCAGCAGCCGGCCGATCGATTGAGAAAGGAGGGAGGCTGCCGCTGACTTGGCGGATCCGCAACGCCTCCGATCTCGAGCCACAAACGTGCCACAGCACGTTAAAGCAACGAACAAATGAGCGGCAGATGAGTGGGAAAACGGTGACGACGACGACACGGTCGTCGGAGCATGGTTAGGGTGCTCCTCCGGAGCCACTCACGAAGCTATGGCTGCGGCAGCACGGGTGGACAGATGATACCTGAGCCACGAAACCTGTGAATTCTCCCTTCGAAACGCTCGCTCTGACACAGCACCACTATTCCCAGCAGATCACCATGACCGGCACCACGACAGAGTATGCGCGCGCGAACCTTGCCGTTGTTGCTGCTGTTGTCGCAATCATCATCGCGCGGATAGATGGAGGCCAGAAGCAACACAATCCCCGACAACGACAGCAGGAGCATCATTAAACTTGACTTACTGACGTTGAGCGATGACGCTTCCTTGTCATTAGAAGATCACCTTCCACGTTGATGCGCAAATGCCGGTGCCTCGCCTACGACCCTCGATTTTTTCTGACAGAGATTCGAGAACCGGAAGAAGCCTTTGGGAGTGGCCTAGAGATATTGATGGACGGAGTTCTGGATACAGGTGACCTGATGAACAACACATGAGTCAACGACGAGCCCTCCATAACTTCACATTTGATTCAGCCAATCGTCTCGAGAAACATCACGATTGAGAATTAACTCTCAGATGATCTGCTCTACCGAGCTCAGAGTACACCGGATGTTCCCTCGTCTCGGGAAATGTATGAAAGACACTGCGACGCATGAACTCTGTCTCTAATTTCTTCGAGCGCTCGAATCTCCGTAAACTTCATTACAGACAGGCAGTAGCGTAACAACGCTCTCTGGTGCCCGGGGTGGTCAACGAAAATGGCGTCCCCCCACCCTCCCACCGAGTCAGAAAACATCTGTCAGAATCACATCAATGGAAACATCAAATTACCGATTCGCTCCCGGAAATTCATGATCCAAGCCCCAGACCTGTGTCTTGCGGGCTCCGTCAACTTAGATGTTATTTGAGAGCTTTTGCTCGATCAACAGAAACGTCAGAATCTACAGTCGCAATGGGCTCAAACTGGAGCGATGATATGACTTGATCAATTCCTCTTTTGAAACGGTGCCGCTCGGTCAGGTGGTGCCCGGGGCGGTCCGCCGCCCTCCTCGTTACGCTACTGTAGACAGGAGTTCCGTTCTTCGATTTGGACAACGTGACACTTGAAATCTCATCAGAACGGGTTGTGCAGTGTGCCCCTAATATGGGAGTGTCTCTCGTTTGCGAGTCATTCAGAATCGGAAAGTCCACCATGGCTCTCTTCAAGAATCGGATCGGAGTGTTGGAATCTGTCTTTCGTAAGCGAGGTTGTGTTATAACCAAGTCTCTTCTGAGAGGATTCGACCGTATCATGAATAGTCCATTGGCTGATCTTATCATCCCATGATCCTTAAGAGCTTTCGGGTTCATGCGTGTTTTCCCGGAAACCCTCATCCCCTTCGATAGGTTTCCGCTTCCCTTTGATGCATTGACAAGGAGGGAAGCTTTCACTCTAAGATCGAGAAGCTGCGCTTTGCGGTGAGCGAGGGCGATGCGTATCATGATGAACTCGTTTCCACTTATTCATTTCGAAACTCATTGGTCCTTCCCTTCAGTCCCGTGGTCCCATGCACAAGTATTTGTTCAAAGAATGTCGTTTCATCGTTTGCTCTGTTTCACTTGTCGGCCAGCATTGTTCTCCTCCCACAAGAGGAGAATCGGAAGTGGCAGAGACTTATTCCTTTCATGAGCATCGCAGTATTGCATCCCCGGCTACAATGGTACAACAAGGCAGCAGTGGCCGACTCTTGCCGTTCTTGCGTGCCTCTTCCCGTTGCCGAGAAAGGCGCCACACTCGGAGCGCATCGGCCGCTGGAATATCACCGAAACATTACCATCTAGACAGAATCGGTCTCATTGTCGCTCCTCATGAATCGTCTTGTATGCGTGTACCGGTACCGTTCCCGAGGGAGTGGGGAAGAGAACTGATGGAGCGACGTTTTGAAACTCCCAAGCATCCCATACTTTCGACGTCGGACGCAGAAGACCAAGTTCGAAATGCTGGTTCGCTCGTATCATGGACACGGCCACATGGAGCAGCCGCGTCAGTAACGTAGCCGCGTCCCGTTGACGCTGCCGCTGACGCGCCACCACAACAAGTGGTAGAAATGCTGCTCGTTGAAGTTTTCGTTGTCGTTGACGTTGGCGTCGAACATCAACAGCAACAGTGGCAGCCATGGCGAGAGCCGCAGCGTCATTACCACCACCCATAGCATCAAAAGAAACAACAACAATCGCTTGCCCTGCTTTCCTTTCCATGACGTCACATAACGTCACTCGGACGCGCAGAATTTTTTCGTGGTTCCCTCTACCGTAGAACGGACCAAACGCGCCGAAGACCTGATGCCAGAGCCGAAAACGTTCACTCGCTCACTTACAGTCCAACTCACGGTAGTGCTGATGATGTCGAAACAAGTTTCTGCTGGCTGTACGGAACGCATCCTCTGTGTGTTTTGCAGCTGACGCTCAGCGCGAGAATCAGAAAGACAACACATGTTACAAAGTTCGAGAATAATTTGAATCATCCAAAGTTTTATGCGAATCGAGAGAAGCACACACCGCATCATAAGTGATCTGGTCCCGACAGGCGCGTACCGTAATAACCGGTTCAGGACCTGTCAATGATTATCGTGTTGTGCTTTAGACCTAGCTATTATTTCCCCAAATATATCTTAAGGAGGTATCTACCGAAGTTTTGCAAAGAAACCGGCGAAACCCGGCGCGATACTCGGCTTTCGAGTGCTCTCCTTCATTGGGAAACCCCCGTAAGATAGAACAGAATTTCTGCCTGCGTTCTGAACAGTGTTCAGACAGCGCGCGGTCGAGAGCTGTCCTAGATCTCATCATAGCCGTCTCTCGGAGCCGTTGCGTGTGCTATCGGTCGCGATTCTACAAACGTTTCCTTTTGAAAACTACAGCGGTTATCCAAAGCTACTGAACACGTAACGCCATCAGAAGAGACTGTTGGATGAGTTCTGAGCGCTGGAATCCGGTCAATCACTTCTTCGGATCCAAAACGTATTTTTGGATTGTCCTTTTCCGGCGGGGAAAGTCAGCCTCGGAGGAGGAAACTATCAATGTCGATGGCTTGCGTCCAACCGGAGAAGGTTCTGCACACCAGCCATGAGTGAGACTCGCTTTAACCCGATGCAAGGTCGAAGTCGCTCTCATCGTTTATTCGTCTTTCTTTGCTCCGCTGACACACCCTACCCAATCAAAGCGAGCCGCGGTTCGGGTCACTGCAATAGTATCGAGACAAAAGAATACGTCTCCAAGTTGTTTCCCGTATCCTCTCCAACGGTCGTTACATACAGCAACGTCGTCGTCGCCGCTGCAGCCGTTGCTACCAGTACGACCAACAAGAGCGAAATAATCTGGTTGCTCGGTTGGCTGGTTCATCGGTCTCGGGAGGCGAGCAGGGAGTTCGTTAATTAGATGGGCTCGCGAACGCATTGACGGCCGGAATCGCGAACGAAATACGCCTAACAGCGCGAAAATCATGCAGGTGATTACACCGAAGTCCCAGCCATAACACAAAGCATCATGTAGTCCCTCTTATAATTGTTATACCTTTCCGTTGGACCAGCAACTAAACGAGAGGAGACCTGCGCGTCTCGGAGTGGCGGGAGAAAGAGAGAAGTGCCGGCTGAAATCCGAGCCGTCGCCGGAAAGCTGATCTCCACATTTGACTTTCTCTGGCTGGGCGCACACGATTAGCCGTTGTTGGAGCCCGTTGCGAGACGGAATTCCGACGAACCAGAAGCAGGTGGCTGACCGGAAGGGTGCCACTACGGCCTCTAAACAAAATAGTCTCGATGAGTTCCGTCTGTCGCCACTTTCGTCTTCTCTCGTCAGGTCTCGCATCGATCCGATCGGGACGACCCGTTGGAGTTCTCATTATCGATCGCCTTGACTGAATCGCTAAGGGACTGCGGAAGGAAATCAAGATCTGGGCGAAGAGAGTTTGTACCAGGAGGATGGGTTTGTTGCACAGCTCGTTCAGCGTCTCTCGATGTCTATGCTAGCAATTATCACATCCCCTAGGAGATTGAAAACCACTGTGCTCGTTATTCCTGTGCAGAGAAAATTATAGACAGCCAACTTCTGGCCGAAATTATTGGCCGCCTCTCAGGATGAGTCTCGTCAGAAATTCTGCTTTCCGAATCCAGAAGAGTCGATGTTTTTGCGGTAGAAGTCGTGGGAAGTTGACGCTGGCCGGAGGGCCGCACCATTGCAGAAATCATTCCTCCGTATTCTTGGCGACAATGTTTGCCCGGGACCTGAGAGCTCTTCGTGTCTTCTTTGACTGACTTATTCGGTGCCGGAATGAAAATCATCCGCGGATCGTGGATAGATCTAGCCGAAGCGAACACTGGTGACGTTCGTTATTAGGGAAGGAAGCAGCTCGGGTGGACGATCAAACAGGTATTGCCTGCAGGACCTTGGTGAACAGGACGAGATTGGCAAGGTATCGAGATTACACTGAAGGTCTCATCACACCTATCCGCCCATAAAATGCTTGTAAACGGAGAGAAATGACATCGTCGTCTCCCGGGAGCCTCCGATTCGATACAAAGGACTCCTAGGGACCCCTCGGGTCTGGGCGAAGGCAGACCGCCGGCGGGAACTTGTGGAAAACCGATTACATCTACAAGGCTGCAAAGTTTGCTCAGACGGGAGAGACACTGTGATTCCGGCGATCGATTTCCGATCCGGACGGGAGCGGGTATGCCAACAATGGGTTCTCGACTGGAGCAGTCTGGCAGAAAAAATTTTCGAATGTCGGAGAGAAACAGAGCCGCTGCAACAATTCGAGATCTTGTTTCAGCCTCTCCCAGAACGATACTCGGAGCCTAGACCGACGATATCGAGAGAACCAAACTTGTGATGCTATGTACATCAGTGTGATGTAACTCCAGGAGAGCCAGAGCAGCAGAACTATTAGGAAACTACTCATTATGTTTGGTAAGACTCGGTAATCTCATTCAAGGCCATGACAGGGGTGACATTTCATAAAACTGAGGGCGGCCCTGGAAAACAATCGTTTTGCAATCGTTTCCCACTCCGCGAGACTGAACTGGATTTTTGTTGTCAATGAGCTAGGGGGGGGGGGGCGGAAGGTAGTCCCCGTCTCCGGGATTCACCCTGGTCGTTCGCCCTGGAATAGAGGGGTCTCGATAGTGACCACGTGATCGAGAGTCGATCGATGAATCCGATTGAATGGTCGCGGTTAACGAGCGGATCCTCAAGAATCAGGAGTCGTTACCAAAGGCTAAACCACGGCGGCTCCCCAATCATTCCCGGCTCAGAGTCCCGTGAGGGGTCGATTCCGATTTACTGCTCATCAGTTCCCATCCCACCAACGATAAACGGATAATCCAATTCGAGCAACACGACCGCGAATATTGTTGCGGCACAAACCCTCATAGTTCAACTTTTCCGCGAGCATTTGCATAATTTCGTCGGCTTCCTCCGGCACCGCGAAGACCGCGGAGGTGAATTCTTTCGACATCCACCACTGCAGCCGCAAAAAAATCATCGGAACCGTAATCGACTGTGGTAATCATTGTCAGAACAGCGGGCGTAGTCTCCAATCGTCTGTTTGTGATTCTGCTGGCCGTACTCTGCATGAGTCAGTTGGTCGCGCCACGTGCTCATTGATATGAGAGTCTTTGTCGCGAAGGCAACGGACGCAAAATCAGACCGTCCGGCTGGAATGGAAATCGAATTATCGGAGATGTCTACGACCGGACGGAATGAGATCGTGCAGCCTAGCGATGGTTTTGACCGTGTTCTCAAATTTTCAACCCATCGCTGGCGGACGTTGCGCAGATGAGCGCCTCCATGAATAAAGTCGAACCTTCCTGTCTTGTCAAGTTGTTGACCACGGGAAACGTCCTCGTCGTGTCGAATGAAATGAACGATCGCCAAGTGGACACCGAGGAAGAGTTCGTCATTGCTCGCAGAACGTTCTATTCCGAGCGGAAAGCTGCAAAGCTCGCCAAGAGGAAGTCGAACGTAGCTTGTTGAAGCTCCTCGCGGAGATTCGAGAGGGTGCATGATTCATTGATACCGTCGCTCGTGAGTCGAATGCGCTCTGAATGGCGACATCCGTAGTCGTTCCAAGGACGGTGCGTAAGAGCTTCAAGAGATACTTCGATGCCTGGCAAGCTACAAGCCGTTCCCCGCGGACAAAAATGCATTTTTTCACCGTCTCGCTGTTTTCGTCGCAACGACGTCGCTGTAACGTCCCCATTTACGAGCCAAGGAACCTGGTGCCGCAAAAGTCATCTGAGGACACCAGAACGAAACAACAACCACGACGTCGACGACCACCACACGCGCCTAAGGGGTGTCTCTTGCCCATAACTTCCTGTCACGTAGTTGATTGACTTCATCATCCGTTTCATTCTCTAGCCCGTCTCAAGCAACATCCGAGATGCCTCGGGTTTCGCGTTATCAACACCAGTTTGCTTTCGGAGTGACTCCTCTCGAAACCTGCTGTCTTCCCGCAGGACAAGCAATTGAACCCGAAAACAGTTCTCCCGAAATAGATTCTTGGCAAACGATGTTTTCACCTCTGATACTGAGGAAACTCACCGAGAACTGGGGTCGCAGACAACACTCAACAAATAACTAGTTTGTCCACGGAAGGATGTACAATCACAGATATTATCTTTCTATAATGAAGAAGGTACGTCTATTCCCTCGATGTGCGTCCGGTAAGCCTTTATTCCTTGACTCTTGACATTCGAGCCTCGAGTTTCGTCGAGTTCTCATCAATCTTCCTGGCCCGCCATAATAGACGTTCCAGCAGATAGATATCAGCGGTAGCTCTGACGTGGGCCGTCGGAAAAACTGGAGGAGACTGCGGGCGACCCGAGGTATCTACTATCGCATCTCGTCGCGGCAACCCGCCCGGCCGACAGACAGACAGACCGACCGCCCGCTCGCTCGCCGCAGATTTCGCTCCACAGCACCCGTACGTAACGGCAGCAGCAGCGGCGGCGGCACACACCGCGTTCACGGAAACAGGACATTCCGCGAGACAGTTGTGCACTTGAGAGCTGAAACAGTCGCCGGAAACGCCATGGGGCTCTAAAGAGGACGAATTGTGACTTAACAAGCGGAAGTCGGGAGATATCCAGGAGCACCTTGCGCCCGCATTGCAATCGCCACTTGGTGTGCCTTCATAGAATGGAAAGCCCTATCGTCTCAAATGAGCCTTTGGACACTCTCTGAGACCATGACACCTGTCGCTTCCATTTGAAAAATCAGCCTTCGGGTCGATGGACACCAAGCATCACCTGTAGAGGTTCCCGGAGGAAGGGAACTCTCTGTCGAGGAAGACCGAGGAATTTTCCACTTCTGCCACGACGCGACGTCACGCGAGGGCATTGATATGTTCGTGTGGGGAGTGCGGCATTTAATCGAGCCCAATCTAATTCCAACCGCCAGCGGACCGAGGAGAGAGCGTAGCGTAATCAGAAGACGTTTTACCCCTCCACAACGTGCTCCACCGCTACGACAACGAGGCTACCACAGGGATCATGAGCATCAGCTCATTCATCCCGCGGGCGTTCAGGCATCGGCAGTCGGAGCTGGTGATCGACGTTGCGATTCAGTCTCGCAATAAAATCAGAGACCCGCGACATGGAGAAGCGGGAGCTCGCTATGGGGTTGCGATTACCGTTAGTTGTTTCAACTCCATTCATCGACTTCGACCTCGGACGTTTCAATCCTCCTCGAGAGGTTTCGGATACGCTGTCAATTCTGAGACCTACCTGGACCCTTCAGCTTCGCCAGCAACGCGAGTCTTAGGGGTCGACGAAGACGACGACTGGAACGGCAGGCCCAGAGAACGCAAACTCGTCTCAACCCTTACGAGGGTACCTGGTGCAGAGTTGAATTCTGCTTTCAGTGGATTCCGTACGCTTGTAAGAGCAGCGCTCAACTCTAATGCTGGCGGCTCAACCGGGCGACCTTGTAACTTATCTGCTTTACGACTCTTTCGACATGATGGGCAGGACAGCGAAATCTAGACCACACATCATGTCAACGGAGCTGATGCTACATCGGGCTGAAGGCAAAGCTACCATGTTGACACAGTAGCCGGTGCGAGCTGGCAGCTTACCATTGTCCTCTAAAGGTCTTTACACTGACCGACCGACAGACCGAGCGAGCGACTCAGTGTCCGTCCCAGCCAGAGCGAGCGTCTAACGCATTGACTCGCAGACCCTCCGCCGATCCGTTCACGCATACAGCGGCCGCGATCGTCAATTCAGCAACGACTTGGAGATTTCTATTCTATTACAGAGATAAGCCATAATTACGGTTCTACTGGCGCGTGATGCGGGTGAAAAAGTCTGTGAGTGTTTCCGTTTCGAGAGCCCCTAGTTTTCTTACGGAGTTTACAACACCTTTTCGAGCACTCGATCCGTCATAGACAGGAAGACAAGTTGACACACGCGCACACCTGCTCCAATAGATTTATGGCAACGCAGATTGAGTTCGTTTACGCTCGCGTGCTCGCAACTTTGCGTGTGACCTCCGAGCGAGTGTTCTTTTCAATGCGGACTCATCAGGAGCCTTTGATTTAATAGACGTTCTGATTTCGATGAGCGCTCGGCTATTCGGCAGCTTGGGCAGGGCTCATCTACGGAGCCGCGAGTGTTTTCCCAGTTTTGGATGGATCCGCGAGCGACGTCCAATCGGTATAGTGTAGTCATCTGAGCGTCTCTATCTCCTGTTTGACATTGCCTGATTCACAACGAATGGATATCGTCGTTCAGAGGCAAGGACGGACAGGTCTGGTGTCCTCCGACATTAAGATGTATAGAGTCAGCTTTCATAATAGGCAAGACATTTTGCTCAATGGGCTTGATAGCCGCGCTGCTACTGACTGACTGACGAACGGACGAACGCATGGACGTAGGGAAGAACGGACCGACGGAGGAACTCTCACTGACAGTCTAGAGCTGACTGACGGCATCGTCGAGACGGCGGATGTCTCTATAAAGCTCCGTCTCCTCAGGAAAGCATAACTTTGCCTACGGCCACAGTATCCCGCTCGGGGATGAACGGGACTCTTTTCCGATTGTCTCCAGCAGTCTTTCTCATATTCAATCTTTTCTGAGGGAATCTCCCACAAAATTTCGGTCAATCGAGGCGGGGTTCGAATGCTCAAAAGTCGCGAAAGTGAGGACCGGACACCGGAACGATCGACAGGAACAAAAGAGGGGGATCCTCAGGGGAATCCAGGCAAATGTACCTCAGTTGACAACGAGTCGCTTATACTGTTGGCTTGATCGGTATCCTCACGGTTCATGTTCTCTCTCGCATATAAGCGCCTTCTTCGCCACATAACGGTCCCCTACTGTCCTTGGGTTACGATTCCTCGACAAGGCGTAGCATCGCCTCGGATAACGAAAACACGAGTTGTGTCTGGATGAGCTATGTTTGTCCGCTTGTTGAATGGTCTGTCGACCGGTTCTGCTGTTTGGACCTATCTTTTCATCGTCTCTCTTTGGAAGTTCACTGGCTCGTCGTTGATAGACGCTTCGGAGAGAATGACCGCTGCTACAACCAACAACTGTGCGGACGGATATGTCTTTCTGTACAAAATGGAAGAGATCGTATTTCGTTTTCCTCGCAAAACAGCGCCAGCAGTTGCTTGGAAGAAGGAGAGCGGAAGAAAGTCTGTCCCTGCGCCAGTCGACCCCATTCCTTGGTTTATTAATGTCGTTCATGACACCATAGGGGCAACATCTCCATCGTCGTTAACGTCGTCGACGACATCATCATCAGCATCATGAACTCGTCTTTCTTGCAGGAAAAGAGTCACAGGAAAAGATTGCGATTCCGTCCTGAATAATTGAGATCCTGCAGGGCGAACTTTTCCGTCGCTTGAGATTACGTTGAGCACCCCCTCCTTCGTCATCACCTGAGGGCCAGCTCGGCATTCATTATTGCTATTTCAACAGAAGCACGTGCCGTCTCTAAATACAGCCCTCCCGACTCACTCCTATTCTATAAAACTTTGACGATGCGTTCGTACGTCGGCGCACGTGTCCGACCTAACGACCTCTAAACCCACTCACTCGACGCGATGCATCCGTCAGGCAGCGTATTGTTACGTGGCAGCCGTCGAGTGACATGAACGAGAAGAACAATCCAGGAGGACCTTCTACTCTCGGTCGTGCAGGTAGAAGCACAACGAGCTACCACGCCTCTATGGAGTTCACAATGTATATTGAGCCGATCTAGATTGGAGGCTGGGGTTAGCGGGAACCCCAAACGAAACGAGGCGGCTGATTTTCGGTGAACCGGTCGGTTTGTCCGCGGTTTCCGTGGTCGAGGATCGCTCAGTTGAGCCGCGATCTTTCAACATCCTCAAATCTTCCGCGAAAACAGGGAAGAGATCGTGTTTCTGTGAAGCGGCTGCGTCATCCTGTGACCAAGATCTAGGCTTGTTGGGCTCGTGATGAGAGTTGGAGCTCTTCCTCATTCTCAAAGATTAGCCGTCGGACCAGGGCTCGGCATTACCGGAGGCCGAGGGTTTCCGTCGGAGTCTTCATCAATTGAGTTGATTCCGTTCTCCTCTGCCAGCAAATAGTGGAGTCTCTGTACACTTCCGCAGGATGTAATATCGGCGGGGAGCAGCTCTAAATACCTCTCAAGATCGACTCTGACGAGTGCCTTCATCCGTTATGTTTCTGTTCGAAGCATTTCGCGCAATATGCTGAAGTATCGCTTGATCGCTCTAAACGAACTCGGTGTTTCTCAGGTTTTGAGAACCGTCAGTGCGGGCGCTGGTGACCCATGGTGATTCGCGATGGAGGATACAATATGAACCTTTATCTGCGAAGAGACGGAGGAAACGCTCCTCTCCTGTCTGTCCACCAGAAATAACCACAGAAACGCTCCCGACTCGCACCAAAAAAAAAGCGGTAAACAAAAGTGATACTCTCGAATGAGCGGAATCGTCTGCCCGTTTTCAAGACCCGGAAAATAATTAATGGACGTCTAGTCGTCCTGCCCCGAGCCACAAGCTGCGTTGAGATTCGTACGTTCGGCGTATACGGCCTCTCCTGGAATATCGGTGATCTTGCATTCTGTTTGGAACGGCGGCGAGCTCCGAGGGGGCGTCGTGACGAATGAATTCCAGGCCGTTTCCTGCAGCCCGTTTTCCATATCTCAGAGTCTACGCCACGACCAGCCAGCGACCGCACCCACTTTCCGACTCGCCTCCGCGGACGCCGATCAGCCATTACGACAGCTCCGAATTATTCCGTTCGACTCAAAATCCAGGTCGAGTGGTTCGATCGATTTCGGAACAGAGCCCACATTGCTTCTGCGGACCGTTCGTTAAGGTTTGTGGAGCCGAAATCTCCGTCCGACAGTGAGCGCTACAGCCGTAGATCCCGAACTCGAACTTCCTTCCCATCCGTTTCCTAGGCACCCAGTTCATCAGCCGTTCCCGGCTAATACATTTTGTCATCGGCTTGTTTGCGTTCCCTCCTTCAGGGGAGATCAGGCAGAGCAATATCATAGGTGAAGCTTTGGTTCCCGTCATCGGAATACTGAACCGCGATGCCAGCTCATGGGTTTATCAACGGCGGCTTGTGTCGTGACGCTTGGTTTCACTAATGTTCCCGAGTGAGCCATCGCTGCCTGACATCATTGCCGGCGGTCGCATAGCTCCTACCCCGGACGGACATCATAGGATTCTAGCACGTGCAGTTGGAGTTCTGGTACATGGTGGTGGGCATGCAAGCCGTGCCTTCCACTGCTTGAGAAAGAAAATTTGCTTGTGGACATGTGGATTCTTCAGATTCTCGGCTGAGATGAAGGACGAATATCTGTCTATGTATCACTCAATGGGAATCATCTGTACAACGAGCTAACGAGGGGGTCGGGTGGCGGATCGGCTCGAGAGGTTTCGAATCAGAAATCGCCTCATTGTTTGAGAAGAATACGCGAACAGGAGAAAACTCATTCAAGTCGTTGCAGACGCTGTGGAGAACGGAAGGGATGCAATTCAGCTAGACTCATCGACCGACTGACCTAACGACTGAATATCGACGTCAATAACTTTACGACAGACGAGCGATAGCGTATCATCACGTGGGAATAACTGTGGCCTGAAAGCCCTGCGGACTCGGCGCAGCCAGGCTCGGCTCGCCTGAGTGCAGCTTGACTCGACTCAGCTCAACCATCGGAAACCTGAATTGTGGTTTTGGGGCGCGAGGATTTCCGCTCGAGCGAACAGCGTTCTGGCACCCAGCGTCGAGTCTCGGAGATCGCATGTCAACTGTGAACTGCCCTGGACTCAGTGACCTTCACCGGCCTTGAAGGTCACTCTGAACTGTTCCGTTTTGACGATATAGCTCTTCCACTCGAGAGAAGAGGACTACAGACGGGCGTATGGAATGAGCACAGTGACGCATCGTCTGTCTCTGGTTAAAGGTGACCCCACGTGACAGTGCCACGTTTCCCCGAGATTGGGATCCGGTGTCAGTCACGCCTTGTCTCGAAATCTGGCTCCCTCAAAGAGTTTTTCCTAGGAATCATTGATATGATTGCCGATGCAGCGGGCGTTACGAGCACCCGGGTGCGATGGACGCACTGGAAACGAACTTTACAGAGTGGAAAAAGCAACTCTTCGTAGGGCATGATAGATATTTATTGGTTCTGCCGGGAGAGGCTGCACTTTGGCGGGCGCGCGAGAGAGCGGGCTGGCTGGCTGGCTGGCTGGCTGGCTGGCCGGCCGGCCGTTTGGATGGTAGCGACCTCCCTCGCGTCCCGGGACACCTTGGAGCCCGAAGGGAGTCCGACGACGATTTGAGGGAGCAAAACGTTGTTGGAGAAAGGGAACGGCGAACAGGGATGGGAATCGACGAGAGGACGAACAGACGGACGAAAGAGTCAAGAGGACACTCAGGTCGACCTCTAAATGCCATTCGCCTCCTTCAGACGCACGGAGTCGAAGAGCGCACGGATTCCCTTCTGATTCATTGGCTCTCTGCGCTGTCTGAATATTCAGAAGACCAATCAACACTTGATTCCTTCCGACTGTCGGCCATGCTGGGAATAGGTTGGAAAGCGTTCGGTGGCTTTTTTCTCTGATATCGACCGCGGCGAGTGACCAACCATTCCAGTAGCTTCTATTATTAGGCTCCGTCGGTATTCTTGACGCGAGCGGAGCGTCGTGAAGTGAGTGAATCCGAAGCGACCTTCCGGACTTTGAAGCTCCGAGGCCATGCAGGCTGGATTCGATCGATTTCCACCGGCTTGACCAGATCAAGGATTGAGGATCTGTATGGAATCGTGTCATGATTGCTCCTCGATATGATAAACAGAAAAGGGTCAGGAATCTCCTGAGAGATGAAACCTGATGGGGAAAAAGCATTGGAAGCGGAATCGGTGGTGGAGCCTGCCGAGTCGAGCGGTTTCCATTCCACATGATCCTCTCTCTGAGTTGTTGAATCGGAATGCGTTCGAATCCTGGCGCGCTTCCTTTCCTGGCGGTCTCAGCAGCAGCGGTTTCTTCTTTTTCGTCGACGTCAGTCAGTACCTCTCCAGAAGGCTCTCTTTAGTGAGCGCCCCCATGGCGGCCCAGGGCGGCTAGCCCCGCGCCCGCCAGTACGGGGATTGACATTTACCACCGCCCGCTCTTGCGCTCCGGCTCGAAGCCGACGGTCGGTTGCTGAGTGACCGTGACGTCGGTTGTTGGCTTCTCTCAGCTCGTAGAAACAGCAGCAGCATAGCATCATCATCGCTCTTGCGCCTCCTCCGAACGCTGCCCAGGCCGCGTGCAAGGGGTTGCAACGAGTGCAAGCTCGAGCGAACGTTGTCATCGACGCAATCGAGACAAATTCAGCTCCGGAGCAGCTTGAGTCGAGTCGTGCTCGGTGTTCGACACCTGGATTTTCCGAGGGAGCATCCAGTCTCAAGTGAACTCGAGCGACCGAGTGGGCGACCGACTTCGCGAGTGGGCTCGGAACCCACCAGAATAACACCGACGAGGATTCGACGACAACAGCCGCTGCAGGTGCCTCGCAACAACTGTATCACAGTTTCGCCCTCAGCGTAACGTCGCGACAACTGTGTGCGACAGGCGTGAGACCGACACAGGCCGCGGGAACACAGCTCCGTTCTGAAGTTTCTCTCTCGTCTGGAATATCCCTCCCGGCTAATGTGGCTTCGGACTGATGGAGACGTTCGTTGCGAGTGAGCAATCGGATCCCGCTCAGCGCAGGAGAGGCTGGGTGAGATTGAAGGAGTAGGTTGCGGCGACGTCACGGTCTCAGATACAGCCGGGTGTTCCAACATCGCAATACTCGGCGCCGGATTCAACAAGAACCGATGCAATGCAACAAGATGAGCAAGCTGTCGACCAGACCTGGCGGCCGGACGCCGAGCGACGCCCGACAGGGTAGCAGCTACCTTCGGAGGAACGAAGCTGAATATTGTGAAGTGTTCTTTTCCCCCTATCAAGCCAGGTTGTGATTTTCTTTAGTGCAGTCCGCTGCGCGTTCCTTGATCGGAAGCGTGCGTCCGTGAGATCAATCATCAAAGTCAATCTCGTGGTTCTTCAGTATTCACGCGGGAGATTCGTTCCATCGTTCAACAAATTCCTCAACTCTATCCGCTACCCACGAAGAAAGTGCGAAGCCAGTTTTCAACCGGGTGACCGGTGGGCCAGAGCGCACATCAGAAGCTGGAACAGTGCAGGCGCCGCGAGCGACCAGAAACGTGAAATATAAAACCGAATGCGGGCATTTCACGGGAACAATAGCAGTCGACGTATCTTGGTCAGACGAAGCTCATTGCATCGATGTATGAGGTGCCAAGAAAAGGAAACAAGAGCGAGTATCGAGAGCAGAGCATGTAGCAGCATTCCCCCGTTGAGAGCACCGTCGAGCTGTGACGAAAGCATCGGAAAATTGAGGCAATTCGGAGAAGCATCAGCGAGCACTTGAGTCAGCGTAAATCGTGGGCTAATCGCAACTATGCCTGGAAAGTCTGTGTCATCTGCGCTTATGAAGCCGTTGGTGGTGTTGGCGCTGCCGGGGATGTACCTCGTTTACAAGATCAACGAGTTCAAACGGCATCAACAAGAAGTCAACCGAAGGAAAGTCACCGAGCGCGAACTCGCCAACCTCAATAGCAAGATCGTAAGTTTCGTTCTCGGAAATAGCCCTTCTGAGTTTATCATCTCCATATTCAGAATCTTGATTGCAGCAATCAGAGCTCGACAACGCGACCGTGCAAGTGATCTTTATGCGGATCACCGGTGTGACACGAGCCCGTTCGCTATGCATAGCAAGTGAGCTAGAATCTCGGATCAGTTCGAATCGGAAGGGCTGGGTGTTCCGGAGGGGAGAAATACCGCGTGGGTTTGAAGGTGGGAGCCAGTTACGTTACTATTTGTATCCGGCAACCGATGCGATCCGGCCCTGAATATAGGGCAAAGTTCCCGATCGATCAACGACATCCCTCAACAGGACTATTCCCGCTGTGACTTGGAACCAATCTCGAGCGAGTAACCTACTGAGCTCGATCAAGTTTGAAAGAAGATAAGAACTATATTCATATGCAAGAAAATATCGTGCACTTCCATTTTCGTTCCTGGAAAACCTTCCGTTTCCATCGCCCCGAAGAGATTGCTGACGAAGAACCTGAATATTCTCTCCGTGCCCAAGAAGCGGTTGCCATTCGTGCCTTCCGCTTGTAATTGATCGCAATCTGAAGAGCTATCTGGTTTATATTCCCACTAGTTTCCAATACGCCATGGACACAAGACGAAATTATTGGATTCTAATCCGGATGATGGGCTTCGAGTGTGCGCTACTCGATCGGATTCGTTGCAACACCCAGAAAGAGGAATAGCGTTCCCGAAATTCTTCTCGCTTGTGTTCCCGCGAACCCGGCACGTCGCTGCAGGAAAAATGCGGAAACACTCAGGTCTTTGCGATTTGAGGGCTGTCAGCGTTTTCGATGATTTGCGTGAATACATCCATGTTCGTGAAACTCGCGGGGCCGCGAGCGTCTCTAATTGGCAGACTCTGTTGCGTTACCACGACAACAGGACCCGACGCCTGTATCTCATGGCGTTCCACGCTGGGCGGACGTCTGCTCTCGATGTTGACCTCGGCGAAATCTCATCATAGGCTGGCTGGCTGGTGGGTTTGTCAGCTAGTTGATTAGCTGCTAGGACAATTGGCAAGCGGGAGCCGGCCGAGCAGGATCAGAGCTGACTTGACCCAAGTTGGGCCGAGCTTACTCGTGAAAGTTACGTCAGTCGCATGAGCGAGAGGGCGCTCTCTGTGAGTTCGAGCGATCGGATCCATGTGTCTGCGTGGACTGCGATAGACACGACAGCTGTCACCAAGAGAGTGCAAGTGTCGCATTTGGCTTCGGTGCTCAAGTTCAGAGTCACAATGCCATCGTTGAACTCGGCCATCCTTTCTTCCTGCTGCCAGTGGCCGCCACGGGACTATCAGCAGCTGGATAGTGACTCATCTAGAATTATCAAACCAGACAGTCCAGAGAAGGAGGGCAAGAAGAAGGAAACGCTAACGCCCAAATGGAGCTTCCTCAGACGGCTGTGCTCGATTACCAGAATCAAGGACGAAGGATTCTCTGAAGACAAGGAGCTCGACAAAAGCATCAAACTGATCCTTGACAAAGCGGTAGGCTTGCGACAGGGGAACCAGAGAGAGAGTGAGAGAGGCGACGAGCACCGCCGAACGGTTTATTCACGGCTTCTTTTTTTCCAACACATCTGCAATGCAAGCAGTTCCTGCCACACCGCGTCACTCGATCTCGATGTTTCGCAGCTTTCCATCATTGCACAGAACATTCTTTCTGAACTTCACGATGCCATGGAGGAACTACATGTAGCTGTAGCTACATGTATCTATCTGTTGGTTCATTGGATGAGATTCAGCCGCTTGTTCGTTGGAACTCGCCCTGCTTATCTAACGCCTTCTCCGAACAGCATTCGTTCTTCAAGTGCCGGGGCGCGCTGAGGTTCTCACTTGCCCACTTCATTTGCAGGACAAGCTGCTTAATAAATTGGATGAACACGAGCCGGAACTGGCGGGCTCCCAAGACGAAGAAGTAAGTTCAAACTGGACTTCCTTAACCTCGGATTCAGAGCGACGAGTATCGGTTGAAACTTTGAATTTTCCTACATACATTTCGAGCCGTTCCATGGAGACGCCAGCTCCTGGCGAAACTTTGCCATACTCTCGCGATGGTGGCCAAACAGAATAAATGTACCATGGCGGCGTGTGATGAATAATTGATGAGTGCCTTCAACCCGAAATGCACGACCGCAGCGGCAGCGGCTACCATTGTTCCCAGCCGCGAAGGCTGACAGGGAATTTTATTGAGTTCAAGCGTTATGTATCCCACGGGAGATCGAATCGGAGAAACGATCGCGAATATACCCCTAGTTCTCGTATGCACTTCCGACGATTCACGGAAACTCGCTGATTATCGGAATTCATTGACCTTTTCAGTGTGTTATCTGCGTAGGGGCTAAAGCTACTATGCAAACTTTTCCTTGCGGCCATCGCGTGGTGTGTCGCAAGTGTTTCGTCAAAACCATTCAGATGGCGGTTTCCCAAAGAATGTTGCCACTGCGTTGCGTCATATGCAGGACCAAAATAATACGCCTGAAGCAGACAACCGGGGGGTTTGCCACCCCCGCAACCCACACGCCGCATCTCGCAAACACAAGAGCCTGCCTTCTGCGACAGCCAGGAATGATAGACGCCGAAGGTTTCAGCAGATCGCCGTTCCTAACCCCCGAGGAATTCGAGAAGGCTCCAACTGTTAAGCAGTAAGCGGTCGATGCCATTCTAAATTTCTATCTGATTCCGGAAGCTGCATCTAGTTTTCAGTTTTTCCTCTGCCGTTGCGAATAATCTGGAACGAAAGTCATGACCGGGGAGATGTAGTGGCTTGGAGCATGCGTTCATAAAGCGCCGAATCTCTCGCAGTTCGGATGACGAATATCTGATCTCGCACGTTTGCTTTGAAACTGATGCTGCTCGAAACGAGAACTCGCAGACGTTGCGTGACGTCTTCGCCGATGACGTTGTCGTTCTAAAGGAGGAGTTCTTTTCCCTGCCCTCCGATAAATTAGGGTGCCCTGCAATGAAGGAGGTCTCCACCCACCCTTCCACCCTGCTTGCGAGACTACCACCTAGACAGCTAGCTGGGCTGACTGGCTACGTGAAATTGAAACTGCGTCCTGCTCAACGCGTTTTGACCACGATTTCAGATACAGTAGACAGGACTGCCGTTTCCATAAGCATTGGAAGAATAAAGTGGCAGCTGCTCCACTTTCGCAAGATGTCAACGATATACTCATCGCACCGGGCGCCGATAAAGTTCGTACCTCGCCTGCGGAAGACGATCATCGCAAGAGACCCATTCTCAAAGGTGACTGTTGCGAGCGGACGCTCAAGCGTATCCATCGATCTTTGAAGAGTTCTTGAGAAAATTTGAGGAATGAATTCTGTTCCTTGCAGTTGGTGAAAACCCTCCACATTTACCGAACCCGCCGAGAAAGAAAGACATGAAACGATCACCCATTACGCCGAACCAGCCGCTGTCGCCCACCATAATAGTCGAAAACTACAGGAATCCACTCAAAAGCAACAACAATTCCGTCTCACAACAGCAACAATCGCTCAAGGACAAACGATCAGCCAAACTCGAAGGGGTCGCCAAAGATCGACGAAAAATCAGCGCCATCGCCGATAAGGAACTCGAAATGATACCACTCGTCCGTTTGATGAAGCCACCGTCCCCCGTAAGTTCACAAGAATCCGGTCCGATTCTGAACGATCGTCTAGACTCCGCGGTCTGGTTTACCATGACACTATCGAGCGGCCATACCATGGCGATGGGTCCGATCACGATCAGTGGCGGAAGATGTCGACGACGATCCATCGCGGAAGCGTGTAGTGACCGCGCGGGAAACCAGTAGAGATGGCGATTTCGGTCAGACGTGGAGAGCCTCTCCTCCGAGTCTATCTCCGTGGAAGTGCATTAGAACCCCGCTGTGCCGACCATTCATTCTGATGAAGGTCACGTTTGGCTTACTGCGTCCGTTGCCCGACAGGGCTTGCATGGGCGCATACCAGCGCCGGCCCGGTCGGCTCAGCAGCTGACTCGTTGGTGGACGGGGAAGCGACCTCGAGTGCTTATCACTGTTTGCGTTCAGGTTGTTGGGGCTTTACAGATTAAGCGGCCCGGATCGAAAAGCAGCACGGGAAGCTCGGCCTCAACGCCGGAAATATGCATAACACCTCCCGAGGATGACGAGGCCGAAGAGGAGACGCATCTGATAATCACTACGCAGCCAATCAAAAAACTCGAGTTCCACACGGAGAGGTTCTCCTTACCGACTATCCCTCCACCGAAACTGACGTTGATCGATCCCCGCAAAGGGGACCGCCAACTCAGCATTCTCGACAATGCCATCGATGAAGAGGACGAGCTCCTGCTGTCTGTCGAGAACAGCACAGTTCTCCCCATCGAAACGGAAGCCGCCGCTGGTGAGTTCCTTTATGTTTTCTCCTCGATTCCCTGCGTCCTGGCCTTGCTCGTTCGAGCAATCTCCTTTTATTTCAATCAACTCTCCGTGCGAGACGGTGAAGCTCGACTCAGACTCGCTCCGCTCCGAGCAGCCGCCGTTGCGTTGGATTCCTTCCGAATTCCTCACCGACACTTTCCTTTTTCCTCAATTATTCCTCTGAGTCTGAAGCGAGTCCCGCGCTGCTCTCAATGGGAATAGTTCCCAACCCCGGCAACGAGAAGCTGCACGCGATACGTTCTCATTTCCTCCTTCTTCTTTCAAGTCGTTGTGCCGAACGCGGAAATCCGCATCGCACCTCCGCCGAGTTTCCGCCGGAGGTCGCACAGAGTCGCTCCCGAGCCTCGTCCGCAGAAGCCAACCACACGATTTGAAAAGTTCAAGTGAGTCGCTCTCCCGACTCTTCCCTCTTGATTCTTGCGAAGCGGCGTGTGATGCGAGTGAACGAGTTTCCTGGAACAGTCGATGGGAGCCCCGAATAGTGAGGCCGAAACGACAACGTGAATCACTTACCTTGCAGACAATATCATGTCCGTCAGCCTCTGCCTCTGTTCCCGATCCCGGAGAAAGAGGAAATGCAGGAAAGCATCGAATTGCGAGATGCTCAAGCTTTTTACAAAGTCGATGACAAGCTGGCCGTTTCACAAAGCATTCCTCTCATCTCGGCTGACAGCATGGTCACGGTTGGGGGCTCATTCCTTAATTCAGCCACTCGCACGAAAATGGCCCTTCTGAGCAGTTTCAGACAGCTTCGCTCAAAATCACCCCTGAAAGCCTTCGGGATCCGCTCCCGAAAAACCGTGGCCCCATTACTTGGCATCGCCGAGGCGAATTTCAACATGTGAATCCATCGGCTGCCGCGCTGATATAAAGAGCAGGTACATCAACCACCCCGAACGGCTTCTCATTCAAAGTCTTGTATCCTACCTTATTCAGCTTCTGTCCCGCTCGAAGTTCTTCTCCCGATCTCGAGCAGCGGGATCGAGATGAATATGTTTCGTTCCTGGGTCGCGATCCCTTCGGAGGACATTCATTGCCCCTGTGACTAATGAGACCAACGTCGGTTTTCAGACCAAACAGGAGCGCTACCGTGGTTCAATCCAAGAACGTGACATTTGATAGAGACCCTCACTGCGGAACTTGGTATGAGTTCGCTGAGAGGGAAGTCTCCTGACCTCTTGAGGCACTGAAAGTCTCGGGCGCAACTCAGTGAAGAAGAAAACGTCTGGATAATTGATGTACGCGAGTCTGGATCATAGAACACCGTTGAAGTCGACAGTGCAGGACCTCATTTCTCACTGAGCTTCTTACGTTATGAGTAGGATAACTTCTCCAATCCAAGCCTTCCATTACATGTATTTCACATGGCGTAGCCCAACTGCAGGCGCCCTCTGTTATTGCTTCCAGAGTCTAAGCTACTGTTATTGAAGTAGGAGCAATTTTTACCAGATGCTCGAAATTCAAAGTTCACCATAGATCTGAACTGCTCTGGATTCCCAGCGAACGGCACCAGACCGAACTATTATCGGAGCAAAATGAGATCTAGTCGCAGCACAGCTGGCTCTCTACGGATTGGACACAACTCTATGATTCTGGATATTCTGAGCCGAGTTGATTGTCCCGAGTGTTCCGTTGTTCTCAAGTCAGGCTCGTTTGTGGAACCCTGGCAGAGGAATCTGTGCCCATCTGCATCCGGGGAGGAAATATTTTTCTTCAGATAGTAAATGAGGAGTTGAGAAAATTCACCCGGCAATATTGAAGTGTGACCCTCGTCTCAACCGCCGACACCCTGTCCTAATCTTCATACATCGGAACGGGAAAGAAGAGAGAAACGAGGACCGTTCCTTGGTCGTTTGCGGCCTGACGTCAGCGCAAGTTGGCCAACTTTTCTACGGATCTCCCAAAGCATGAGCCTACCAATAATAGCGGGAAGGTACTTGATGTCTGAACAGAAGTTCTCACGTAACGAGTACTAGCCGTAGCAGCGAATCCCTTCACAGCCTCACTGATAACCTTCAGGGCGATGATTCGACTCTACGAGACCCGATCGCTACCCCAGAGACATTAGGACTAGAAGTTTGAGTTCTAGGATCTGCTGCCAGCTCCAATGTTGTGACCTCGAAGCAAAGTGTTTCTTCTCCATGGACCCAAGTGGATGATCGAGCTGATTTTTGAAATTATTGATTCCCAGAGGAGCTTACCGACCTCGGAGCCAGATTGTCAGAGTTCGTGGAAACAGAAATATCCGATCGAACCAATCAGCTTCGGGAATCTCCCCTCAGATTTCTCATTCGGATTCTCCCACTGGAGGGGTCCTGGAATCTCTCAAAATATTCTCTTTCATTTACTCAAGTTGTCACGAATCTCCCATTCGTGCTCACTTTGGCGCTCGCTCAGACAAAGTCACTCTTTTCACAAACTCAATCATTAGGTTCTTCGGCCAATCTCCGATAGCTTGGTAGAAGGGATATTCATTCACATCTACGTGTTAACCAGCACAAAGCTAGCTGTCCAGCACCTCATCAACCTCGATAGTGGATCCCCTCTTTTGATTCGAGGACGAGTTCGTGAATTTCGTGAGCGATGCACTGACGCATCATCGGAAAGCCATACCGCCGACATCGAATCAGAATCCGACGCCCCGCGTCTCGGTCCTGGTTCCGATGCTGAGCAAATCTTGGCAGTTTTCACCGGTGAAATTCACCTCTCATTGCGTCGGTCAAACCGATGGCCAGTTTGTTCGCTCGACGAACCGCTGGCCAACCGTTCGATGGAGAACGAACCGTGTTGTGATTTTGAGTTAACAAGTAGAAGACTTCGTAGCACAAAAGTGCTCCAATAGCCTACACTCACCTAGCGAGCCATCGAGTTCACCGTTACAACGATCGAATGTTATAATTATTACCACTATCGACATTATGCATTATATTGCGAGACTTAGACCGGTTATAGTTATCATGATTGTTCAGGCAACATTATGAAGTCAAGTCGGGTCGACCACATTTTGTAGTATGACATACTTAGATATATAGTTGTTCATCGTTCCCACGGAAGATGTAGTGGTATTTATCGTTATCGACTTCGAACACCGCATCGCCCATATATACAACCAACATGAAATAAATTTCAACTATTACAATTGACGCAGCTGTTCGCTAGATTTAGGGGTCCGCCCAGGAAGAACGAGGGGAACCTGGGCGGCACTTCCTCCAAGTATGCCCTTGAATGTATGGAATCGTCAGCTGAAGTACTCAAGAACTCGTTCCAGAGGAACTCAGAAGCATCTCAGAAATGTGCTCATGAGATACTTCGATATTTGTGATCAACATTTGAGACTTACGGGGATGTTGCGATCAAATCCCTGGGTGGCAGAGGTCTCAATAACGGAGCCATGTTTGCTGAGTAGAGCTCGGCTCACGACAAATCTGTGCCATTCGTCTGAAGATGTGCGATGACTGAAGTCCGAGTGTACGGTTGCCCCGCCCAGCGGACCACATTGGTTGTCCAGATGTGATGTCTTTTCAACGCAAAATCTTGCGCTGTCGATTTTGAGTCTCGATTCATCGTAGCTAACAGTGGATACGTCACATCGCGTAGCAAGACCGAATGGCAGTCCCAAGACATATATTTCGACTCAAAAGGCACGAAAAACCGTACGTTCGATGTGCTAGGCATGAAACTTGTGCCGATAAGTGTATGAAGGAGCACTCCAAGCTCTATAAAGCTTCGCGTGTTAGTTTGTGTATATGTGTAGCGGTTATCGAAAGGGCTGTGATATGTATTTCAAGGTGTGCATTGTGGCAGGTCTTCGGAAACGAAGTCATGGAAGCGATCAGCCGATTTGCGATCAACGCGGAACCATGACCTTCACCGAGAGCTTCACAAAGTAGTCGTTCATCGTTGTAACGTCTGTCGTTCAGCAGAAATCGAGCTACGACATGTCTCGACTTCTCAGCCATTCTCTTCTCGTTATCGCAATCGAGCAAGTGATCGCCAGGGGCTGATCACAGAGAATCGTTGAAATCTGTGACTTCGGACTGAAATCCCCTGACCTTTTCTCGCGAATGCTCATGGATCATTCGACTACCTTAACGGCGTGCACCATTATGGTAGCTTTCGACCCAACTTGCAGACACGTATCTCATTCTGCTTCCCCATGGAATCTCCAGCACACTACAGAAGCTCTAGTCTTGAGCTGGCTTATCTCAAGATATCTTGATGGTTGCTTGCGGTTGAAAACAACCGAAGATCAATGCTGACGAAGTTGACTTTCACCGATAACAGAGTCACTCGACCTACCACCTCATATTGATATCAAGGATGTCTCATTTCAAAGAGGCACGCGTCGCCCCGTTTGGAAAAATTCATTTATGTGTACAATGCTAGACAAAATACAATTCATATATGGAGCTTATGGACAGACTTCTCACAGGACCAGCGAGGAGAAAGGTTTCGAACGAATACTATGCATGATTTTCTCGTTGTTTTCTCGCACTTGAGGTAGGAAAGTTGTCTCACGAAGACGAGCCCGACGCTGAACTTCTGGCAAGCATTTCACGGCTCATTTTGATGGTGGTCGTGGCCATCGTGTCGATCATCCTCCACTCTATCTTCCCAATTGAACTGCAGGGAAAAAGAGGAGGAATCAGTTCCAGCTCGGCTTCAATCATGGGTTATGGAATTGAATCTCGAACTTTTTGATTCCTGATTAAAGAAGCGCTTTTCGGCAGACATTGAGAGAGGGTTGTTCGTGTTCACCGTCGCGGACATTCGAGATGAGCTGACTTCTCAGTATCATGGTGAAAACTCTCCCCCCATTGGTGATCATATCCGAGAATTATATCCGTGTGAGTCACCAAGACTCTTCCAGATGCGTCAGGTGGGCTGATAATGACTCACGGGAGGCTCGATTTCTTTCCAAGTGGGGGAAACGAGTCACGTCTCCCGACGCAGAACCGATATGCAACGCATTCAAAGCGGAGCAGAGCGTCCAGCAAACTTCGTATCAGCAAGCCGTGGCTCATGCTTCAGCGTGGTAGCGTACACAAGTGGCCAGCTGCTCGGCTGTCAATGTTAGCCGTTGAAAACAAGCATGCCACTGGAACAGCGTATTTGCTCAAAAATATCCTTCACAGGATCTTGTGAGCAACACAAGTAATGTTACCGCACGTCTACATCACGCAATCCAAAGTTAAAGATTGGATAAAGCCGAATACACGGACCTCGTCTCGAGCTTCGAGAGCCCTTCTAAGATCTTCCTCTCTGTCGCGTCGAACCGAATTCGCTTCGACAACCAAATCTTGGAGCTCTCTGTTACCCATAGCCAGCTGGTGATTCCGCTCCATGAGCTCGAGATTTTTCTCTCGGAGAATCCTGGTCCGCTCCTCGATGTCTTCTTGGTATCGTTTCAGGACCGCCAGCTTCTTGTGCAGCTCTCGAGCTGGAAATCGGAATCGAATCGTTCAAAAACCTCCCAATTCTGCATGTCACACAACAAGCATCCGAACTCAATCCGAGACTCTTCACTTCGTTCCGAGCATTCGTAACAAGCCCACCTTTATCTCCGAGCCATTTGGTCTCGCGATCCAGGATAGTCTGCCGTTCGGTGTAAGAGTGATCAAAAATGAGAGGAACAGAATCTCGCCTCGCAGCGACGTTTTCTTCTTCGATTTCCATCCGCACTTCGTTGGCTTCCAATTGCTTCTCACCGGTTTTCATCGTTCCAATCTGAAACGGCGAAATCGTCAATCGGCTGCACGCGCGCTTCCAGAGCACCGAGTTCAACGCGGACTGTCTCTTGAGAACAGGCTTTTGTGTAAACTTGACTGAGTCTGTCGGCAGGGAGGGACTTCCTCGCTCGCTTTCCCTCAGACACTAGAAGCAGCAGGCTCGGCATCAGATAAACAGTCGCAGGTCCTACATTCCCAGCGCGGTGGCTCTAGCCGGCTAGTAGGGAGACTGCGCGTTTGGCTTCCACAATCGTTTCACCAAAAGGCACCTGTCACGTGTCTCGTACACTCCTCTGCGCCTTTGCTGGATCTGCGCAGAGCTCTGGCGCCTCATAGTGGCGGATAATCATAGACCGCTCTCGTTCTGCGCCGAGATTTCTGTTGCTTTCCGGGGGATTCGCGACACCATAGACGGTCGAAAGAGACGAATCCGCCGACGAATTTTTCTTTCCAATGACGATATTTCTCAGCGAAACACACATGAGCGAACGCTTGCAACGATCGGGAATCCATCTGACAATGGTCATAACTAGCGGTGCCAATCGGAGCAGCATCGGCGTTTCCATGAGGCGAAGTGGCCGTCCTTGGAACAGCTTCCACAATGATTCCGCCCTAGAGAGCACTGTCCCGAGGTTTGGCGTCGGAAAGGAAGGGAACGCTTCGGATGTGTTCGGTGAATGGGTCAAGAGCTCGAACTCCAAGGATTCTAGAACCCAAGTAACGCGCACTGATTCCCCAGCTCTCGAGCGAGAACAGTCGCATGACCGAGAAATCGCATCGTTGCAGACAGCCTTGAATTGCATAAGAATGAGTTCCTGAGTCACTTCAACTGGGAGACTCTTCTACTGTCAAGGATTCCAACCCGTTGTCAGCTCTGGTACAGACAGGCCCGGAGGCCACTATGGTGCCTGGCTAGCGGCGAGAGCTCGTGAACTCAGAGCAACCTCAGAATCAGTTTCACCAAGTTTGAACAACCGGTGCCGGATTTTCGTCAAAAGCCAGAGTCACAGAACAGAGCGGTTGCGAAAGCGACCGACACGAAGACATTCCGAGTGACTTGGAGGTGCTTCCAGGAAGTTGAGTCTGCGAGTTCTGAAGTCTGAAGGCTACTGTACATCTTCGACTGTGGGAATACTCTGACAGCTCCCCCTTCCGAACTCACATTGAGAATTTTCCGCCGCGGAAATATCAGCAGGGATTCAAGAGGCACAATTCACTTCGAAACCAGCTGCTACAATGACCGAACTCGCGGCAGCACTGCTGTAGATGCGTTTGATTGTCGGGTCTGAGCTACCACGAACCGTTGGCAGAGAATCGTCGCGCTGGTGCTTCTCAGATCCCACCCTGTGCCGCTAGAGGCTGAGAGGCGACTCTGATATTTTCGGAACTCTGGTCGTTCTCATAGTTATTAAGCGACCGGGCCCCGTCGAGTGAGAGGGGAGTAAGCGTTGAACACGTTTCAGTTGCTCTGAGCCCGCCGCTTCGGAAGGATCTGTCTGTCCGACGGAATTCCGAAATTCATCCGAGAACACCGATGGCCTCTCTTTTACTTATTGACTTCTGAATCATTCATACTTCGCCAATTTTCTCCACGCGGAAGCTTCTGGTCAGCGACGTCATATCGACGAACACAGTTTTCGCGGGAATTGGATCCGGTCGTTTCCCGACCTGGGCCCACCGAGAGCTTGCCTACCGATGCGCACTTGTGAGCAACGAGTTCTCTTCACTCATTGCTCGCGCAAGCAATTCACTATGATGGAAGTCACGAAGTCCAGCCACGTCTGTCCAGGATGCAGGGATGCGATTTCCGATTCGGAAATACACTGATGAAAATCATTTGGAAGCGCTCCCAATCGCTCTTGGGAGCTTTCTCCTCCCTCCGGCACGAAGCACAGCTTACACTCGATGACGATCAGGCTATGACTAGAAGAGACTACGCGTGAATTGTGTACAACTACGAGGCGCTTGTTTATTGCACACACCCATAATCGCTACGAGGTATCACAATGTTCTCGAAAATAATCGTACATGTCGGCGAAGCGACCATCTTCGTCGAGTTTGATTTTAATGTCAACCACGGTGTTTGAGGGAGTTCACGAACACCGGGTTCGACAAAGTACAGTGTATTCGTTCTCTGCTGGACTGAGGCTGTGCTATTTGCGGGGCGATGCCATTCCTCCGAAGACACACGAAGTGTTCACATTGTATTTACAAAGTACATGGTACTGAGGTCTAAGCGATGATTGGTCTGTGTTCCATCTGATCTCCGCACCGAGGAGAGAAGACAGAATCACTGCACTCAGCTCATCAGTCTTAGTGACGTAGTGTGCTACACTCATCGTTAGCTCTACCTAAGCACTTCGATCAGAAGCTCACGTCGTGAGAGTGGAGCAGTGGCGAAGCCTCTCATTTCTCCTCTTAATCTGTGGCGCCATCTCTGCGGAACCGTATGAAAACTCCTCGCAGCGATTTTTATTCGTTACGATATGATAACAAGCCTCCACGGAATCCGATGTGAGCTTCGTTTCCACCGGCCCAGCGTTCTGTACACAGATTGGAAGGTTTTTCGCAGGCAGGATCCCTCATTGCACGATGCACTTCTGGTGTTCTTCCTGAAGCCGCTGGGCAGTTGCTAGATCGATGTATTCATCGTCTTCGATGCTGAAAAGGATAGAAAGATTAAATTCTCGGATGAGTAGCATGTGGACACTACATTGGACGAAGATCGATCAAGGAAGTCAGCGATGAATGGAGGAGGTAAACCAATAATCCGGAGCCGACATCTCACCATTTCTCCTGCTCATCAAGGTCTTGAACCAGGCGGTCTCGCTCATTCACAATCTCGAGAAGCTCCTCGATGAGCGCTTGTTCCTGTTCTCGTTGTGCATCTGTCTTTGAATTGTCTTCTATTTCCATCATGGTGCGAAGCTCTTTTTGCAGCAAATTGAATTTGCGTTCGAGATCTCCCTCTTGCTCCCTGAATCGGAGAATCAGTCGCTCTTGAGAGAATCCTTCCGAGAGACTGGTGTTTCTAAATAGGGGATATCGAGAAAAGCGAGCCACGCGATGCGAAGGCGCAACAAGCCTCCGCGGATTGCATGCTGCAGCGACGGGAACAGAAGATCGGACTCACAGAAGATTGAGTTGCATCTGACGCCGGATGAGCGCGTTCTTCTTGTTGACCAGAGTGAACCACTTCTGCATGCATCGGTTTTCTTCAGTTTTGTTGCCCACTTTCATGACCCGCCGCAAGTATGGCTCGAAACGTTCAGCCTCTTCGTCGATTTGACGTCTCTCCCGCTCGAGTGCTTCAAGCTGCAACTCTATGTAGGTTGCCTTACGACAGGAATCCTGCAACGATTCACACCATTCAGAAAACACTCGTCGAAAACATCCGGAAGTTGAGAGTGGAGCTCATGACTCAAGACCTACGAGGGATTGCTTGGTGAAACATGATCAGCAGAACACTGACCTTGCTCGAAGTTCGGCTGACGCTCCGCTCTTTGCTGGGGCTGCGACTCGGGTTGCCATTAATCTCGCTCGGAGCTGAAAGTTACTCTTTCGATTAAAACTGTTTGCTCGTTCATTTCAAACAACCGGGTTAAGTCATTACACGTAGAGAGTCCCCGCGGTGCTATAGAGGCCTTGCGGTGCTTTGGAGGCTCGAGCAGGACCCTTACAGCTCATCAAACAAGGAGCGGTGACAGGACTCCCTGACGCGGGACCCGTTACAGGGTCTCCGAACACGGGGTCGTCGTTCAGTGCTGAGCCCTAACCCGGCTCGTTGGGTTGCCTTCAAGGCACCATAACGCATCCATTAGAGGAAGTACTTAGACATCCCCCAGGAAGTGCACTCGGATGGCCCGCAGTGCTTGCTTGCTCTCTGGCTCGTTGGTGTGTGAGCGAGAGAGAGAGAGAGAGAGAGCAGACTCAGACCAAGAGTAGACAGAAACAAAGAAAAGATGTAAGCGACTAAGCCACGACACTCACAGGGGAACGATGCGCGCCGCTCGCCGTTTGCAAGAGTTGGGAACGCCGAGTTGAAGAGTGGAACCGTGGGTTCTCCGGGTGGATCGAGCGCGGGAGTCAAGCCTTGCTTTACTTCAGCTATGAGTCTGCGAGCTCGTTCGCGGAGGTGTTCGCGTCGTTTGATTTCAGCCTTTGGGGAAAAAAATTTGGATTAATCCGCACAACTCCAAAGCTTCCTCTGATTTTTCCACTGCTGATGCTCCGGCATGACATTTCTAGCCCGAGCCTACGGGGAATTCTGGGAGCTCGGAGTCGTTGTGTGTTTCGTTGGGTCCATGGAAACACCTGGACCGTCGGCGTTTTGGTGTGTCGCAGTGAATGCGATTGCGGAATGTGGCATCGCTCATGCGGACCCGGAACCTTGCTAATATCTAGAGTCTCGGCAGGAACAGCTGCTTCGCGATCACGCTCCGGCGATACATATTGACGGACACCTCCATGATATGGACTCAGACAACAACGGAGCGGATGCAGCAATACATATGCAGACCTTTCCACTCGCCAGTAGACGATTGCATTGACGAAACCAAAAGCTAATAGAGACCGAGAAGGTGACAGAGCGCACAAACAGACCATCATTGACCCGCCACGAGATTGGTTATAGACGGGGATCTCAATAACCAACGAAATGCAAGGGATATCACGTCAACGGGATGGCGAAGATTTCCAAAGCATGATCTCCGAGGAGAAGGACGCGTGCATGAGGATCACACGCATGCACGCATACATCAACGTCTGCCAGTCAAACGGATGAACATTTGTCAATGACACGATAACAAACCTCAGTTAGTTGTTGCTCGGAGATACTGGTACTCATGTGTTGAATGCGTGATTGCTTCTTAGCTTCCTCGAGGAGCTGCTGCGCACGCTTTCTCAGTTCCTCCTGACGGTTCTCAGGTTTCTGCTACATTCGTTAGTTTGCAAACGAAACAGCACATGGATTAGTCGAGCATCTTCCTCCCGTGATGCGACGCATCCTCCCCTTCGTTCTGTTTGTTTTCAAATGGTTTTATCAATTCAAGCATGGACTTGAACTGTCTGACCACCAACTCACCTTCGCGATGTCCGAACAACCGTTCGGTAAGGATAAGGATCGAGGAGGCGCCGTGGCGGGGCGCGGAATGTCCACAGGACTGCCTTGATGCGGTGTCGGAGATTTCTCAGACTCCGTATCGGAGTCAAAGGTTTTATTCGGCTCCACCGGGCGACGGGTGTTGATCCCCGGCGATTTTTTGTTGTCATCTGAGGTTAGCCCCTCAGGGTTGCATTCTTTCGAGGCAATCTGCAGGCGGAAGGCGTTCGTCGAGTCAAACAAATGCTGATCGAGACTCAGGAGAGGTGGGACTCTGATGGGAGCGATATCGCAAACCTAACCGTTTCTCCGACTAACCTTCTGCTCGGTCTGACTTCTCTGAGGAGGTTTGGGTGGTGCATTCAGTTTGAATTTTAACTCTGCGAACTTGTCAGCTGCTTTCACAAACTTCGGGACGGAAAACTGATCCTGACGCGCTTGCGGACTGAGGACTTCTCGTTCCAACTCCTCTTCACTCTCGTACTCAGCTTCTTCGTCCTCTTCGATCAACGACGGTTGCCTGCTTCCATATTTGTGGTCAACAGCGATTGCATGCGTTTGATTTACGGCGATTCTCGTCCCATGTGCTCGTTCGTTGTCAGCCGATGGATCGTGAGTCTTGAATTACGTGGAGGTTCAAACCAACCTGACTAGTGTATACATGGAGTCGGCTGCGGTGTTCCCGATCCTCTTGATCTGAACTTCTTCTCCCGTGAAATGTGCTTTCAGCTGATACAAATAGGTCATGACCACCAGTTTGTCGGGAACGTTGAGGATAACCATATCAGTCGGATCGATGAGCCTCGGGATGCCGAGTTCAGCCGCCGCGTCGAAAGCCTGCAATGCGACAGTCTCCGCAGAAGTCCTTCTCAGAGAACTCGCATCGCCAACTATTCCTCCAACTATTCAGGAGGAAATTAGGGCAAGTCCTGCCTGAGGGTGTTCATCCTCCTCAGGATCGAGCATCCTTCACGAAGTTTCCACCAACTTTTCGCAGCTCCACAATGTTTGACATATTCTCCTCTCTTGCCCCGCTTCCCCTGCCCTCACAAACGCAGAAGGATAGCTCGGAGATCAACAGTGCGGCAGCCACGGTCCCGCTTGTTTTGCAGTGGATAAAAAGTGCAGTTCTTATCGTCCACGAGCTGGATGGAGTCGCCCACGGACGCCCCTAGCCCCTCGTCGGCCTGCACCCGCCGATGGGACGAGATATAAAAATCAACCGAGGCCCATATTATAGAGGAGGAAGGTACAGAACTCGACTCGACATGTAGTTTGCTGTATCTCCTCTTCCAGCATCGTACCAAACAAAACTGTGCTGATAACGAACGCAGCGAGCGCTCAGGAGGAAACGGTCGTTCGAGGAATGAAAGAGTTCTCGATGCCAATTGAACGAGGCTACTGACCTTTTTACAGTTTCCCTTGATATCGTAAGGCGAAAGGCTATCGTACTCGATGAGATCGGGTCTGAAACTGTGTATGATTGCACAGAAAGCTAAACCATTCCTCCAGGAGGTGGTCATGTTGATGAGTGCAACATCCCGATACCCTGAAAATGGAGCAATATTAAGAACAAATTCGATGTCAAGCGATATGATGGATCACCAGCAGCTCGCCAGGAGAAACGTAGCGGGAGGGATTCGAGAAGCTCACCCTGGGTTACTTCCTGACACCAAAGTAGGAGCTCGTCGCCCGTCATGTCGTCTTGACTGGGGCCCGGCTCCTGTTCGGCAGGTTTTTCCTCAGTTTCCGCAACGCTGTAATGAGACGGGGAAAATTTTTAAATTCTGCTCCCCTATGGAATGCGTGCCGGGGATTCCTCCATCTGAAGAGGGAGTTCCACGACACGGTTCGCCCTTTGCTCACGATCGATTTCACTTCGTTCCCTCGATGCACTCTTCGAACGTTCCCTCCATGTCGCCCGAAGCACTCCACCGGCTTCTCTCCGAAGTGTGAAATCTCGTTAGAACTCCATCCGGACGGAGATACCCGAACAGGAGGATTGGATGCAGTTGTCACACGCGGCCTCATTCGCAGGCAGCTTTTCGAGTGGCGGAGGTTTTCGTGCAGGTGACAGAGGGATCGAAACAAAGGAGATGTTCCCTCAGTCAGCAGCACGCAACGCTCACACCCGCGATTTCGATCAGACCCCGAACAGACGGCGCGATATTCTCAGCAGTGATTGAACATGTGCGCGAGCTCGGAGAAAACAAGCGTGTTCCGATACGGGGACTCCGATTGGTGGCCCCATCGCACGAGTGCGGGACAGGAGCAACTCAACGTTCATACATATACTCGATTCGTTCATAGAAAAAAAGTTTCATGCTCAGATGCCCCAGGCTCCTGACGCATCGCATAAATTTCCCGCTCTCGAGCTCATTTGCCCCACGCTCTATTCGATGGTCCATAATTAGTCCTCGTTGACAAAGAGGTCTCCGCTAAAGTCTACACGCGATGTCAAGGAGGCTACAGGTGTGGCGGGGTCTTCGCGAAAGTTTCGGGATCTGCGTCGATAAACAAAATCTCTTCCTCCTCTTGAATAGATTGTAACTTTTAATCAGCGCTAGACGAGGGGGGGGGGGGGGGGGGGGGGGTAGAAGTTTGGGATAGAGCACGTGTAGGGAGATAGCATCCAGATTTGAGCGTCTCCATCGACGGTTCACGCTATTGTGTTAGCTTTGAATCCGCGAGTTAGCTTTGAATCGGAGGACAGATATTCTCCTCGGGATCGATTTTCCAATAACCGTAGACTTGTATGAACCGAGAACGATTGAACAGAAAGTTGAACCCGAATCAGCGGAGGATCGATGCGAATCCGCTTTGATAATCATCGCACTACAATATCATTTCGGGAGAAACAGATGCCTGGGATTTCGTCGAATCAAGGTTCAGAAACAGGAGAGATATTTGTTCGAATAAAAAAGTTCTAACTCGATGAGCAAATTCACGCTCTACGTACCCTCCTCTGATGAGGGGGAATGC
This sequence comes from Phytoseiulus persimilis, assembly GCA_037576195.1. NCBI lineage: Eukaryota > Metazoa > Arthropoda > Arachnida > Mesostigmata > Phytoseiidae > Phytoseiulus > Phytoseiulus persimilis. The sequence continues at coordinate 23,092,031 of CM075104.1, read as the reverse complement.
TCCAGAGAGAGTCGTGGCTTGGAAGTAGGCCGTGTGATGGGAAATTCTAGAGCCCGGATCTCATGGAAATCCGGTGAATCAACGAAAATTCACCGCAATCTTCACGGAAGGATGGGAAACGTCGGGTAAACGCGAACACAAAGAGGAGGCACCAATCAGGAAATGGTGGATGAGGAACGGACCCTGATGAAATTTGCTTCCTCGAGCGCGAGAGAGGGTTCCGTCTCAGACGCAAGATGAGGGAGCCCAACACATCAACTTAAACTCGTAGAAACGATCGAGTGACTGACTCACCAAGTAAGCAAAGAAGCGGGAAGCCAAGTTAACTCATAATTAGACGGGCTCTCGACAAACGAGCGGGCCGCTCCACTTCAAAGGGGAAGAGGTGCGAGATAACGACCCGGCCTAACGCCAGACGAGCTTTACGTTGAACACTCACTTCTTCCCCACCTCGTCCATACTGTTCTCGTCCCTCGGAACAGCCAATTTCAAAATCGCGTTCCCTGCTCAGAGCTGAGCTTTCGTTTGCCGAGCAATCTGTGCAGAGCTTCGCATCCTAGAGGCATGTTATCACCTGAGCCCTTCGGTGGGTTTCGCCAAACCATCGCTATTCAGAGGCTCCTCAAACTTTCCCCGACACCGTAACAAAGTTAACATCCGTATGTCCCGGCATGTTTTGCCCGCAAGGATCAGAATATTTGCGCTCGGTCCGTTTCGGTCCGGGCTGGGATCCATGCAGGCTGCGTCCGTCTGGACGAAAGCGCCTAGGAAGATCATTCAAGCAGTTAGCAGTCTTTCGTCAAGCATACAAAATGGCACTTTGGTCAAAACGTCGTTAGCCGACAACACGGTTCAGTTATCAGGGCAGCTGCAGCAGCACTAACTCGTTCTCCTAGCGCACGAGTCCACCGTCCAGAGAGAGATTTGAAACGAGCGAAAAATATGAGAATTTGCGACTTGTGCAGCCGGCGAAAGAATCGTCCCGGCGACTGTGGGCCCGAGAGAGAGAAGTCGGGAACTAAGCGGGCGACGTGGAAACCGAAGATGATGAACGAATCACCAGTGGCGGGTCGATCGGCTTTGAACACGGTCCTGGCTCCCCTGCTCCGTTCGGCGACGGCGCCGGGGAGCAAAGAATTAAGGCAGCAATAAAAAACGTCTCAAGCGGAAAAGAGAACGAAACGAAACTCGGTTGCCGCTCACGTCAGCAACGCACTACGACAACTTGGGAACGGGAGAAAAAGGAATCCGTTCACAAAACTCGCAGCCGAAAAATTAGTAAGCCGGCTGCTTGGCCTCGGAGCTGCGCCCCTTACCCATACCCGCTCTGCAGCTGGATTAATACTTCCAAGCGTTTGAAATACGAGTCTCTCGGCCTCCCCGACGCTTTCGAGCATGTGATGGAGTTGTGGTAGGAGAATTTCGAGGATTCATTCTTCTTCCTTCAAGTCGCGCTGAACTTGTTGACCGAGGGTCCGCCTCAGCCCGGGTTGACCATGACCCGCCTCGACTCACGCTCGAAAGCCAATCGGAGCCTCGGTCCACGGTCGAAAGCCTCCGGCTGAGATGACTGAGGAGAGCAGAAGATTCTGTCAAGTTATCTGACAGGCTCCGAGCATTGATCAGAGAAATCCGCCAGATCAGAGAAAGCATGCCCGCTAGCTGATCTCCAGTGAGGGTACACAGGCCTGGTAGCTTGGCTCAACAGAACGCGGAGTGTGTTCGGATCGTATCGATAAAAGAGGTTCGATTGCTCCGGCGTTTGTTCTCAGGCCGGCGCATTAAAGCGGGCGATGACGCCGGCCACTCGTTTATGCGCTCTTCGTTCGGGGAGATATTGCTTGGACGTGCAGGGGAATGCCGTAGCTCTCAGAGCACGCGCCAATCGACTCGTATATACAGAGCAGCCACAGTATGCCCAGTTTCCCACATGGAGAAACAGCATCGTTCGCTCTATGCTCATTTGCTCCCCAGCGACGGCGGAATGGCCACGGCCAACTTGCCTTCGACCAAAAACCCCTCCAAGAGCTGTTGAAACAACAAAAACGCTGTCAGATGCCGGCGTTCGGCGAGCATTAATGGAAGAACCTTCAACGATAAGAAAGCGAGTGAGCGCCCGGCAGCACGGCACCATGTGATTATCGGCTCGCCGTCTTCAAGGAATAGTGTCATCAAACTTCTATGAACGGAGTTTGAACATCAGGCTCTCGGACGACGGTTCCAACTCACCGTTAGGAACCTCCAATTAAAAGCTGGTCGTCCACCAAGCCGTCACTCAACGATAAGGCTTCTCTCCTGGAGATTTTCCGCGACAGAAGGAGCAGCAGTGTGTACGAGTCCTATAATACCTTCGTCGGACTCTAATGACCCCGGCAGGGCCGGGTACCTACCTACGCCGACCTCCTTACGGCTACCACCGGCTGACCGCACGGAAGAATAGTGATCCTCTTAGAGCAGACCCGCACTACCAGACGTTCGGGTTCACTGAATACGCGGTAAAAACCCCATTCAGCAGGGCAACCGGAACAGCCAGCGAGAGAACTAGCCAATTGACCAGCCGGTCAGTCAAGAACAGGTACACGACCGAGACGGCATGACACAGAGCGGGTAGATCGAACCAATACCAATTTCTGAGTTGGACCTCGAGAGTTTTTATTCTTAGTCTGTGAGACAATAGTTCTGTCGTCCCTTGGGGGCTAACTTCTAGATCCCTCAGTGCTAGTCTCGTTTCCCGGAGCCGGGTCCTTCTCAGCACCGCGAGGCAGAAGTATCGAAAGTCAATTCGAGAGGAAAGGATTGGACAAAGCAGGTTGAGTGGCTCCGTCGGGAGGTCTATCTATCGGGGAGAAGTCCGGTCTCTGTTGGTTCGTATCGTGAGAGCAGGTGGAATAATCCTTTCACGGGACACCGATCACATCATATTAGCTGTTTCCCGACTTTCGTATCTCTCCTTCGGGCTGCCTCGCGACTCCAGCTGGCTCAGTTCCCTCGCCATCCGGGAGTGTCAGCGGCAAGAACTTGTTGGGGAGCGCAACGCCAGGTTGACAGAGAGAGGTACAATTTGCGGCGATCGTCTTAAATCGACGCATTACATCGACGGCCCATGGATCAGGCCGTGTAAGAAAGCGTGACTCGCATGAACCATTGTTTCCCTCGTGGTCATTCCATCCGCACTGTTCATCAGTGTGCTTTTCGACCAGATGCGCATCAGGTCTGGGCAACAAGAGCTTTCCTGGCCTCCCTGAACTCTGGGGTTTCAAGCCCTGTTTCTTAGCTTTTCGTCTCCACAAAGGATGGCGCTCGTGGCCCCTCGTTACTTCTCTCGGAATATAATCTTCCGCGAACAGTTTATTGGAAAACATCCAAAGAACCGAGCGAACAACGAACGTTCATTTAATAACATCGCTTTGTCAGCCATCGACCGTCGTTGTCGCCCGCCCATGTCTGGCTCCCTCATATCGTATCGAGCGATGACTAAGTTGGAGCGGCCGGTCGGGACGCGACTGAGTGGCGCCATGGTGGAGCTTCGTGATGTGAAACCGGCTGACCAAAGCGGATGGCTCGATAGCATTTCGAATTAAAAACTCATCCCCGTGTTATCTCACCAACGAAGAGGAGTCGCTGCGGCTATAAAGCCGCTTGAGGATGCCCTCGCCAGCTCGGAGAACAGCTGAGCCGAACCCGGAAAGTAGGTCTCTATTAGAGGGTTTCGAGAGTTCTCGGTCAGCTATCGCGTCGAAACGAGAGCGGCATCCAGATGCAAGTTGTTTTCTCTGCGAGGCACAGAGGAAGAAACAAGAAAAAGCCGATCCGCTCGTGACGGATTTCAACTTCGAGAGTAGGCCTTATGCCGCGCAAGAATAGCATAAGGACGCTGTTGCCCCCTGTTTTGTTTGCTTTGCCCTGCAAATCCCGCCGACTCCTCAAACTCCGCCAACCCTTGAAGCTTTCTCCCTGACCGAGCGCGAGTTATTGTGTGCGAACGAAAAGCTGCGTTTCGAACCCGATGTGTGAACTTCAAGGATGAACTCTCCACCGAGAGCCATCCCGTCCGCCGCGATGTTGCCGCTTGCCGCCGTAATAGCGAGATCATCGATGCTTTTGCCAATATCGAGCCATGGCGCACAAAAAGCTTCGCTTCATCTCTCAATGAGTTCGAAACTGGAGAGAGGCGCCGTCAACCAGGGAGGTAAAAGTATCGTATGCGTTCAACAGCGTTACGTTGTGAACTAGGGGAGACTCCTCGGAAGGCTTCGACTTCGAATCTTGAAAGGCGTATCTTCGACCGACCGGGGAACTCCGAGGAAATTCTCGGTTTTGTCGAGAATTTTTCGTAATTGCCTCCCGAGGGCATGCGGTCCTGGTTAGTGTTCGAGAATCCTCGGATCGTTCCAGCGGAGTCTGATGATTCGAGTTGATTACATATTCACGGAGTCGGCCCTAATCCCGATCAAACTCGACATCCCGTTTACCGAGACTTTGCCGCTCGCTCTGCTCACCCTTTAGCTTAACCGCTTAATGCCTTGTCAGGAAAGCGAGCTCCGAGCCGAGCAGTCAACCAGGCAGACAGGACGGGTGGCGAGCCGGGAGGTGTCAAGGCGAATGAAAGGGATCGCCCTCAGAGGCGTGGACCGAGTCGAGGCATAAGGGAAGGAATGGAAGTGGGGCAATTTCACGCTTATCAGAGACGCCACCCAATGAGTCATCGTGCAATCTCCCTTCAGTCGGCCTGCTGCAGCTCGCTTCCCGGCCGGTTGAAACGAACGATTAAAAACATCGGGCGAATGACATCGGAGACCGACTTTTGGAAATCTTCCTGGGCGATAACGCTACAAGAAACGGCTAGCGTCAACACCGTACGAGCTCGCTGCTCTCTTCGAGGGGGGTTTGCAATTCCACGTTCGTCGTCAACGCGACGTTCGCCCAGTCAGAGAGTTTTCTTCTCTTTCATATTGAAGCCCTCCTCTAGGCCTTCTCTCCACCGCAAGCTCACCGTACTCGGCTGGATGTGGCGTATACCGTCACCGAGCCAGACTCGGTTACCCGGAAGGACGGGACCGAGAGGAGCTCGTGAATGTTTCACCAAGCATCGAGAGGAAGCTTTCAAAAACATTTCAGAGCCCAGAACGTATCGCGAACATTTAAGCCCTCGTCCATCCGCCCCGCTCCCTTCGCCTGACCCGTCGCCCCGATCGACCACCTTCGGTCTGTATGGGAATCACGCGACCAACACAGTACGGGAAAGCGAGGAAAAGGAATCGGGGGAGAATTGATCTCGCGACCTCGGAACGACCTTTGCGTTGGAACGAACAAATGCACAAAAGAAGGACACGTTCCTGAACAGCGCCAGTCCATGACGTTATCAGCACGACGAGCGGACCAGGCTGCCACGACCGCGAAATCTTCTCAGAACTCCTCCATGCCCGGATCAAAGAGCTGTTCGTCTGCTCTTTGGAACAATTTATTTGTTCGGGCTCTGAACATAGGTGGATCTGCCCATACGACATACAGAAGGCGCGTCTGGGGGTTCGTTTATATGATTTCAAGTTGTTTGTCTCAGCAGGACTCTGAAGGTGCTCGAGAAACCAGTCACGTCCGCCTCGCTCTGGCTGAAGACAAGCTCTCGGCGCAGTGTCTGACTGTCAATAATTCCAAGCATCCAAACTCGATGCCCTTCACCTCAGCCGCCTCTAAGCCTTTCCTCAGCTCACTTGGCCCCGGGGAGTCGCCTCGAGAGGAACTTGCAACCTTAACACGGTCAACGAAAGACCGGCCGACAAATCAAGCAATCGGTCGGCTAGTCAGTCTGTCGGTCAGTTAATCAAACCGAATGGAGGGCCAGAGTGACAGGAATAAAAGCGTTCGACCTAATAGCCGGCAAAGCGACGACTACAGCGTGCCTTAGTTCGGTCGAGGGTTCTGGATTTAGGCCACGTCTGTCATTTGACCGTCTGTCATTCCGACGAAGTCCGACGTAGCCTTTCGTGTTGCCCATCCGCGTCGAGGGAATGTGTCGGGTTTCCGTCCTCTGTTTGTTCGCCCTCCGGGTGTTTCACTCCCAAGTCTCCACGGTTCCCTCGTTCGCCCTCAGTCGATCCTACTCTTACCTCCGATCCGCTCACTCGTTCCGGAAAACCCCGGAAAACTGGGGAGGGAGCCGCTGGGGCGGTCGATCGCTCGAACAACTCACAGACAGAGCACCGATGAAGCCTCAATTTTATTGCCCGTTCCGTTCCTCAGCTGAGACGTGGTCATCGTGAAACGACAGAACAAGTGGCGCCACGCCCCAACTTCCCACCGCGAGTGACCGCTTCTATCCTCAGAATCGTTCCGGGAACGAGCGGCATTGTATGCACAAATACTTCGGACCGATTTCTGGAATCAAGTGGAGAAACTAAAACTTTCCGAATCGAGTCTCCGATGGAAAGGACCGAGTTTGCTCCCGCGTCATTTTTCTGTGGCGCAATATCGTTCTCGTGAAGAGAACGCTCTGCAAGGAGAAGAAAGATCTTCAGCTCGACACCAAGTGACCAGGAGGAGGAGAAGCCATTACGACAATTGCGAAGAGCAGAAACTGAAGACGCAGCAGCGGGAACGACCTTTAGGCCTGAGTGGACCCAAATGAATATAGATCCCACATATATTTCGGACGAGGATTCCTCTGACGTTCACGGCGATGACTTTCGCCTCTTTTTCTGAGCTTTCCCCGTACTCTGCCCGCTGTCGGACGACCGGCTCCCCAACTGTCTTCGACGAAGCAGGGAGGGACGCGACCCTCCATTCCGCCGTTTTGCTCCCACGTTCAAATCTTGACGCCATTTATCTTGGCCCCTCGTCGGCTCTTCACTCCGCTAGCGTGGCCGCCACCGTTTGTTCCCGAGCCCCGGAGTTTTCCTGCTCGCCGTTCGTTCCCTTCCTCGACCATAGGTCTTCATCCCTCGACGATGTTATGACGTAACTTCCGTCGGGCTCTCCTCCACTCGGGCGGTGCTTCGCGACGGAACACAAGGCGGCGGTGGCCACGACGACAACGACGAATCTCAGAAACGACGTTCCGTCCGAGTACGTGATCAGGATGGTATCTGGGAATTAGCTCGCTTGCTCCCTCCGTCGTTGTCGCAGCTATTATGTCGCTCAGTATTCTCCCGCTACCGAGTAGGATAACCTCGGCCCCTCTCCGAGGATCACTTCTTCCATCAAGAGAGACAAAACGACCGACGAACCATCCAGCCAGTCAGCAAGCCTGCTGCTCGACCCAAACGCTGCGATGGGTGTCTTCCCCTCTCGACGCCGCCAATTGATAGCTGCCTCCGCGCCGCCGCGGTGAGTGTGCATAGGGCTGTGGATTACAAAGGAATCTCCGGCGGGCGGATGTTCTGCTAACGCTCCAGAAGCGGACCGGCGCCCAGGGACAAATGAATGTGACCAGGAGACGGATAACAATTAGCAAAATGTCCTCCGCCCTTCTCCATCTCTCCACTTCCGTCCCTCACGCTTGTTCCTCTCCCGTCCCGACCCTCGTGCCGTCGCCAGTCGCTCTCTCTATCGTTCGTCTTCCTCTGAATCCTAACGACTCCGATTCAGTCAGAATCGCTCTTTTCAGAGCATCGCCTTTCATTCATCGAGCAGTTTCCTGGATTCTCCAGTGGCGCCGCCCGCAAAAGACGAAAATGGAGGAAATCGTGTCTTGTTGCTTGAGTAAGCGAACTTATTCTTCGTTCTTGAGCGGAAAATCGGCTCAACTGTCCGGAAAGAGGGAAGAACTCGCTCTCTCCGCACGCCTTTGCCGTACAATTAGCGAGCTCCTCTCGAAATGAGTGCCAGTATTTTTAGGAGGTGGTGTAATGCTGTGTCCGTGCCCCCTCGCGGTAATCCTCGCCGGGCTGTAGCTCTGAGCTTGCCTTGTTCAGAGGCTTGGTTTGTTTGTTCATTCGTTGGTTGGTTGGTTTGTGGGAGTCGTTCTCCCAGATCGCAGGAAAAACAGCTTGCTAACCTACTCTCGCCAACATTAGCGTGGCTTACGTGCCTGCTGGCCAAGATAGCTTCCAGTCACAACACGCTGTTACCGAGGTAGCGCGAAAGCCGCACCGTAGCGCATTATGGGGTTGTCAATTATTCCGGTTTCTGAGAGAAAAATGAAACCGAACACTCGTATCTATTATTCAATAGGACGGATCATCCGGATCGCGGCATGAGTCATATCGAACCAGCTTTCGGTGATCGAAGCGCGTGGGAACAACAGAGGCCACGGCGGTGACAGCAATCGAGTTAACGGTCCCACCGCCGCCGCCGCACGGAACGTTGTTCTGTCGATGTAGAAAAGCGTCCGGAGTGAATGAGTGCGCGCGCGGGTTCGCATGCTCATAACACGAGCATGCGAACCAGTGGAGCCCATAAACACGGGAATAACAGTATAAACTTTTGATAGTGCTGAACGCCGCGCAAGCCTCCCGCGGCGGCGGTTCCCATCGACGAGGGCTCTCAGTTTAGGAGAAATTAACTGCCTACATCTGCTCATCTCCCATGGCGTGCCTGGACGCGGAGCTCCCTCCCTTCGCGATCCAGACTCCTCCACTCTCGAGACACGGTGCGAACCCTGGCGCACCGCAGGAACCTGAACGTCGTCAAAAGAATATCGGAGCGTCTCTGTCTCAGACACACCACAGTCAACACTGCCGTTACGACGTAGTTACACAGCGTCAGCAGTCGTCTCTGTACCTGCCATTGCAACCTGAGAATGCGGAACAGCACTTACATAATTAACCATACTCCCCACCAAGCCATCTACAGCGCGCCGCCCGGGTGCAAACGTACGAATGGAACTCGCGGCGAAAGAAGCTCAAGCTGGCTTTGATAAACAATCTCGACCCACAGCAGGACCTCTCTGGAGCGCAACAGCAGAGACGGGGTTTCAGTGAGATTTCGAATCTCGCCTCGAGGGCTTCCGATTCGTTCACTTTCGGCCCGGAATCTGAACTCGGAAGTGTCCCTGAAGAATTTCATGTGCTGACGCGGTCGGTTTACCTTTCTAGGGCGCTCGGAAAAAAAGGCGAGAGATTCCATCCGATCGAAAAGCTCGGAGAGTTCCCCACACCACCGTCACTCCGGACCCGGATTGGGTATTTTCTTTGCTCCCCGCGAGCCTTTCAGCGGAAGGTCATAGGGAACTGCAGGGGACACCGGGGGAGAGATGATCATTACGTTCCGGAAGTTTCCTCGGAGAAAGTTGAAGATCTGCACGAAAAGTTTTCCTTCCGAAAAGTATTCGCCCGCGAGCCAGTGCTGTGTTGACAATTCGTCTGTGTCTTCTGTTTCCGTCTTGGCCTAGGTATATTTGTGAGTAACTAATATAAATTCATTCGCTGAGCTGTAGGTAGCCAATGTCTACGACACCCGAGAGACTTCATATGCGAAGAGAGTTGGTGGGTTCGCGGGTGGGTGGGTGTCTGCCCGCCTGCGCCATGGGTGGTTTGTTCGTTCGTCCGCTCGCTCGCTCGGCTTTGTGTGAACATCCTTCTCTCGACAGAACCGTATTCTTCAGCGACATCTTTCGCACGCGAACCGGGATACCGATCGCGAGCTGTTTCATAAACATGATGAAGTTCCGCGAGCGATTCCCCGCCGAGAGGTATGCGCGGCGGTACGATTCGGACCTCCTCCGGAGCTTTTCCAGATCACCCTCTAATCGGAAGGAGAACATTTGCATGAGCCGATCCGCGCATCTGGTACCTCCATGTCTCACGTGAAAATGATTTTTTGATCACCGTCCCTGTGATCCGTGAAAATCCATCCGCGGAGGAAGGGGTATGTCACCGGCGACAACGATAGCGGTTGTCATCGCCATTCATGGCCACGTCGTGCCAAACCGCTGCTTTTTTCGATACATCTCCCAGCACAGCCGCATCGAAAATCGCGTCGGAACCTGACTCAGCTGTAATTTCAGCTCATATTCCTCAATTCTTCAATCGAGGCCATTCGTTCCAGCAACGACGAGCGAACGGAAGAGGCCGGACATTGGGTTTAGAGCGATTGAGCCTCCAGGACACGATTCACGAGAATTTCCTCTCCACTTCATCCCTAGTTGTCGAACTACGTGTCTCCTTTTCGCTTCTCCCAGGACTCAATGGAGACTTTTTGAGCTGTATATCCTCTCCTGTGATAGGGGGAGCAGCGTCCGGTACAGCACGCAAACTCAATGGCGGGGGCGTCCGAACTGAAGTTTTTTGGCGGCCGAACGGGCCGAACTGTTTGCTAGGCATCGCTCGGATCTAGATGGCTTTTCGATGTAATAAAAAATGTTATCGAAAAACTATTTCAAGCCGCGGCTCGCTCCGGGTCCGCCGAGTGGAAGCTGCTACACCACTTCAAGAGAAGTGTGCGGTGATACCGTTGCGCAGGAGCCAATCAAAACCCTCGAAGGGCCCCGTCTTTGTTCAATGGAGACTGTGAAGTAATGTGCGAACTTTCCTCGCTGGAAACTGATCGAATCGCCAACAACAGTCAGGTTCCCGAGCTCAAGCAAGCGCAACATCGCTTCGTTTCGCCGGGCGGAAGCTCATCATCCGCTGGGAGACGACTTCCGCCGCGGCGAGTATTGTTTGCAAGAGGAGTTGGAGCAATACACCCCCCAGACCTGGCAGGAGTCCAGTGGAGCGGATGAGCCCTGATTGGTTCCGAAACTTCAGATCGACTCCGGCTCGGCCCGAGGGGCAGCACTAGAATTCACGGCATTCGTGGGGACAGCAGGTTATAAAGCGTCCTAGAAAGGAAAAAGGGGTAGGGGAGGCAGGCCCCTCGGGGAGGGGCGAAAATTCACAGGACGCGAACCTTGAGGTTCCCTCAAAGCTCGAGCTCCCTCACATTGGATTGACCCGTGCAGTTCGTGGTCCCAATCACGAACCTCCTCTGCGGTTAATTCCGAGACGCTCACACGCGGAGCGCTGATGCTGTCTGCTGGAGTAAGGTCCCCCTGACATTTGCAGGCTTGCAGTCGAGCTCTTTTGTACCTCCCTCCTGAGCTCCGGTGGGTCGTTCCGATGGATGTTTGAATGGTTTGTTGCACGTCTGAGTCGGCGGTGATTGCAGGGTTGTTAGAATCCGCTACAAGTCCCCTTCTCCCTCGACGGCGTTAAGAAATGAAATCCTCAAGTGGTTTCAGTGATTTGTTCGCTTGCTCGGTCCCATGGCTCGTTTCGAGCATGTGCGTGACCAAGTGCCGTAAAACTCTGATTCCGACCAGCTCAGAGAACTGTAATCTGGGGATTTTTTCCCAACCGGCTCTTGGATGTCGTTCCGTCTCGAACCACGTCCTCTTTTCCTCCATCCCTTCCCCCTCTTCACCGCTCCGTGACGAGTTGGGTTCGAGTATGCGGCTGCAGCGGTGTCGACTAAGTGGCGACTGAGTATTGATTGTCGACCCCGTGGCCGCGACGGGCGAGTTGTGACGGTGGCCTTATTGAGGAACGAGCGGCCGAGTGAGACAATGAACGAAAGGACCGAGGAACTAATGAAAAAGTACCGGCGCTTCCCGATCGAGCCTACAGCCGGACGCAGGATGGTTGTCGAAGTTTTTTTTGCCGATCCTTCCCGGGGAGTGTGAAGCGCCACGTCACGTCTCCCATTTCTGCTGTTTCCTGACTCGCTGACTAGTGCTCCCGTCACTTATTATTCGGCTTGTGCTTAATTAGTAAAAAAGTCTGCGTCGTAATGGATCGGCGAACAGACGATGACTGACTCCTTCGTTTCCTGCGCCGCGTTTCCTGTCTTGGGATTCTTCGAGCTCGTCGTCGCTCCACCAGCGCCGCGCGTCATGTGATAGCAGATAAAAACGCAACAAATTAGAAATTTCTTCCGCTCGGAATGATTTTGAATCTTTTGTTTTCGCTCGAGATGTTCCCGCGCTACACTCGCTTTCTCTCCGGAGCCTCCGCTCCGGCAGTAGCAGCAGCAACAACAACTTCAGCAGCATCATAGGCATTGATCGGAATTCGAGCGTTCAGAGGGAAGAGGAAGGCACATTTTCGGCCCTCCACTTCAGTCGTCACTCTGCAGCTCTGCTTCTTCAGCAATTCGCTTTCGATAGCGCGTACGCGCGCGCTGCGCCATAGTCGTCACACTCATCGCTGACAGATTCCCACGAGTTCCGCGCGAATCTTTTTGTCGGAGCGTGTTCTCCTCGTTTCCCATCGCCGTTCTGCTCCAGTACTGCGGGGGGAGGGGGGGGGGGCGTCGTTCGAGCGATCGCTGCGAACGCCCTGGGCCGACTCCAGAAAGGTAACTCTGATCGCGCCGTATCAAAACGTGGACAAACCACACGAGTCACGCACATTCTCCCGAATGTTGAATTCGCACGAAGCTTTCGGTCGGAACGTTAGCAGCGGTTGTGGTTGAAGTTCCTGACGGAGCTTTGGCGGCAGTCGCCTCCCCCTGTCCCCCAACAGGGAGCGTCTTCACCGTGGAGCTTAGACCACCGACTGAGGGCGGAGGATCTCGTCGTCCAGACGATGGCAGCTTCGAGCACCGACAGGCAGCGAATGTCAACATGACGAACAGCTTCAAAGACGTACGAAGTGTTCTTTCACGCAAGCATGCACTTAAAGACTAGCTCACACAGGCTTTCATCGAAAACAATACGGAACATGCACAGCTCTCGTCGCCGAGTGCCCTCGCCCCCGGTCCACCGCTCGCTCGCTCGCTCGTCGTTCGAGGAGTGGCTCGAGTAAGAAAGTGTTCGACGTATGCGTGACTGGAGCTGGAGCGACCTCATGACTATGACGGACCACTGGCGATGATTGAGTGCTCGTCTGCATTCTCGATGCACGGCCAATGTCAGACGCTGAGACCGGGGGCTTCTCAGCGGGAAAAGTACAGATTCTTCCGAGGCACCTCCGGGAGTTATGGGAGGCGGGCGATAAATTTCTATCGAACTCTTCCGCGGACCAACGCCGCCGCCCGTACTCTGCGAAACCGGAATGTGAAACCTTCCTGTCGTTTCATCGACAATCCAATATCAGGAAGCCGTCCCGGTCCCGACGGTTAGGCTCTTGTCGAGATTCGAGATAATAAATCGCCTTATTCGTCTTGAAGTGTGGCTTGTGTCAGCGCCAGAACCGAGGGAGATTGGATGAGCGAATGCGGCTCGGACAAAGAAGGCACGCGCCCCCCGTCGGCCTTGTGGTTTTTCCTTCTGCGCAGTTTTGTAACCCTGTAGAACACCGATTAGGGACCTTCTCTTCATCTAGGTGAGCTCCATTCAGCTCTTACGCAACCGTGATCGCAGCCCGAAAGAGTCTCGAGTTTCGAAACTGAGTCGAAACCGGCTTTGCCTGTCCCGACAAATGCTGAAAACAGAGTAACTGTTCGTCTGTAACGATCCCAGGACGCAGAAAGCGGAGTCTTGTCGGGCACCCGCCAAGAGAGTGGCCGCCCGGCAGACCTAATCCAAGTCGACTCTGTTATTGTTGTTCAATAAGACGAGACAGCTAGAACACCGAGCCCGGCACAGCAGACGGTCGGCTGAAACGTCGGTTTCGATTGTCTTTCAGGATTACCCCGGCTCTCCATCGGCCCAATTCGCGGGGATTAATTAATTAACTCCTTTTGTGTTGCTGTTCCTCCTTGGTGGCGTGCGGCTGGACGCCGCGAGCAGGGTGAGTAAGGTAGGTGCTCGGTTCACCGCAGCCGGCAGTCCGGTCGTGCGCCCCCTGCGCGAGACACACAAGTGACTCTGTTGCTGGAACAGCCGGCTAGCCGGCGGTTCGGCCGCGACCCAAACGGCTGCGGCGATTTCGAGTCGACCTATTTCCCTCGTAGACGGTAACATCAGCAGCGGCAGCGAAATGATGCGTGCAACACGAGAGCTGTCGGCCATTACAATGGGAAGCGAAAGTTTGCTGCGCATAGGGAAGGAGTCTGCACGAGAAACCGACTCGACCCGCGAGCCAGTTTGGCAACCAACCGAGGCAAACAGCCCCATACCAGGTTGAAATTCTGCTGCGCACTTCGACCCCAACGAGAGAGAACGGGATACTGAGAGGTATGCTATTGCACAGCGAGAGCTCCTCCTCGAGTCACTGCGGTCAGACCAACAATTCCAAGTGAACTGCTTATGTTTTGAAAGCTCCGCGAGAAAGAACCGCGACAGCTGCGTGGAGACATAGCTCGAGTCAGCTGGTCAGCTAAGCGTTCGGAAAAATAAATGCCGAAATAGCCTCCAGCAGCTAAAGACCTCCCAGTCAGAGAACCGACGAGGACTCCAACGTTCTCCTCAAGCCGATCCGATGATAACGAGGTCGGTATCGGAAGGATGCGCGAGTGACTTCCAATACATGAATGTTGCTCGCAAACTGCCGGAAGTCGAGCCTCCGCGTCTCACCTCCGAGTTCGAAAGCTTCAATATTGCAAGCCTCGGCGACGCGAGTGCCAACAGGCCTGGAAAATCTAGTTCGCTGCATCGAACGAGACCACGGATATCTAACGGCGGTCGTTCCGAGAACGAACCCACTCGTTTGGTGGTCGAGGATCTCGGAATCTTTCGGTTCACGTTTTCAAGCTATGAGATTGCGTTTTCAGGTTGAGCGGTCGCCCCGTTGATTTCCGAGTCGTGTCGCCCGCTGCCGAAGCTCTTCCCCAGAGTGGTGCATTGAAGTCACAGCAATATCCAGAGGTATGAGCCTTCCGCAACGATTCCCTGACTGAACAGAGGATTCTAATCGCGCAGAGTACGCCTGACGAGAAAAGTTGGAGATGAGTGCGGGCGGCAGGAGGAACCCTGCCGGCAGACGCAGCCGTCATTAGCGACCATTGGAAATATTGTATGCGAAGGATTTGAGAGAATATTCTCAAAGCCTGTCGAATAGCGTCCTGACAGAGAATGGAAGCACCCACAGATCCATGGGGGGGGAGGGGAAAATTGCTCCACATAAAAATCCAATATTCGTTTCGTGTTATTTAATAACACTGCCACGCTGCCAGCATGCCAGGCAGTCGAACCGGCGGTCGACGGAACTGGCTTGGGCTCCTCGTCTTCTTCTGCGTTTTTCGCTCCTAAAACCCACATCTCTCTGTGCCGTTCCTTCATCTTTCCCTCTCATTTGGAGCTCTCGAACCTCTCTCCGGAATATCCCCGCCGAGCAACGAAATTCGCTCGCGTTTTCTGATGGCTATTCCAAAATGTCAAGGCGTTCAGAGCTCGTGAGCTCTTACACCATGCTGGGCATCGGTGGGTTTGGATTTAGATGACTTTCTTCTTCCGTCCCCTTCGTTGCCGGTGATGTAATGACCGCCCTCGAATCAGGAAAATACTGAATCAGCTCCAAACGAAGTGAATTCGCTTCACGGAAGACCTCTCGCATTGCTGGAAGCCGCTTCGGCTGCCTCGAGGAATCGTCGCAGGTGCTAGAACTTTGACAGCACCTGACATAATGAGTTTTTAGAACGTGTTCGTCAATTTAACCCAGCAGTCAGCTTGCCCGAGGGGCTGAACCCTCAACCCTAACAGGGTCTGAGTGGATTCATTTATTCAGGAGCTTTTGGTCCAGTTTGCATATTTCGCGCCCTCAAATGAGTTAACCTTAAAATCATGCAAAAATATTCCGAACCTGCTCGACGAGAACGATGGAACACTCCCAAAACGTGTTTTGTTCCCCGACGTTCTGAGAGAGTTTCCTGTGGCTTTGTTTACTCGCCTTTCTGAAGATGGTGCGAGCTCCTCGGCCTCGTGCGCTTCTGAAATCAACGAAGGGGCAATCAAATAGAGGGAACCTCTGTTTTCCTGGACGCTTCTTGTCTGAGCCCCAGGGAAGTGTAAGCGAATCTCCTCTGTTTGCGTGACGCTCTCTGAATCTCTCGATGACTGGACTGAATAGACATTGGCCCGAAGCCCCCATCCGTTACTTCGGCTGCATCGGGAGTACCGTCGTCGGTTTCTTTCACTCGGCTCCCAACAATCCATACCTGATCCCTCGAAATAATGATTCATGTTTTTTCCGGCATCCCCCAAGGGACTCGGCGCGACCTCCACCGTTCCGCCGCGAGTATTACCGAGTCGCACCACGCAACGAAGCATCAACGAGACGGGCGCAATGTGCTTGTCACCGATTTCTTCCATTGTCATATTGTCGCGGCCGAGTTCATAAATTACCGGTGAACCTCTTTTCGTCAGATGCTCTTCTCTCCGTTGTTCCTCCCCCGCTCGTTCCCGCTGGGCGACGCAGGGCAACGCTCGTTACCCAGTTGCTTCTGCTTCAGGTGCCTCCCGTGCATTGCATAAAAGAAGCTGGAGAGGACCAGGTATCCCTTTTCGGAACCCACACACCCCACCCGCCGGCCCAGTATCTCGTCCGCCGCCCCATCCTCCCGCATCCACCCAATACACTTTCATAGGCAGCTGTGCATTCAGACGCAACGCCCGGAAACTCCTCGGGTATGCAACTCGACCGACAACAATGAGACTCACAGTCAGTCAGTCAGTACGTCGCTGCTAAAAGGCGTTCCTTTCCTGGGACTCGGCGAATATGCCTGCAAGTTGCCAAACATCTCGGAGCGTTTTTCGGGACTGGACGAGAGGACAGCTCTCCCGGTCCAGAAGGACAACCAGCGGAGGAAAATGAAACGATGAGCCACAAGGAGCAGGATCGGACTACAGGCTAACCTCTGGGAACATCAAAGCGTAGTGGAGGAAATCTTTGCTCGAAGCACGTAGGCTCCATTAGGGTCGGAAGAAGTTGGACCCGCCAGTCAGCCAAAACAAATAATCGCAAGTGAGGCGTGAAATCAAAGAGATTGAAGAACTGCTCGCCGTATACTTGGACCTTCTTGAAGGAGGCGAGGAATTCCAGCGGCGGCTGCCCCGCCTAGCTGGCAACAAACAAACCGCCCAGCCGACCCGACAGCCACCTGCAACGCCAATCGCGACCGAGTAGATGACGACAGGAGGAAAAGGAGCCAACAGCTGCAACATTGGCGGCTTGCGGGTGCCGACGACGACAGCCGCAAAAGCTACAACAGGGAACCGGAGGAGAACGACGACGACGACGACGACAAGAAAGTGGGAGACAACAACAACGACGACCAAAGCTTGCTCCGGCCCCTTACAACTTCACACCGGAGCTCTTCGTGCTGCTATTGCTGGTTTTAGTGGCGGAGGTAGTGGCTCGCGCGAAATGGGGACTCGAGTCAGCGGCGGCATTTGTTCCGCCATTCGAAGCCGTTTGTCTTCCTGTTACCAGCTCCGACGACTCGCAGATTTCCTCTCGATTCGTATGATTGTCTTTTGCCTTTATCCTCGAGAACCAAACACGCGAAAACTTGCACTCGTATTGGTGGACCTCCTTCGAAGAATTCCACACCACGGGTACACTTCGGAAGCTTCGAGGTCGGCCTCGGAATCTTTTATCGAGTCTATCAAGACGGAGTTCTCGGACCCAACATCTTGTAGGGTTCCCAGAGCCTGGCTGCGGTGGAGAACCGAGGAAGACGTTGTTTCGCGATATTCAGGCAAGTCTCGGTCGGTGCCAGGACAATGAAGCCCCTCGAGTTTGAATTGACAATACCTCGGAATCTTTTGATGCAAAAATTCGCTTTTGCTCGGCTCCTCCGCCTATGACAATGACTATCGCTGACTTCAGATAATTTCGCTAGGAGGGAAATGACGGCAGCGAATCGGTCCAGCGTTTGGAGGAGCTCCCTAATCCTCGAGGAAGCGTTCGGGGACTTTTCAATAAGACAACGTCGAGGCTGAAGCAATACGAAATTCCGTGTCCCAGATGGATGTCAAGGCGTTGTCCGAGGACCAGGGGACCGGCGATTCCCATCATTAAGCTACGCACAGCGAGGAAAGAAAAAACGATGTTGGGAAACTTACTTCGAAGCATTTTCGCAATCCACCCAGTTTCATATTCGAGCAGTGATTGTACTGGATGCGTTTCGCTGCGCATCCACTGCCACTCTTCGGACTGCCCGACTGCACATTTCCACCGAGATCTGACGCGGACTTCCTCAAAAACCACCCCGGCCACTCTTGGCTCGGGTTCACCAAGCCTGAGGCGCGGTGCGCCGTCCTGGGCGCTCAATTGTCTGCGATAGCTGAGGACAGGAACGCGATGGAGGAGGAGCTTGCCTTCACGCTCGCGGCAGTTTGATCCATCAAGCGTTCGAGGATAGTTCCACCTATTCCTACGAGGTCTGCTCAGACCCTCCGACACGTACTTTCAGCGATGTGATTTTTTTGGAACAAAACACGATAACCGATCGCGGAGACGAAACTCGACGATTATTTTCGATTTGAACAAAACTACGCTGAGCCGAACCGGTCGTTACGAAGAACTTCGGCTCTCGTCTTTCATCCTCCCTTGGTCGCATGATTTGATTGAGAGCTACATTTCCGAAGGAATGTGGATGCTCTCGAGTCCGGAGAAGAACAGGCTCGTGGTATATGTTCTCTTTCAGAGAGCGTCAACAGCTCCGCAGTAGCGGATGATGAGCAAAACCGAGATGGAAAAGTGAGAGAGCGACGAAAGAAGGCCGTCGGGAGAGAGAGAGAAACATATTCATTCCGGCATCTATTCCGTCCTCGTTTCCGCGGCTTCTTCCTCCCGGCGGTCGCTCCGCAATGTTGGTCAAGACTCACAAATGGAGCCAAGAGGAGCCTTATGCCCTCGACTCGACTTAGCAAGGGACAACGCTCTCATATTCTCTGTCCGATTCTCCTTTCTCACTCCCCGCTCACTTGGTCACAATGACGACCGAAAACGACAGAGCATTCGAGGAAGCAACTTCGTGAGAGCACTGACAGAGATATCCAAAGATGTATTCAACATCGCTTCCCGCTGTCTCGACGACCGCGACGGAGGAAGATCGAGGATCTCGAGGGAAAAAATCCTCGAGTCCTTTGTCTTTCCTTCTCCGTCCCATACACCTCCTCCGATTCTCCTCGTTCTGTTCCAGCCCTCTCCTGGTGTTCCCCTCCTTCAGTGGGTGGTTCCGTCGGGCATCGCGCGGGGTGATTGCGGGTAAGGCGGGGTGGTTTGTAGTGAATGGTGGGAATTCGTTCCTGCACTCACGCGAACGAGCTGCTCGAAGACAACGCGCTCTGATTTATCGCCGACCATTCCGCATTCCGTCTTCTAGAGCCTATAAATTCCCTGAAAGCCTCAAAGACGGCCTCGAACTGCGCATGTCGGGGAGCGGATTCCCGTGAAAAAATACCATGTTCCGCAAAATGCAAACCCAGCCGCCCCGAGGGTCGTTCCTCTCGACTACTATTCATGTTTCCATTCCTCCTGACATGTCCTCCGCTCATTGGTTTCGGTCCGAGCTATTGAAAATGCCGGCGAGTCATCACTTTCCAGCTCAAGCGCCGGCAGCTCGACGCTTTGCTGTTGCTGCTCTTGATATGGTCGGACTCTTCGCGAGAAGCGCAACAGGATGAGCAGGCTGACCAAGATCGCATTCTTTCTCAGCGATGGCGCCCCGAGGAATTCGCTGGGCCGCCAGTTTCAGAAAGCTGCTCCACACTCCATTCATCGTCAACGGGATGCCGTGCGACGGAGACGATGGCCGCGCGGTTTTCCTCGGATGGTTTCCTTTTTTTCAGCGGACTCATCCGAGGAAGGCCAGGTGAGGCGGACACGCTCTCCGGGGGGAGGGGGGGGGGGAGCTGGAGGCCAGCCAGCCAGCCAACTTGGCTGACTGGTACTCGAATCGAGTTAGCATAAATAAGCCGCGGGCAAGTGTTGCATAGACGTAGGAGGTGGGTGCGCGAGCGAGCGGACATCCAGCCTGCACGGTCAGCAGCACGGACTGCGGAAAAGGAGAAGTAGGGGCAACGGAGCCCGCCGACTCCGTGGCCCCCTTTCGAACACAGTGGCCGACTGTGAATGCCAATGAGACTGCTTTGGACGGAGCGACTTCTCAGGAGAGTCGTTTAAACTTCCACCCGACGTTCAAAAGCTGATGTTCGTCCTCATCTCCTCCGATTGGGTTCATCATTCCATTCTGTGACGCGGACGCCAGAAATATGCTACATTTGTGGTCACTCGTTGAGAGACGATCTCAACGAGTCAAACTGGAGCTTCGAAACGAGCCGGAGGATCCTCTCGAAGTGAGCACTGTCTGTGAGTGGTTTCTGAATCGCGACACCTCGTGACCAGGAGTTCCCAGGGTCGCCTTGCTGGGGCATGGAAGTCGAACCTTGATACCTGGCGGATGTGCCATCTTCCGCATCGTCGAACCGAAGCTCGAACGACACGGAACAAACCGAGAAGTCGATGGACGAGCAGTCTGAATGGGCTCCTTGGGAGGACATTTTCATTTGAACGGTCCTTCGAAAGCCATCACCCGATTAGTTCCTGAGCTCTTTCCGTCAATTGTCCCAATAATTTTGCCCAGGATGTTGCCGTGGTATCAACGACCACTGTGAATCAACGAGTTCCAACGAGCTCTAGTAATGAGAACGATAAATTTCCTGACGGACGGTTAACCAGGATTATCCAACGATTGCCGATAAAACGTTCAGCGAACCCAACGTTCAAGATCCAGCGACGTCGTCCACAGGTGGATTCGTCGGATGACCCGATAACGCTCGCATCGTTGGACAGTCCATCGGATTCGGAACGATATATCCGATAACTTGAATGAACTTCGGCCAAGCAGAGGTCCCAATGGCAGAAACGTTAATCGTGTGCTGACGCCTCACAGCCCCGATGATATGAACTCCCGGAAAAGATCGAATTTCGGCGGAGCTAGTTTTCGCCCCCTCTCGATTATATCGGAATTTCCGGTGGAAGTGATCGAGGTTGCCCTGCACTGAGTAAGGGAGCTATTCCTGATTATCAGTACTCTATGCGATACCGACAAGACCTTGCGACCTTGCCATGGAATGAACGCGGGAGCTCGGTCATGAGGAACGTCCCGAGAATTCCCTGACCAGAACGAAGTTTTTGATTGGCTCAGTGACTGCAGGCATCGCTTGTGGATGCTACAGGTCCTATTCACAGGGCTTCATCTTTCTACAACGCGGCAGCCGATGGTCCATATATTGGAATCACCAAAGTCATAAAACATACAGCGATACTGCGTCGCGGAGGTTTTCCGCTTTTGAATTCCTTGCGACTCGATGTATGAGACCGAGGATCGACATCGGGGGAGCCTGGCTGACCTGACGCCTTTTACTCTCCATCCGACGGAGATCCCGAAAAGAGCTTTTTCATCAATGAACGTGAATACTGTTCGGGAGTTTATGTGAGGCAAGTGACTGAGAAGATTAATGGTCTGACCCTAATGGTGGCCAAAGCTCTGAAATTCTTTTCACAAAAATACGCAGTCTGCTTAAGGATGACGTCGCGCACGGAAATGCTCTGTTCGTCGATGATACGTCGCTCGAGCATGAGTCGAATTGATAGATTCCTGGGAGGGAGAACCCGTAATTCCGGGGAACCAACGCCGATCAGTATCGGGGTAAGCGGTCGATGTTTCAAATCTCAGTCGTACTCACGGTCGGGAATTCCTGTTTCCCGCCGCGGAAATCAATCGAATGAACGGTTGAGCTTTCAAAGCTCCCGTATGATTGGGTATTTCCCACCGCGGAGTTGTTGCGATTCAGAGGGATAAACTTTGTGGAATGGAATGAATATCTGATCGTGCTGCGCGGAGCCTATCTCGTGAGATCATACCCTCACAAGCGGTTTTCGTGGAGTCGAGTTCAGCGACAACATCAATCGATTATCGATGCATGTTTGAGATTCCGAGGAGCGAGGCGACTGACCGAGCTCCATTCTAGAGCTTGCCAGCAGTGTGATCAACAGATGGATATTTCGCGCAGCCGCTCTCATACTCACAGTTCAGATACGGGATTCTGCGGCAGTTTTTGTTGAGCAGAACGAACCGGCGAAATGTCCTCTTCAGATTAACGTAACTTTGACGTCTCGCAGAGAAAGGGAGAGCACACCACGATACGCGCACATCGGAGGCCGGTGGTTGAAGCTCGCAGCGCGCCCGTCCTCCAGAGTCGCACGGAGTGCTCTGAATGTTTTGGTGGGCAACCCCCACCATCCCAAAAGGAGAGGGTGGCTCTGGCGAGGGCCGCCTCATCGCGCCGAGAGACCATGGGGACGCGGCCACCGCCGAACCCCATCTGCCTCACGTAGCAAGATGATAGTTTTGCGAATTTCAGTCAGTGCTGCAGACTCTCAGCCTACTGACTTGTCTCGGTAAATCTTTTCTGCTTTACACGGGCCAGCTCGAGGTGGAATAACTCAGTCCCACGGGTTCGGTCTTCTCCTGGATACATTGGATGAGATTTTAGATTTGCCGCTCACATCGTCGGGAGCGCTTGTTCTTAGCTCATCGAAGAACAAGTTGTAAGCGTTCAACCGTGAACAAGATTCAACCGTCGTGACACTTTTTGGTCCTTTTGGACAGATTCCTACGGCTGAAGTGGGTTGTTGAAAAAACGAGACGCAAGAACTCCAGTCCAAGGGTGATCTGGCACGGCAGGAACTGATGACAAAACCCATTCCGTGGATCCGCTTCCATCTCGATGTCGGAGCGTGTGGAGCTTTCACAAATGGACTTGTGGGGAATCTTTCACTGTTTTCCTCCGGCGTTCAAGCGGCGATCTCTCGTGCCTGCCGAGTTCACGATGAGTCACGTTTTGAGAACGATCAATGCAATCGCTCACCGCGTTGTCGTCGATTCTCGGCGCATCATTCCGCCCGACTCATTTACCGTCGCATGCCCCATCCAGGAGCTTGGGGGGACGGACCATAATCAAAATTCAAAAACTCGAGCAGCCGCCGCCGCATCCCTGGAGTGGAACAATCTCTCACTAGCACAGCGGAACCGATGTTTACATAATGTACGACGTCCCGTTAATCAGTCATCAAGTCGCTGCCTGAGCCCGTTCATCCTACCGGCTGAACGGGATGTTCGGTTTATTAACATCCCACAACAATTCTCGGGCAAACGACAATGAATCTCGACAGCGCTCGCGATCACTACTCGCGTATCGACCCTCTTTTTCCATGAGATGCGGTCGATACACCAGTGGATCAAAGCTGGCCGCTCGCTCGCTGGAAATGCCCGTATTAGGCCAAGACCCAAGCGTCCCAGAGGAAATCTCGGACATCAGCGAGAACTCTCTCAGGACTTTGGAGAGCAATTACTAAGGCTAACATAGATACACGTTGGATTGTTATCTGGCGATGCACAACGATTCTTCCCCGAAGCTCTCGGATTGCCTTCCAGCCGAACTCACAGAAAGCCAACACCCACTCACACAAGTAGGGTACCTGCGTACAGCGTGGTCCTAATTGAATAATGATTACTTGCTCAAGATATCATCTCTGCCTTCACTTCTGATGCAACCCCAACCTCTCACTTCGTTCCCAGACGAATACAGTCGGGGCAGACACAACGAGCGCCTGGCTGTTCCGATCGCCTAGGCATTCACTCGAACATTGAAGACGAACAACAGGTTACCACCACAGATGGAGAAACGTCACGTGCGCTTAATAGAACTCGGCCAACCTCCACCGAGCTGTGGGCAAACCATGGTTCTTACTCGCCTAATCAGCCGTCCATTACCCGAATTCCGTCAGTCGTTCATCAATCGTGCTCGATCCATGCCTCGATAACCGGTGAAGCCTTTGAAGCCCAATTGAGAGAGTCCCAGATGTACGGCTCCGGTGCGTGTGCTGGAAGAGCTGTTGTCTGGATGATGGCATGCCGGGTTCGCTGTCGCGAACATCTTTGAGCAATTTTCGAGGAGCTGATCCGGTTGCTCTTTTTGACCTATTCCTACTCGATTTCTCGCAGCTTCTGGGACTCGGGTAGGCTAGCGTACACAATATACACGCTGTGCCGACTTAGCCCCGGATTTCTATTTGATATCAGTCGAACGCAGCAATATCACTCCCGCTTGCACGCAGGGTTTGCGAATCAACCTGCCAATGCTCCACTCGACTGAACGCGCACTCGGGGGTTTGATTCAATTTTGATTCGATAAACGACTCGTCGATATTTGGCCGTGCTGCGAAATGAGACCAGACGCAGACAAAACGTTATTCGATCGACTCGAGCCGGGTCCTCGATACGTATGAGATCCCCTTCAACGGGATCCGGCGGTTCCGGAATATTATCTCCATGAGAAGGTTCATTGAGGCAGCCGACAGTGGGAATCGCTTGAAAAATTGATACACCAAGGTTTCGAAGACTCGAGACAAATGAAGATCTGTCTCGAGTCCGTAATATCCGTAAATGGAACGGCAACTTGGCTACTCACCTTCCTTGAGAGGTTCTGAGATATCCCGGGCAGAGATCTGACCGCTGACTTTTTCTGTTAGTTCGGAGAGCTTTCCAGTCAGTTCTGAAATCTTCATTTGTACTTCGTGCACACCATGTGCCGTGAGCCTGGGGTTGCCAGGCGATGGTACTTCGTCGAAGTCGTCCAGATTGGCGACGTCGATGGGACCAGGTAACGACATCAAGGACGCTACCGACTGCATGTCTTCGTCCCTGTGAAGTCGATTTCGATTGATAGTTCGAGCGTCGCCTTGGCAAAGGATAGCGAGGCTTGGTATGGCACAGAAACAATCCCACTCACGTTGCTTTTCCTTCGCGAAGAAAATTTGAGTGGATGGTGAGAACGAGCTCCGCACCGCCGCATTTCACCGACAGGGGCTTGAACTTCAACCGGAGGTCGAACTGAGATGGCTGTGCTCTAGCGTACTCCTTCATATTGATTGCGCAAGTTGCAACCTGGAAAGAAATGCTTCCGGTCGCAGTGCCTGTCGATGAAACACGTTCCCGACGGCGGCCTTGTTCCTGTTCGGCTCCTCACCTGCTTTCTTTTCCCAGTCTTCTCGCTGACGTCTTCAATCACGAAGTGCCACTCTTTATCTTCGTATTCGTTGGTCCGTGGGTCTTTGAATAGGGTCACCGTCGTTTCGATGTTCTCAGGGATGTCCCAAAGCACGGAGCCCCTTTAAGCAAATGAGCTCTCGAACGACTGACACTCGTTAGTCTGAGGACTCGATCAACTTTAACAATCCGTTCTCCGGACGTCCTCGGATCCGAACTCACCGATAGGGCTCTTTGATAGAGTTTACCCACTGCAGCGGAGTGGAGGCGTATCTGCGACTCCTCCGCGTGAACACCACACTCAGTTTCGTCGGATTCCACTTCTTTGTGGCCAGAACTTCCATTTCTCGATACACGCAGATGAATTGGAATTTCGCAGCGCGTTTATTCACGCGCTGCAATCGTTTCCACACTGAGCTCATGTTTCCACCTGGAAACCCGAAATGAATTAGAGGTCGATGCCAGCCTTGCGGGAGAATTTTCAAGTGCTCCGCGGGTGCAACGGAAGGACGCAAGGCTCGAGAAACCTGCTGGCAACGAGTAGGGAGTGAATGATGCCGCGAGATCGATCCGCGGCTCCGACCGATACTTCGCAGGGCTTTGCTGATGATGTAATATAGTTGCGATCACCGTTCCGAGGCAGGATTCGCAGGGAAACTTTATGGCGAACCTCCTACAGAGGAAGGCTCTAGCTGTCTGGAAGGACCAGCGGTTCGTTCGGACTTTCAAGCTCAAGTCCATGGGAGCTTCTCCTCGGTCCTTTGTGGTTTCTACTCGAACTTTCTGCGTCGACCTCGGAGTTCGGGAGTATACAAGAGCTCCACTTCTAGTGAGAAGGTGATTCTGGGATTGTTTTTCCGTGATTCCCCACAGAGCGAAACAGGAAGCCGTCGGTGGAAAACGGAGAAGTAATGAAAATTTGAAAGTCGATTAGGCACTGAAGCAGCCAGTTTCGGATGCCTTCAGTGACTTGTTCAGAATACTCCGTTTCGCATTCTTCCTTCGGAAGTGTGGAGCGAAGGCTGCGATCTACGTGCGGATCCACAACGCACAGCCGGCGACGACATCAGGGTTCGAAACGATGTGGGTCAGACACAGGAAACGGTCATTGTGGGCTTGACATCAATGTTTTCACCAGTTCGTTGGAGGTTCTGCGGCGTCGAGACCACCCTACTTGTTGTAGACGTAAACAATCGGAGACGAGTCGTGATGTGCGCGGAAGTCGCCGCGCCCCAAATCGAACCGCTGTCTTCACTCACCCCGGCAAACCAGTATAAAAATATAGCTGAGAATACTTCTACATCATCGCTTTCTGAATTGCAATAGCAAGCAAAACCAAGATGTCTGCTTTCAGTGCCTCTGCATTCCAGGTGAGTGTTCGGAGTCTGACCGATTGAAAGATTACAGAGTCCGACTTGGAACTCAATCACCATTAACTTCATCTCAGCTCCTCGCTGTTTTCGTCGTGCTTTTCGCTCTCGTTTCCGTTGGGAGCTCCCAGTACGTCGCTCACGGAGGCTACCCTGCTTACGGATACGCCTATGGTCACCCCTACACTTACGGATACTACAGCGGCTACCCGTACTACTCGGCCTACCTCCTCAAGAAGTAAGAGACAGGAGCTCATGCAGACTTGTGATTCGTTATCGAAATTGGCTTTCGAATAAAATTCTTTCGGAAATACTGCACACGTGCGTCAGGTCAGATTCCACGCGGCTGCCAAGCTGTTTCCCAGCCACCGAGATGGGAGCAAGGTTTTCTGAATACTCGGGAAAACTCAGCAGAGCAGATGTGGGATTGGGCGTTTCACTTCGGGAAGGCACCCAACCAAGAACGAATTGCGATTTGATGAATCGTTTCCAGATCATATGCATTGAACACGAACTCAAGGAATATAAGTGCATATCTCCTCCCAGAAAGCATTCACAGCAGGACATACTCATCTGTTTAGTCTTCCAAGCAACTTCCCTCCTGGATGGCAGCTCCATTTCGACTAACTCAGTCACTGATTGGCCGAGTTGAACAGAAGTTGCAGCGGGCACCAAAGAGGCGAAATCAACGACGGTAGCAATTTCTAAGGCGACAGCTAGAGTTTGTCTACCGCAGCATTCGTTCGCGGGAAAATAAGAACCGCGGGCGCCTAAGCCCCGGTGACAACCGCGTGGGCTCGTACGTTCGCCCTATCGCTCGTACACCAAGTGCAGGAGAAAAAGCGTGGCAACGGATCTGGCCGATGGAATCTACCAACACCATTCGTTTTCTAGCGGTACCCTATGTCTCACTAAGGATCACATTCCAACATCGGGCCACACGGAACAGTTCTCGTGATGTTGTCGCGGTTCTGATTTGCGCAGAGATTCAGACCGACTTTTCAGCTGACAATATATTTTAGAGAACCGATGAGAGTCTTTGGGTGTTCAAGCCTCGCCTAGCGCGACATAGTAGAGAGCGCTCTCCAAGGTTAGGCGACAGACGGCCTCACTAAACGGTACCATGACCACGCAGGACCTGCGCTGGCAAGAGGAAACAATCTCTGTATAATAACGAATCACGTAGTGGAGCGTTTGTGGATAACGAGGATTATTTTCATCGTGTGAATGAGATGCGTCGGCTCGATTCGAGTGGAAGGTTTTGCTTCTGCTGCAGATCCCGCGCGAGATCGGGTTTCACGGGACAGGATGCCTTCGAGCCGAGCGCACGTGTATCGAATGAGTGTATATCTGTCGCATTGAACTAGGCGCTGCTCCCTCTGAATCGGAGCAGCACGAAGGTGAAGTTCCTCATGTATTCAGCACAGGACAGGGGTGACTGGAGCCAAGTTGTTTCGGAGAGAGCTCCACTGTCGCGGGAGAAGTCGTACAAATCATAAGAGGCGCTGAAAAGACTGGAGCCCCTCTTCTCGGAGGTTCTTTCCTCGTTTGGAATGGATTGGCAAATTGTACGAGACTGTGTCGGACAGTTGAAAGGATTTCGGTTCCAAAAGTGCCTGAGCATCTCATGATAACAAACACGTGTTCGAACAAACGTTTCCAGAAGTCTCCCCGCTGGTTCATCCAGCCGCTTAGTCAGAGTCCACGATCTGCCACATCAGCGTTGGAAAAATATCACTCCCGAATGCGTCGTTTCTCACTTCGTCGCCGCTAATCAACAGGAAACGGCACCCTAGAGAACGAACAACAGAGCCAGTTGTCGACCGACTCCTTCTCTTCTCGCGGGCGTGACTTGGATTATTGAAGTCGTGGCCCGAGCTGGTTTTGAATTTATTCATATAATGCATCCTAGCGGAGCTGTCAAAGATTATGATTCGATTCTGAAGTAAACCGAAGATGAGGCATGACACAGCCGACGTTGTGCCGAGCGAGAGCGGCAGGACTCATCGTTTCGATGGCGACAGGAATGCATCAGAGACTTCATGACCTGATCCATGACAAGCGCTTGGAGGATCCTGAGAACATGGGAACATCGCCAGATGCTCATCGCTTTGAAAGGACCCGTGTTGGACAGGAGGAGTGAAATTCTCGAATTCTTATCGATCTCTGAGTTCAAGGATTGGGAAGGTGGAAACGAAGCAGGCATCGATCAACTCGGAAAGCAATCACAGAACAATTTCGCCGACATCCGCTGAGCTAACTCGCTGGGTGGCTGGCTCGGAATAGCTGGTGACCGTGGTTTTCCAAAGGCCCGCCTTCCATCAGAGGGTGATGGAAGTGTTTGTCAGAATCAGCTGTTGTCACCTGCTTGCGAATCTCGATGTATGTGATGGTACCATCTCACCTGGAAGTCCAAGTTTCTGCGGCTCGAAACTATTCCATCAACTCTACACATGAACTCATTGAATTGTCATAGCTTAACCACAGAATAACGGTTTTCTGCGTCCATAGCGGAGCAGAACGATCTTCGTCTACTACTACAAATAGAACTGGCTAGAGTGCCGCCATCTTGGAAATGCGCGCAGCTCTTTGGCGCCAAGAGGAGCTCGTTTCAAAATGGCTCGACAGGCTATCCCAGGATAGGCCAACGGAGCAGCGGATACCCGGGAGAAGGCCATTGAATCTGTCCTGAAACAGAGAGTGTCGACGTGAACCGAACGCAAATCTGGATTCCAGTCCGCTGATCGCAGACTGGAATCGTCCGAGGGCTTCGGTCGGGATCCCGGTACCCCGTAATCGAAGAAGCGCATTCTGAAATGTACCTGTGCGACCAGAGTGATTGCACTAATTCAATATCGAGGGCCGATCCGTTGATGTTTCAGAATCCGCTGTGGGAGATGGAGCACTCGGATGGGTCCATTCCCGGAAGTTATCGCCAACTCCGATATTGCTCGTGAATATTATTTAGACAACGTCGTTTCTACCGCCGTGAATGGTAGATGTCACTCAACTGGTCCATAACTCCGGAATCAAACTTCGTTCGAGGACGAACAGGTGTCACCTTCACAGCGGCTCAGAAACCCGTAGAACAGGGATGAGCTCGGTGGCGCAGCTTCTTGAGAACGCTACGCACGTACATGCGCGGAGCTCCGAGCTCGATTGGAGAGGATCGACTTAAGAGTGGTTTCCAAGTACCTGGTCCCGGAGGAAGCCTCACGGAAGAGCGAGGAGATCGAATCCAGTTCAGTTACTATTCACCTACGACTAATATTAAGGAATCGTTCCGCGGCAAGAGCACTACGTCTGGAAACAACGTCGGCAGCGGATGATGAAATAGGGGTGTCAAGCCATGTTGATGGAAACGAAGCTGCTCGCGCAGTGATGGCAGTTTGCCCCTGACTACGCCGTTGGCTCCGGTACACCAATCCAGGGAGCAGCGTTCGTCTATTTCCATGAGAAGGAAATTAAAAATTTTAAACTTGACACAGCAGGTGAGGGCGTTCCTCAACGAACATCAACTGCCAATGAGTGACCTCCGAACATGATGACCTTGACTATCCCAGCGCACGATCCTCCATCTGAATTCTATAGTTTCCGTCGCGCCCTGGCGTAGAGCCGAAGCGTGCGCCGAGAAAGTGTTGGAGACGTTCTAGACGAGGGCTGGAACAGGTACACGGAAGAGATCGGGACGGACGAAATGTCGGAATCCTCAAAATCAGCTGATACGGACGCCGGAATCCTCAAAATCAACTGATTCGGGCGCCGTAATCCTCAAAATCAACTGATTCGGGCGCCGGAATCTCGACGGAAGCCATGAAGCTCCTCGAATCGAGGGGGAAAATTCGAGATTTGCAGCGAACCGTATCTCGGTGAGGAAACTTCTTGCGAATGAAATTCGAAATGAGTGGGGGCCATCAAGAGAATATCACCACCTACCGTTTGATGATCGTGAACGGTGTGGTCGGAGTCGCGTTGAGGATCTTTAGCTCTCGGAGGCTGTTGAAAAGAATTCCGTGAGTTTGGATTGCGGACTGGATACCCACAGGAATACAAATGGATAGACGAGCTGAGTAACTGAGCGGAGAAATGATCTCTCCATATTCCAGGGAGGTTGGGCGAATAGTCCAACACCGGCTCCGGTGTCCTGATCGGGAAATTCACGGTTCTCTTCCCTCTTTGGATAGCAAGACGAGTTCCGCCCCCCACATGTCGCGGAGCACATCTCACGTCGGCGCATGGGACAATACTCCGGTCAGAATGCTGCAATCATGTGCGAATGAGTTCTCGGCACCGTTATCGGGTTAACGGATGTGGAAAGATTGAAGAATCGCAAAACACCACGAAAATTCCAACTGAGTCGGCGTTCAGCTTCACAGCTCCAGAACGGCGGATTCGCGCATGAATTATGCAGAATAACTTATATAAGTTTTCTCAGTTTGCTGAGAATGCAACTCACCGCACACGAGATTGGATTATTGTGTCGGAGGACCGCGCAGCCAGAGTCGACGTCGCTTGACTGTGAGACGAACTGTATCGCGGAAGACTGGAACGGAACTCTCTCATAGCGGTCAAGGTCGCGACGTCGTGACCGAGAAAATCGGCAGTGTCGTGCCCCGGGTTCAAAACTAAGCTCAGGCAAATATCTGTTGATGCTACAATGAGTACATTTCCGAATGATTGCCCTCTAAACGATCTTATCCCATTGAATTAGATATGGATAATCGAGTCCAGTGTGAGCGAGATATATTCGAGTATGTCACGCGTCCAGGTGATCAGGAGCCTCCATCGGATCGAACAGACGAACATGGGGCCACTACGGCGGTCGAGCTGATCAGACTTGCGATTTCAGCGTATATTGACCTGATTCCTATCGGAAGCCATGAGAGGGACAGAATACCGACTCGATCCCCCTAAACGAAATGGCGGCCGCCGAAATTCTCAGTGCACCCACTTATCCGCTTCCATCCGATTTGAGCGGAGGCCCGATTCCGCGGGATCATTCCTGAGTATGAGCGCGAAGGATGTGCTCGGATCTGGAAAAAGCGCGTTGACATCAGTGCATCGGCTAAGTCGAAACTCAATCGGTCTTGAGGTATCCATTCCCCTTGCAACTGTGTCCGAATCAATCTGCTCCAGATCACAGCGGCACGGAAGCGTCTGAGCTAATCATGACGACATCGATTGCTGCGATCGAACCATCAGAAAATGCGTTAACCTTCACGGGGCCGAAGTCGAGGGATTTTTTGAAAATCGCTCCTCGGAGTTGCTGGCGGATTCGAACGATTCTTTCGGCAGACGCCGAACTCTGCTTCCGATCCGAAAGAATGTATACGCCAGGTAAGAACGCGAGACGAAAATATTCAAGAATCATCGAACAGTTTCTCAGTCTGGCAAGGGCAAAGTGAGTCTGGAAAGCCGATGTTTGTTGCGTCAATACCTGTCCAACGATTCAGAGAAACTCCGTCGAAAGAGTTCTCGTCCGTGTCAGAATTGAGATTTTCATCCAAGAATTGACGCGTTGATTTTGGGAAGAACTTGATAGCTCCGTCACAGAAAACCTGATTGGATGGACGAGCGACAGGGCAGGCGGGTACATGGGAGGGGAGATTTCATTCCATGAAACAAGCGGTGTCAAGAAAACTCATCGTCGTTGCCACCGACAGTTCTGCTGTGCCGTTTAGCACGACTCAACTCAAAGGAATGGAATAATTGTGCAAGCACCGAAATGATATTCCTACAGTAATGGACATTACCTGCCATAAATTCGGCGAAACGTATGAAAACAGCTAGTGCACTCCGTCCGAGCGCACGGGGGCCAACGGGGAGAAGTGGGTTCTTTCGTGGGATGGCAGTTCTGTTGCCTCTCGTCCACTGCGTGATTAATTGTACATTTCCACGTCTCCATGGGCTTTTTGTCCGGGCCATATTCATTTCGGTTTCAATTGCAGCCGGGCTTAATTTGACAGAAAATGACTGCTTAACGCACCGACCGCGCTGTCATTCATGGCGCTGTGTGGTAATGGTTGTGAAAGAGGTTAAGTCATTGTGCAATTACAAACGTCGAATGAGTGAGTGTGTATGTGGAGATGGAGGAACAATCGGCACCTGGGCACTCTAAACTCGGTGGCTGCGAGCTCTCTTCAGCTCATCTTTTCAGTTATGCAGGCGCGACCTGCGAGTAGCATCGATTCGAACTCGATCTAAACGGGGCTCCGTGTTTCAAGTATAGACTTGGAGGATCTCGTCCACGCGGGGCTTCTCCGGCAGCGATAGAATTGATTTGGGCAGCTGACCTGGGAAACCACAGGCTGCTATTTGCTCCACAGTTAGTTCGAGAAGGCTCAGGTTCGCTATGGCGAATCGCTCACGAGCCAGAAATTGTTCTTGGCCGACGCGCTGTCACATCTGGCTCCCATCAGAAGGAAATTGAACACCGGAAGGCTCTGAGAATGAAAAGAAAGGAAAATAAGAATCCGCGTCTCCTGTATATTTACAGAATTTCACGTTATAAGTCAGTCATTTCAACGAAGCTTGCACCGCCGCCGGTCGCTGCGACAGCTGCTCAGCTCAAACTTTTCTTCCGTTCCATTCCTAATTTGTCAGGATGTTATCATCTTCCCAAGAGCTGCCAGTCGATCCCATCGGTCTCCAACGGTACTGCAGGTGTTGTACTGACTGACAGGCAGGTGGACATCGCCAATCGGCCAA
This sequence comes from Phytoseiulus persimilis, assembly GCA_037576195.1. Classification (NCBI taxonomy): domain Eukaryota; kingdom Metazoa; phylum Arthropoda; class Arachnida; order Mesostigmata; family Phytoseiidae; genus Phytoseiulus; species Phytoseiulus persimilis. The sequence continues at coordinate 23,059,095 of CM075104.1, read as the reverse complement.
ATTCTTCCGCTCCCATCGCTTCTATGTCTCGATAGGAGGTGTTGGTGAACTTTGTGAGCTCAAAACGAAACTTTCCGATTCCGGATCGCTCTCGACTTGGAGAAACATGAGGCTCGAAGCTCTGCTGTCATTCATCTCGAGCGGCCCCGGGAAGATAGATTCGCTGATAGAGGATCTCCAAAAAAGAGATTTTCAGCAGAAACGTTAATCGATTATTTATTCGCCATTTCTCGGCCGAACGCATTCCAAGCCTGGTCTTTCGCGCATAGCTGCTCTACTCTGCGTTCCATCATTGCATGTTCTGCACTGTCTGTGCTCTGTTCACACACTTTACATTCTCGGGTAGAAACATTCGCGGCAAGATTGAGGCGACGCCTCCGGCGATACATCCTACCACATCGTCCACTCTTCGGTCGCAACCTGTTTCAGGACGAAAATTAAGAATCCTCTGTTTCAAACACACCTACAGGAGCCAAGCTTATGGATCTCTTGTTCGTGAGAACCTTTCTGCGAATCAATTCAAACTGGAAGCTCTCATGAACGTTCTCAAGATCGCAGTTGTCTACTCCGAGCTATGCTCGGCCAATCGCCGCATCTCAGTGCAAGATGCATCACCTGTTGAATGGACTCGCTGGCAGCCATAAAATGATCCTCCTGCAAACGAAACCCACTCACACTTCTCACCGAACTATCTCACAGCAGATAATCTAAGCATGGAAGTTCAAGGGTTTAACTAATTTGTTGAGCGGCGTCTAGCGTGACCTAACTCGTCGAGATGCCTAGATATGGTTCTTCTTGACCGGATTCATGGCGGACTTTATGACTCGTTACGCGGCGATCAAAAAGCATCGTTTCTCTTCCATTTCTTAAGGTTAATCGTCGAACCTTGAGTGGATGGCTTCCTCTTCCTTGCTCCGTTGATTCATCATGGAACCCGCTGTCGATAGTGAACGTCAGGCACCGCTCAGTTAGCAAATGCAGCGCAGCTTCTCTGACAACCGAAGCCAGATTGAAGACTGAGGGAGTTGAGATGAACGGAGCAAAATCGAAGATATTTTTTGCTCAGAAGTTTCACACATTTCCCGCATCACAGCACCGCTCACCATCGTGGGGAGTAACGTTCCGCTATTTTCGGTATGTCGATACCGGTGACATCCCGCTGTTTTTTTATTTTGTTTTCTAACTTTGCCGAGCATTTGACCCACGTCAGGTTTGCTTATTTCATCTCTGCAATCACCGCGAACGACATTGAATGATTTAGAGTCGGTGTGGACGCAATGATCGCACAAGAAACACCCACAATTACTGTTGCGAGTCTCAGTGGAACTTTTGGCATTCTGTACTTGTGAGAGAAGCTTCCCTAATCACGCAACCATTCACCATCTCCGATTTTTGCATAAAGGAAGTCTTGCTACCGTCTCTGTGTCGCTCCGATGATTCTCGAGATGGCAGCCTCCCTGTCCCATTCATCTGGGAGATATCCTACCTTGTTTTGACTTGAACGACCGTCTAGATCCAAAGCTCCAACTGGATGATCAAGCGAGGCCACACAGCCGAGCGGACTCGATTATTTGACGATGGCATGAAGACAGTTTGGTATCCTGGGATGTGAGTCAGAGATGCGTCCATTATCTTAGTCACGTATCTTGAACTTTCCCGTTCGGAGCTCTACCGAAAGTATGACAGAAACTGTTGACCAAGCTCTCAGATGCATTCCAATCATGATATAGTTTTCAGATCATCAAGAACCACTCACGACCTCACCATAAATGTTGATCATGGAGCTACTAAGCACACGAACTTCAACGTGCCTTCCAAGACGGTCGTCCTTGAATTCAGAAAAAGAGTTCAACGAAATTCGCTGTTCCGTCATTCTCACTTTACCGTTTGGAAAGCGTCAGTGCAGAGCCTCAATACGCTTCCGGATTCCTTCTCTATGATTATTCTCACGATTCCCCGTCAGAAACATTATTTTCGATGGACACGGCATCCTTAGCTGTCATTTTTGTCAATAACGTGAAAGCCGCCACGTAATATCGAGCCAACAATCGCGTTCACTCAGTATCGGTATTACGCCGCGAGTCAAGGAGAAGGAAGACAGAATGGTTCCGTTATGGCAAACCTGTATTTTGCGTTTTTGTGACTTCTTCTGTCAATCCCGTCGGGTCCGAGGAACGCGTGGGAATCCCACCTAAGGCTTTAGATATCAGTCGATTCGAATGATGTAAATCAGACTTGTAATCTCGCTCACAGACTCGGAAGCCAAAACCTTTTGCCGAACATTCAACTGTGCAGAACGACCAGCGTTGGAGAAGATTGTCGCTACCAAACCCGACAACAGGGCTGGACATCAATGGCCAAAAGACGAAAACAGTGACTTTTTCTATCCTTGGAAAGAAGTAAAAAATATCGTCAAGTTTCGCGGGAGAAAAACTATCTCACTTTCTTTGACGATTCTGCCAGCCAAGATCAAGGCGAACGAGGGTCGGTCGTTGACGAAACGGAAGTGCCTATAGTGTACGTAAGTCGGTGTGTGTTAACGTTTGTTGCCATGATTGCCGCCACACGTAATGCTCGGGGACACGCAGATCGTGGCACTGTCCGTTATCGAAGCAACTTGCCAACTGTAAGTAGGAGCTTCGCTCTGGAAAAATCACGGAAAGATGATCAGGAAATCGTCACTCACGTGTTACTACAGGCACTCTGGAAGCAAGAAAACCGCCCAGTTCCCATCTCTACAATTTCCAATATCGACCTCACTCTCCCCACACTCCGCTAATCAAAGAGCTGAGAGAGAACTAGGGGCTTGAACCAGTCGTCTGCGGTATCAAGATCCCCTTGAGAACATCCTAGTCACGTGATCCATCCGTAGTATCGTCATCCATTCTCAAGAGGAAGAGAGACGATATCCAGATCATCCTCCAACGCTTTTTTCAAGGACGTTTATGGAACGATCCCTTAATTCCGGCGTACGAGCAACCTTCTGATGATACTTCAGGATCGGACGGGGCTCGATGCGTGGTCCGAGATTGGGACGAATGCTGCCTGATAACGGCTGAGAAATTCAACCGCATAGTAGGGCAAGTCAAAGGCTTTCTTTTCTTCCGTGGGTAAGACTGCGTTCGTTGAACCTGCTTCACGAAAGGAGGGGGGGGGTACAGGGAGAACGGCGTACTACAAGACTTTCTCCCCGCATCTTCTGTTTTTTTCTCGGTTTCCCTCCGCGTTGCCTGAATTTTAGAGAAAACATCGGTGAGGGGAGCCTCTCACCCCACAATAACAGAAAGAGGTGCTTATAACCGAACGCCTCCAGGATTCCGGGAGCAAAAGCCTGCTACCAGTCTCGGTGAGTCTGTTGCGGTGAGTCGGTGATTTTGTTTTCTCATTGCGACTCGCGTTTGTTTGACCTCGAGATCTGCAGCTTGGACTTCTGCGCTCTATCGGGAGGATCCAATCTTGCAGCGGTTGGTCCAGATCTCGTACTGTGTCTCGTGATCGTGCTCTCCCAGCCAGTTTTCCGTCGAACTCACTTGCCTGGACGCGGGTTCGCGGGAGTTCCCCCAGGCTGGAAGGAGTGAGCTCTCGGACTTGAGCTTCGAGAGCGACTGATAGGCAAGCTCGTGGCGTGACTCTCCATAGGTTCTATTAGTGGACTGGAGTCGGTTCCGGTTGCATCCTCTGCTCTTGTCAGCATCCCGTTCTCCTCGTTCCCAACGGCGGTTGTTTTCTTTTCCAAGCTAGGCCAACCCCTTCTGTTTGATGGTTGCTCGGATGAGAAGCGAGAGCGGCAGGTCACCCTCTTGCGGTTGTTGTGGTTGGTATGACAGCGAGCGACGCCCGTGACAGTTGACAGCTAGAGCGTGGTAGCGTCGGCGGACAATTATCCCATTAGAAAGCTCAACATCGATGAGAGTCCCACGAATTCAGGCCAGGAGCCAAGTCAAACAGACTAACCACAAGGTCGTCTCAACGCGACAGCGCACGCGGCACGAGTCTAAGAAGCTCGACGACCTTGGAAAGCTGGTCGCATGAGCTCGTCCCACCGAGAGGACATCATGCGAATTTCGTATTCTGCGACCATCAACTCATGCCCGCTCTCGAGCGCGCGCACCGCTTGTTGCGTGCCTCTCGGTAGTGGATTCTAGCACCACGATATGGGTGCCTGACGACACGCGGCTCCGGTTATTCATAAAGAGACCTGATATCAGATGAAACGTGAAAACTGAAACTCAAACGGTATCGCCCGAACGCGTGAGATGAGATCAGGATTCGAGATGTTGTTGCGCGCGGGTATTCGATGAAGATTGTAGCCTCACGGTATCAAGGCAGAAAGCTTCTGCCCATGTGATCAACCAAGTAAGCGAGCGAGCAGCGAGTGAGTACCATGGACGAGCGGTCGGACGAACGAAAGGCTGGACGGCCCGACGGCTGGACAGCCCGAGAGTACTCTCCGCACAATATCTCTCTCTCTCTCTAATAACCACGTATTTAACGTGACGCTTCACTCGCGAGGCATGTGCGCGTCTTCCGGACCGCTCCGCACGTCTTCAACTCTCTGAAGACACTGCATCACCAACAGTGCCATCGGTGTGTGAATGTCAATCAGGCGATTGTTGCAGCAGCTGATCTCTGCAAAGAGGTTCGTTAGATTGCTCTTTGAGCAGCATTCATCTCGAATCCGAGAGCTCGTATGATCCGTGACTCGATGAACCGGAGTGGGGTTGCTCAACTCGATAGTTGCTCCAAAGTAGAACCAGTGACGGAACTGGTGACGAGGCGATCTGAAATGTCATGTGAACACGACTCCTGCCCACATGTAGAAATCGGGCCATGGCGTTTTTCGATGAATTTGCCAGCTCTGCTTGTGTGATGAGTTTTGCGAATCGATACTGCAGCGGGTTCCTAGTGTGAATCGAGTCGATGGGAGCACTGCCGTTGCGGGTTTTTTGATGAGGTTTTTAGTGTGAGTTCTTCGAATAGTTTTTGTGGTCAAAGTCCGCTATTGCGTGTTGCCGTGACTGACCGTGCTGGAAAATTCGTTTAACTAGTTCCAAGTTGTCTGGAAAATGTTTGCCACACTGACGGTAGTGCAACACCAGCTCAAAAACTGCTTGCTCGTGACATGGACTTCGTTGAGCTTTGCGGAGCAGCGAATGTTTTTTTGGAGTATGGGCGGAAGATCGTCGTTTCAGAGGGTATCTATCCGAAAACATCGAGGAATTCGACTTCTGCTCCGAATTCCGTAACCTGCAGAGCTGAGAGAAAGGAATCCTGAGATGGTATCCACCGCAACGCGGGCCCTGAGTGCTTGTCCACACTCGACTGCAAGGTTTGGGTCCTTAATCGCCCAATTATTCGCGATGGGCGCGTCTTCAACGGCGTCCTCGGCTCAGGCGTCAAAACCCAAAATGAGTGCATCCAGAACTAGGGTTGCTTTGGATGATGAAAATAGTCCGAATAACGGCCCAAGAATAGAGAAAACTATGAGCAGCCGTAATGCACGAGGATGTTCGCCGAATCAGGGATACGCGACTTATGATTCGATCGATTCAAGAGTCAGACGAGTCCCGCGATACCCTGCTACGTGCTCCATCACGTCTTGAGACCACAATACGGACGAGGAGATTGCCGTTGGAGAGAATAAGTGATGAAAACAATCAAAGCCCCGCACCGTCAGTACCACGTCACACGGGGATGGACTTACTGGGAATATCCTCGTTCGTTCGTCGGAACCCTGATTGCTACCAGTTCCGCGGCGCTGCATTTGCGTAGTTTTCCGGACCCATGGTCGCTTCTTTCCGTATTCGTTATGTCCCCGACGAGTCTCGTTGATGCGTTTCAAGACTCTATACTTGTCATTCCGCAGGAATTTCTAGAGGGCTGGAGCCAATGAGAATAAAGTTTTCCACGGAGAATCGACTCGTCTTCGCACGATTCCGCGTCCTTTGACACCCCGATAGGTCGTGCCAGCTTCTGATTGCGGAACAAGCATGAACTTCACCTCGATTGACGCCCAGTGGAACCCTGAGCCACATTGGCTCAAGAAGTACTACGACAAATCAGTTCTCAGCATTTTGGTGCTGATAATGTTCTCCATGGGATGTACGATTCGTTGGAAGGAGGTGAGTTGAATACGATCTCGTTTTGCGGCGAGAGATTTCTCGGGTAATTTACTTATCGCTGTGGATTGGTGTTTCCTAGCATTCCATGGAGAGCTTGTTCAGTTGTCCCTTGTACCGGTAGCGACGGTAACGATTGTTGATTTGTTATGCTTGACCCATATGAGACTCAAACAACTCTTTGACTCCGTCAAAGATTCGACCTACAGGATCGACCTCCATCATAAGCCGGACGAACTCAACACATTCCTGGCAATATATATTTTACTTGCCATTCATCCTTTAGTTGATATACCATCTCAGACGTCCCTGGTCGGTCTTGGCTGGTCTCTTCTCGCAGTTCGTTCTCCTTCCTGCGACAGCCTTCGTTCTCATGAGAACGTTCGCGATCGAGGGCCATTACGCGCTGGGAATGCTGATCCTCGCTTGCTCTCCATCCGGGACGACATCGAATATCTTCACTTACTACTTGGATGGGGATGTACCCCTGAGGTAAAACTTCACGTTTGACACAGGCTGTGCCCCTTATCGGCGTACCCCTTCATTTTCCCTGACTCGATGTTGAGCTAAGTCTAATTGCAGCATCTCGATGACGGTGTGCTCCACAGTCGTCGCCATGCTGATGATGCCATTCAACATCTGGGTCTATGGACATTCCCTAGAGAACAACTCTGGCGTGAACATTCCCTACCTGAAGATGGTGCGGTCGTTGACGTACGTCACGGCTCCCGCTGCTCTGGGAATGCTCACCTTCTACAAGTTCCCCAAGATAGCTCCTTATATAACCAAGGTGAGTCAGTGGTCAGTTGACATTCGTCCTTTCTATTTCGGGAGTTCCGGTTTGGAGCTTGTACTCTCCAATCGACGGGAAAGACGATCTCTGACAGAATGGTTTTATATTGTTCCAGCTTGGATCGTTGGCAGGGTTCGCAATGATCGGAGTTTCGCAAGTGATGATCTTCCTGATTTACCCGAACATATTCTCCACAGTACCCGCGAAATTATTCGTCACTGTAGCCATCCTTCCTATAGCTGGTCAGCTGAGAAACGTCTCGCCTTCCATTCTCTTGTTTACGAAGGAGAGCGACCATATTCAGGGTCAATCTTTCAATCAATCCATGTTGCCTCGCAGGTTTGATGGTGGGTTACGTTTTTGCCACGATCACAAGAAGACCCGCTCCGGCTCGGAGGACGATAGCTATCGAGAGCGGTATCCAGAACGTTGGCATGGCTATCACTGTGGTGACACTCACTATCGACAAGGTATTTGTTGGATCTTCTCCAGTCTTTCATCAAGTTCCGAGTACTCTGTGGGCGATGAGACAGGGACGAGGACGGAAAACGGTTTTTGCGAACTCCAAGCGAACAGGTTTCCAGAATGACGTGATTCCTCCCCAACAGTTCCAGGAGGAGGCCCTGGTGTTCCCTCTCTGCTACAGCTATTGCATGCTCTCGTTATGCGCTGGCGGATCCACAGCATACAACTTGTACACAAAATTCTTCGTGGAGGAGCTCGAAGATGAAGACGAGGAGAAGAAGGTCCCCCCCAGGATCTGTAAGAATTATCTTCCGAGTTCTACGCATGTTCCCGATGACATGTCCTGCGTCTGAGGTCGGAATGGGTTATGTTCGTTTGCGTCCGTGTCCGGCCGAGAAACTGAAGATTCTTGCCTTGATTCCGCGAGTGCCTCGTGAAGTTGAGCTGGACATGTGAATTTCGGAGTGAAAGTCGGATTTTGCATGGGGAAGGAATTGAGTCCACGTGTTGTCTTTCAGTGATTGATGCCGCTGGCTCGGGGTCGTCCTCCTCAACGATCTCAATTCAGTCGCGTTAGTGTCGCAACTATGCCTCATTTTTTTAAGATATCTCAAGTAGTTAGATTCCGAGAAACAGTTTCTTCCTCGCTAAGACATCCAACGCGCTGTTGAGTTCTTCCGTAAGTTTGACAGCCACAACGATTGGAACTATCGTCGTCCCCGTCTCCCTCTCGATGAGCCGCATGTGATCCATTGATTTTGGCTAAAGGCAGGGCGGAGGAAGAAACTCGCGCATCCGCTTGCCTTCAGCATGGCGCACTCGAAACCATCTCAATGATTCATGAGAATAGGGAGAAATTATCTCAATCTGCCTTTCGCAGTTCCAGAAGAGTCGGAAGAAAACCTGGAACTCGCCTACGGCCTCAAGAACTGTCATTTCTGAAGAAGCGACGAGAGCGAGCTCCGAATTCCCGAGTTCGACAAAACCCTTCGAATCAGCAGTTTGCGCTCCTGCAGCCGGGCGATGATGCACGCAGAAGTGACAGATGTGTCCACCTCGTGGCGAAGGGGTGCTTTCCTCAGGCTGAAAAAATGTATAGCTCGACGCTGAAACAGCTACACATACATTCCCATCCAAGGAGTTGACTTGCTTTGTACATTGAACGCGCACCTCGTGTATAAACTGGCACCTATCCTTCCAACGCCACCGACCTGTTCAGAGGACCACTTCCTTGTTGTTAACTTATTTCATTGCTTCTATATCCATCGTCATCCCGTTCGTACCGGGCTCGTATGCGCTTGTCCCCTGATCAAAATAAATCACGCTTCCGTTTGTGACAGAATCAATGCCTCCTCTTGAAATCTTAATCTACGGCCTCTCACTGCAGTACACCTCGATTATTTCAACCTTCCGCATTTCAACCTCGATTATTTCAACTCTGCGGAACAGGCCGAATGATGTCGACCCGAAGCGTATTTTTAAGTGGAAGATGAATCCATCGTCCAGAATCTTCGATCGTCAATATGTCCCGTATCATTCTGGAGCGGTTAGCGTTCAAACTCGGACTCTCGTACCCGAATCGGTTGCGGAGTCCAAGAATGCGGGTGATTTTGTCATCTCTCGATTATTCCAACTTTTGATTATTTCAACTTTTTTCCGCATCAATTGGTTGAAATAATCGAGGTTGTACTGTATTTCAATTATCTCACAGTGTTTCCCAGGTTCAGGAGAGATTGTCATCAGAGCATCCAGGAATCCGGGTGCTTTTTAATCGGTATCTCCTGGACAGGGGTCACGATTCTGGTCGTCAGCACAGCGAAATCGCTCTCCACAGGACGAGAGGAGCTCACAGAAAAGCACACTCCTCCGCAATTTGACGTCGTGATCGTTATTTCGCGAAGATTCCCTCATGCACTCGGAGAGAGAAGTGGGCTCTCCAATTCAGGACCTCTATCGAAGTTCTCACCACGGTGTGATCTCACTTTTGGCGAGACTTCCCCCCGCTGCAAGGCTTCTGTTCTCAAGCAAGGTCCGACAACACGAGCTCATTTCGACCTGATGTGGTCCGCCTGAACAGGGTCTGGAGTTGTTATTTGAGCTTTTCGCTTCAGGGTTCGAACTCAGGAATCCGAACTCCTAAGGAAGGCAGGCTATCAGATCCCGACACCATTCGTTCCGCCTCCGCCTTCGTCAGCGTGGCCTTCAAGGCACTCTCTTGGAATCGAAGAATTTTTTCGGGAGTAGGTCAGCCGCCACTGTCTCTCTCATCGAGTATAGCAAAACAATCGATCGTTCTGCTGCTGAATCGGAACGGGATCGAGATCTCAGGAGCCAATCGATATTTATTTCGAATTTAACGGAAGAAGCTAAATTTTTTAATGAATAGTTTTTATTCATGGAACATCTTGCGCTAGTTTCGTCCATCGTTGGAAAAACTTCACTTCTTTGAAAGTGTGCAGTCCCAGTTCTTCGTTCATTCCCCCTCAGTTCGACGATAAAAGCTTTTATTCACAAAATATTTCACCAAGATCCGAGCAATTCAAGTGCAGAGAAAAAATGAACAATTCTTGATCTGCTCGACCAAACTACAAGACCTACAGTTTTGATTTTGGGAAGCCGAGTCTATACAGAGCCACAACGCTGGCGCCACCCAAGCCAACATTCTGCTGCAGCCCGATCTTAGCTCCCGGCACTTGTCGGGCACCAGCTTTACCACGAAGCTGCCAGCACAATTCGGAACATTGAGCCAAACCGGTGGCTCCCAGAGGATGGCCTTTGGAAATCAGGCCACCGCTGGGATTCACGACGAACTTTCCCCCGTAGGTATTGTCACCTTTGTCTATGAATTCCCCGGCTTTCCCTTCCGGACACAGACCCAGAGCCTCGTAGGTGATCAGCTCATTGGCACTGAAGCAGTCATGAAGCTCGATTACCTGGACGTCATTCGGGGTTAGCCCAGTCTTCTTGAAAGCACGCTCGGCCGCTGTCTTGGTCATGTCGTATCCGACCATTTTTATGCAGGACTTCTCATCGAAAGTCGACGGTAGATCCGTGGCCATCTCCATCGCGATAATCTCCACGGCCTGATCCTGAAGACCCAAACGCCTGACCATGTCTTCACTCATGAGTACCGCCGCTGCAGCTCCATCGGAAGTTGGACAGCACTGCAGCTTCGTAAGAGGTCCGAAGACTTGGGGCGAGTCCAGCACTTCCTGGAGAGTGTGCTCCTCGCGGAACTGCGAATTCGGATTGTTGACAGAATGCTTGTGGTTTTTGACCGCGATTTTCGCCAGCTGTTCTTTCGTGGTTCCGTATTTTTCCATGTGCTCCATTCCAGCTGCCCCGAACATCTGTGCAGCCATCGGAGCCGGAGATATACCATAGGTTGCCGCCAAGACTTTGGCGTGAGTTTCCACCGGGTTGGCCCTGTCCCGGAACTTGCTCGTGAGAGAGCCTCGATCCATTTTCTCGAAACCTACGGCTAAAACACATTCTGATAGCCCGCCTTCAACCAGCTGTTTGGCCAGTAGCAGCGCCGTGGATCCCGTGGAGCAGTTGTTGTTCACGTTGTAGATGGGTATGCCGGTGAGTCCAACTTCGTAGAGCGCTCTCTGCCCGCACGTCGAATCTCCGTAGACGTAGCCGCAGACGGCCTGTTGGACCTCGCTGTAAGGTAGGCGGGCGTCAGCCAACGCCGCGACAACCGCCTCTCGGGCGAGAACTGGATAATCTCTCTTTTTGTCTCCTGGTCTAGCGAAAGGAGTCATTCCGACTCCTGTGACGAAGACACGACGCATGGCGGACTTCGATGGTGAGGAGCCAAGAAGAGAGCTGCAAGTGAGGAAAACAACAAAAATTAGAGAAAGGTTGGGGAAGCAAAAGATCTTGGGGGTGTTCTCTCTTTCTACCGGACACGCACCGAGCCCGATTCCGGACGCCGCAGCTTGGCTGCGAAACCTGAACAATTGGTGGATCGCTGAGAATTCGCACTTATCGCCGCATTTCACCGCGAAACCCTGAAAATGGGACGCGGATCGAGAGCTCTCCTTCGGAGAGCGCGACCGCGGAAAGCGATATGGCTCCTCTTTTTGATTGTGACTCGGGACTGCGTGGAATTAGTGTCAGATACGAGCGTCCGTCACTATCGACGATCGAGATAAACGCAGCGACAGCTCCAAGTATCGTGGAGGAGACAAAAGACCCACAGCGGCGATGATATGAGTTCGCGATCGCAACCCCGATTATTTGACTTCTGTAAACTGACCAACAGTTCCCGTGAATTCGGAATGAAGGCGGAGGAGCGCGCCTGAAGAAAAGTCGCTCTGCGCGAGCCGCGTACGAGGCCTCACAGCCAACTATCGGAAATCACCGACACTTGTTCATGAAGGAAAATACCCGTTCTGAAAAAAACACCACAGAATATCCTCGCCGAATATCTTAGAGGAAGTGAATCGAACGTTCCCTCACTCTGACGCCATCGGAACAATCTGCTTTTACATCGAATCCCCAAGAATGGAATTTCACGGCATTGGAATTTTGAAACAAGTGAACTGCTCGGGATCCAATCATGAAGCTGATTCTGTCGATGGACGCTTGTGGAACTAATAGCTGCCGCCAGCATAAACAACGCTGACATTGACGGAAATAGCCGTCAGCACGGTGCATCAAAGCGGCAATTTTCGACTGACAACACGCAGTTAATGGATCAAGCATGAACGCATCGAACAGCTGAGTTCGCGACTCGGGAGTCGGCGAGAAAACTAGTGAATCACAGTTTACCTCAGTTGCAAACACCTACCAATTGACGCGTACGAGCTGGAGTTATCGAATGGTCAGCGACCGTACCAGAAAAGACACAAACATCCCCTTGCCGAGATGGAGAGGACTCACTGTGAGAGCGATACAAGGATCGTTCCGCGGCCAGAAAGCATTCGGAGGCGTTATGCGGGAGCAAACGCAGGGATCATGCATTCCGACCATGTGAGGGAAATTTCTTCCCAAATCCTGGCTAGGAAATCTGACGAGCTTCCGCGGCAAAATATTTTCATTCGAGATATCGCACAAGGACGCCCGCCTTCGATATGGAACCGATCTATGCGAGGTCGCATCGGAACGAAACATGGAAAAATTCCGGTTGAACAAGTTCAGTCTCGGATCAGGCGAATTCTCAATCTCAAGCTTCAAAGGGCAATCGTGGAGCCGAGCCGAAAGAGAAACAAACAGCCACAGTTTGTTACATAACGAATGGCCTACGCGGAAGTGAACTGGGGTGCCGCGACCGGGTTCTTGGTATCTATGGTGTGTGTGAGTGTTGCGCAATAATCAATGTCGGCCGCCGGTCAGGTGTTGCGTTGGTCGAGTCGTAGGAGTCAAAGCACCGTCACTCGCTCTGGGGGAGCCTACGGCAAAGGTCGGGAAGCTACTGTTGGTCTCACAGATTTCGTGTTCCGTTTCTGTGAGAAACGACGACCGCCGCGACTCCGTCGGTCAACGTCAAGCGCTATTGTTCTCCGTCGTTACGGGGTCGCTGTCACCCAGCAGAAGGTTCACGAAACTTGGACGAGTTTCCCGAGAACATACCCCACTTACTAAGCACAGTCCAAGAGTTCCACTTCCGAAAGGTACAAACTGACTGGAGCAGGTTTCCATCAACAATCAGAGCCATCGACATTAACCGTAAGCTCTCGGATAACGAACGTCAAACAGCCCGATGAGAACGGCTAAAAAACAACAAATTGATGTCTCCGACGAGCTTACCTGCTAGAAGGGCTCGCACTGCTGGCTTTCTTCCTTAGAGGCTGAACACCTTGGTACTTGTGGTAGTTCGCGTGCATATGTAAGGGATTCATGGTGGGCTTGAACCATTTGCTTGTTGACCAAGCGACCCGAGCATTGGAAGTGAGCGCTTCTCGCTTGACGGCGGGTTACACAATGTCTGTCTTTCTTCAGTCCCTTGTCCCTTCCTGAAGTCCCTCACCCTCTGGGGCTTCGCTACTAGGGCAAGCAAGAGGCCGAGGACGAAGCGCTTCAAACCATAGCAGCTTGGCGTTGCTTGCTGGAAGTGGCTTGAGACTTGAGGAAAAGAGCTTGCGGAGGATCCCACTCAGCTGTCGTCACGCGACCGGTTGCAGCCGATCCCACACTCGGTAATCAGCTGGCAGTGTTTCTCCCTCTCCGCGCGCGATTTAAATCCCAGCTTCGACTGGTTGGATCTTGGATCGCAGATAGATTCTGTTCGTCAAGCCTTGCTGAACTCCTTCGGAATTCACGTTGGCCCCAGAATAAGTCACGCTTCCAGCCATTCTGAAGTGAAGTTGGACGGACTTGGAAAGCCCATCGGTTGAACCGTTATCGGAGAAAAAGAACCAGGGTGAAAACTTCTGTGAATATTGCTATGGCAGTCGGTCAGATTCACCGGCTTGAAGGTTGTTGTTGTCAAGGCATGTCGTCATTTTTTCACTTTTCACTCCGCATAGCGAGCCGAGTGAAGCGGCAGAACGGATACAGATGGCACGGTCTCCCAACCGCCCCAAAGACAGACATCATTGAAGCGCTTTCTTTCTGATCGTCTTCGCCAATCAACCCGTTTTCATCCCCAAGGTCGATCCGGATTGAATAGACTTCGGCTATGTGTTACAAAGTTGCAAGGAAGAGGTTCTGAGGAGAGATCTTCGATTGAGAACGCACATTAGACTTTATTTGTATCGAACAGACAAATGTCGAATTTATGTACAGATATCAGCTGACACAAGTTCACGAAAAACAAATGATGATTCCAAACAGAGCAAGTTAGTTTCGACAACGCCCGCAAAAAACTCTTCGCATATGTAACACGGTTGTCATGAAAGTAGAGACAGAAGTTTTTGGCGCTTCCGGCTTTTACTGTTTGATATAACGTCGTTCCAAGCTTCCTTGTTATTATCTTCAAAGTATTTGAGGCCCCAGTGGAGAAATATGAATTTCCCGATTCGGTCTCCCAGCAGCGTCTTCTTGTGTTTGATCAACTCGCCGGCAACAACTTTCAATGTCTTCACTTGACAATGAATGATTATCTGCGGAATGCGAACATCGCTGTTAGAAACTTTCTGAGAGCGCCAGGAAAAAAAAAACATGGGAAGAGAACGGCTTTCGTTCGTCTCAGACACACAGAACTCATTGAGTAATCCGAGAATCTTGTCAAGCTATTCGTTTCAAGCCAGCGAGCCTCAAGGCGGATAATGCGTATTTCAGGAATCTCAAGATTCACTCACTGCGTCCATGAGGCGGCTTCCGAATTTGTCAACCGCCAAGTTCTGAACTTTGTCAAGGAGTTTATTCAGCATCTTCAGCTTGACTTTCTCTCCGATGGTTTCACTGGCTATGATAGCTTCCAGAAGGTTGACGTGAGAACTGCAAGCTAAATTCCCCAACTCTTGCGGCGATAGCTCTTCGAGAGCTTTCAGGGCCTTCTGATTTGCTTTGAAGTTACATACGACCTTGAAGACTTGAAACAGGCCGAGATTCCTCACGAGGAAGATGAAGTTCTCCTCGCCAGGCTCCTTCCGCTTCATTTCAGAATACAGTTTATCCAAGAAATCGTTTTGCTTCATATCGAATCGTAGGCATGCTGATGCCAGTTCTGCGTTTTTGGTGAGCAGTTCCAGACAGAGCTTCTCCGACAGCTTCTCGTAGAGTTCAACGAACTGTGAAATCGGAAATCGGACTTGATTCATTTGAAGAACGAGTATTGTGATAGGAACTTGATTCCGTGCGAGCTCGAGGAATGATCAATACCTCTTCTTTGTCCCTGAGACCCGCAATCATCCCCGTCACAATCCCGGGGTTCGCTTCGGAGATTTTCTCAGCCATTTCCAGGATTCTCTCCGAGCACTTTCGGTGAAGACCGAATGTTCCCGCATTTCTGAGGATCGCGTCCACCACTATGAATGAGTCCGGGCACAGCAGGATGGCCTCTCCGTTCTCCCTGCAATCGGGTTTCAGCGTTACTTCTACTCCGTTCATCATCCACCACTTGATATACTTGATTCAATCCGACGAGAATCCGAGGCTGGAAGACACGACGATCTCGTCTGATTCCTGCGCCTTTCTTTGGTAGGCCATTCCCCGCTCAAGATCGCATAGTTATGAACGTGTGGCATGCTAGCTGCGGGAATGTATACCGGTTCAGGAACACACATTGGGGCCATGCAAAGGTACTGTCAGGGGCGGGAAGAGGGCCTTTGTGACCAGGGGTTGAATGTCTCGAGAGTTCACACTCTCCACTCACCCAGAAATGAGTTTGAGGAACCGTTTGAAAACTTTCTTGAGACCAACCGAGGCGGCGAGGCCGACCGACAGCGCGACCACGAAGCGGGCCTGCGGGTCGCGAATGAGAGACTCAAGATCTGCTTCCTTGGTCAGGTGGGAGAAGTATCTGTCTCTTATGGCTCCCAGGTCCTCCGCAACATCAACGGTATCTGACAATGAGACATCGGGTTCATGTAGGAGTATCTCAGGGAATCGACTGTGCGGCATTGGGAGTCCCCTTCGAGCTTGCTGAGAGGGAAACTTCATGAAATCGGCGGCAATATATTGTACAAGGCTCACCGGGATCGATGCCTCCAGCAAGAGCTTTCACGAAACGTTTCCCGCACATCATGCAGAGAACTCTCTGGGCGAAGAGCGTTTCCTCGTGGAAATATCTTTCGATGTTATCCACCACATGGAGAGCCAAGGAAGTTAGCCATCGAATGAAAACAGCCCTATAGTCTACATCGGAAGCCTCCTCATCTTCTTCTGTCTCGGACTGTATGAACTGCAAAGAACGAAATCCTGATAGTAAGTAAGGACTGATTGTTCCCCTCCGGCCACGCTCATCAATCTGAGATACTTTCCTACGAACCTGAGAGGGATTTTTGCAGTAGTTCAACGACGCATCAACAAGAGCTTCGAATATTTTCGCAGTTTTATGATTCGGTTGCACTTTCTCCAAGTTGAAAGCCTGCATGAACCTGGCTATAACTTTCGGTTCCGTGGACTTCGACAGGAACTCAGCCACATTGCCGTTGAGATGATAGGAATCGCTCTTCGTGAGGAGGGCTTCTTTGCCAGCGGCTTGTTTTAGTACGTTCGAGATCATGAGGTCTGTGTGGGAGGGAACGAATAACCAAATCGCGGATTTACATAACCATCGAAGGAGCGCAAGTTTCGTTCGTGAGAGAAATAACACGGGACTCACCTTGCTCTTCCTTGTCCATCTTCTGAGTTTTCCAGTGGCCCTTCATCTGAGAGAGGAAATTCTTCAACGGCATGAGGTCTGGGTGAATCTCTTCCCGCTCCTCACGAAACTGTTTCGGTCCACCCCTGTACCCACCGTCTCCATCGTTGCTCAGGGGCCGTTTCGAGCCGCGTCTAGAATTTCGAAAGGGAAACTTGGGTCCAGAGCAACTTTCTTTTCGAAGGGTCAATCTGGTTTAACTGGTCACTGGAAGTCTCTTGAAACGTAAGCTATAGTCTGACTCACCTGTCTTCGAAGTAGAGTCCATTCCCGCGACCCCTGCCTCTACCCCCTCTTCCCCTGAAGTTCTGGCCGTCGCGCCGTTCCATCACTGATGCACTCCGGCGAGAACAGGTCTTATCACAGTGGCAGATTTCAGGTCATGCCAGTGTGAGGCGATTTAGTGGACTCACAGAGTTCGGAACATCAGTGAATCGAGGATTCTGGGGAACTAACTGCGAAGTTCAGTCCTCAACACTCAGGCCGAGACAGATGAGAATCAAAACATTGCGCTGAAGTGAAGAAGCACGTGGGCTGCTGGCTCACCAATGTATTGTTGTGCGGGTATCCTTCTCCAGCGAGGCGATTGAGCGCGCTCGATTTTGCTGACGGGGCGTGTGTCCGATGCAAGGCCGTGGAATCAGGCGTCGGCATTCGAATTCGTTCCAGAGAACAGACTCAACTCATTCGTTCATTGAGAGGTGATGTCAATATTCTTCAAGTATCAGGAAACCTCACTGTCGCGGAGGACTTTGATTTTCCCGCCGAAATGAATCATAACAAGGTGCGCGCAGGAACAGCGGACAGGACGCAAGGGAGACCACGGGCCCCCGCGGCCGTCGGAGCTTAGCTTCCGACGATTTCTCGAGAGTTTCCATCACATGTCCTCCCCATTTTTCCCAACCACAGAGTGAAGCCAAATTTCCCTTCGTCCAGTGAGATATTCTGTTCTATTCGCGTAGTTTTGGCGCTGCTATCGTTCGCTCTCAGTCCTGGCTGCGTCTCTCCCGCCGCCGCCGCCGACGGCCGTTCCTTTGTCGGCTGCTTGCTTCTCTATCGAGAAAGTTGTTGTAAACAACCAATCACATCGTCCAGCGACGAGAATGCGTTAAAGCCTGGTACGCCGATGACCAAACCAGAACCGTTTACCTCGTTCCGACATGGAGTCGACGCTTTGTGTCGACCAGGATGTGAAAGAAGATGAATACGATGCGTTCAATGACGAGACGTTTGGAGACGCGGGGATCGACGACGCTTGGGAGGAAAGCCATGATGTTCTTGCGGCCCAACTCGAGGAAACCATCAAGCTGCAGCAACACAGTGCGCAACATATTGAAGACATCGTCAATACTTCGATCTCGCAGCTGGGTCTTGACGAGGAGGTCAGGAATTTCTCGACCCAACCCTCTGCCGCGGGATTCCCTCAGCCAACATCAGGGTATCCGATGCCTCCGGTGGCGGGACTTCCGAACCCTGTCCCGTTGCCAGGATGTCCTGTCACTTCATCGTCGCTCATCCCTCCTCAGAAAGTGCTGAACTCGTTACGGGGTCCCCAGCAAACGGCTTTTCGACCTCGAACGCTTATTCGGCCTCCGCTGATTACACCCATGGTAGTCAGCGCTGAGCAACTAGAAAAACAAATGTTGCAGGAAAGCCGGCGGTCGCAACCACCTGCGCCGCCTCCACTCCAGGCAAAAACACTCGAGGAGCTTGAAGCGGAGATGTTTCTCCTGCAACAGCAGCAATTGAAGCAACAGGCGCAAGCTCTGCCAGCTCCGCAGCAACAGCAGCAACCACAACAGAAAGTTCAACAACATCCGCTGCAATCACAGCAGCAGCAGCAGCAACCCAGAATACTTCGGCAACCTCACCCTCATCCCCAACAGCTTCAGCAATTGCAGCAACAACAACACGTGCAGCAGATACAGCAGCAGCAAGCGCAACAACAACACCTCCAGCAATTGCAACAACAACCACTCAGCCGAAAACCGTTGAATACGGAACCTCATCTGCAACATCCACCCGGCTTGCAACAGGTCATTGAACCCCACCAAGTTCCGATCCACAACGGCTTCCGACAATTCGGTAATCGACCCGGAGGGCCGTTCACGTCTCCGGCGCAAAACTTCAATGACCGGTCAGTCTCTATTCGCTGTCGATCATTTGTCATTTCTCCAAATCTGCGGAAAATGTTCATCCCGCCGAGAATGCTCTTCACTGTCTCAAAATTATTGGATGATCGTAATGACGATGCTACTCCTTGACAGCTTCTCGATCCGGGAGACTCACGCCGCTGATTTTTTTTCTGCAGGTTCCCGGAATTCCAGAATGCCTCCGCGCCGATGAATAATGCCGCGATAGGGAGCGGTCGGTTTCGTTACCCACAACCGCACCCGAATCAATATCAGCGAGGTCCGGATTTCCGAGAGCAACGTTTCCGAGATCAAGGACCCAGAGATTCCGACGAGATGATGGAAGGTATCCCGAGCAACGAGGGAGACAGCAGACAGGGCAGTATGCACTCGCCAAATGAGTTCCACGAGCGGGGCACATCCCGGTATAACAAACGTGACGTAGAGACGTTCGGGTTCGATGCGGTTCACGAGCACCGTCAGGAACAGGAAACCAAAGCAGGGCCCCGATCGGACGACCCCTTCGCAGGATTGATGTCTGACAAAGAGAAAGATTTTGTGATTCGGGTTCAGATGCTCTCGCTGAATATGCAATGTCCGCAGGAACAAGACTATTACTATTTGGAGCTCATGAAGCGCAAGAGCCAAGGCAAAGCAGTCTGTAGAAATAAGTTGTTGACGCAGAGGATCCAACGGACGGCTGACAAGCCCCACGAACCGCAGCAGTTCGAGAACTCCTTGGGTAAATTACACGCCTCGACAGCTCACGCGCCCAAGAAGATCCTCGACATGGCTGGCTCGCGGAAGCTGGACGACGGGGACGGCAGAACCGTTCCTGCCAACACCGACCTCCTGTTGTTCCGAAAGCTCCTGATGGATACAGAGAGAGGATTCAATCTCCTTCTCAAAATCGAAGATCCTGAAGTGCTCACGAGTCGAGAGGAGAAACTACTGGCCGCCCAGGAACTCGTGAAGAAACTCGGTCCCAACCCTGATTACCTCCTCGGGATTCGGAAGGGACGTCTCCTCGTCTTGCGGAGTATCGGAGCGCTATGGCGGCTAGGAGGACACAAGGAGAGCTGTATCCAGTTGCTCTGTTCAGTTTTTGAGAACCTAGAGCTCATCCTTCTAAGACAGAAGGGTCTTGGAGATGCGGTATTCCTCGAAAAGTTAGATATTATCGACGATGTTCTTAGAGAGTGTTCCCCGGAAAACATGGAACGGCTCCAGGAATGTATGAAAAAATATGGGGCTCCCGGATACGATGTTGGGCAGTGGATTTTGGCCGGAGACCTCGGCCAAATGATCACCGAAAAGTTGCGAGGCGCCGGCAGTCGACGATGAGAGACCAGTGTCTTGGCATGTTCGCAGTTGACTCCTTCTGTTAATCTAAGAATGAATTTCATATTTTTCGAAAGCCTCGACAGAACGTTCGCCCCCAACATTTGCTTCTAGGCGTTCGGACTGTCCTCAACTTTTAAGTTAACAATCATTGTGCTCATCGGAGATTGCTGTCGGGGATCTAGATGTGAAACTGAGAGCTGACCAAGCAAACCTCCCATCAGTAATGAAAGCAAAGGCTCACGAGTCTGAGCTTCTTGTTAGCGTCAATCGACGGAGACGGATAACGCGAACACATAGTTTTGTGGAAAGAACTCCTTACAATAATAAAGTAAACCTGACACGCATGACTCAATCAATCGAGTTTTGATATTTTCTGGAGTAACATACACGTGGTGATGAGAATCGTGAGCGGGTCGGGCATAGTCGGTGCACATCTCTGATATTTTTGAAGTTCCGATCAATCGAACAGTCTCAAGAAAAAACTTCGAACAGATTTTCACGTCATTCTTGGAACAAGCTTAGCCGGTCTCCCCCTGAATTCCAGTGGTTAATGATTCGAAAAGCTCCTTGAAACGGAGGGGTCGTAACAACTATTTGACGTTCAGGGGTGAGGAAAGGCCATCTTAATTGAGAGCAGAGTTATAGCTTCGGTTGCCTGAGCCCATGAGCGAACATCCCGAGGTGAGCATGAGAGCGTTTTATTACATCAAAACTGAAGCGTTTCAAGTCAAACGCTTCCCTCTTTGGAGTGCCTAGCCGAACCCGAATTCGATATGCTCTCGACAAGAGCAGTTAAGGGAAGCTCATAAGGAAGCCGAGTGGAACATCAGGATGTTCTCCTGGAAATCTCAAGGTTGAGATTCTTGAACCCCATGATCTGAACGTATATCTCTTCGGATTCGATCTTCCGGAGAATCCTCGTCGGTCTGCTTCTCCGTTACCTTCTGGACACCAGTTGGACGACAAGGAGCTCGTTCGGAGTGGGAATCTGATCAGATTCGACGGCGATCGAGCGCACATCGAACTCGACATACGTGCTAGCCTTTGAATCACCCTGAGACCATATGATATGTGAATTGTTGGGTTCCTTCAAAAAGAATACTCAGCATTCGGATTCTTGAAGAAACACTCCGATCGTCGCGCAGTCTCCACCCTGCCCGAATCCTCAGATATACTGATCCATTCGACCATCACAGCACACTTCACGCGCAGAGTCGAGCATATTGTTGGACTCCTTCGACTCATCACAAAAAACGTTCTGTCATTGTTGGGCTATCTACATGTTAGTTTCCTCCGGAAGTTTCCCGCAGTTTCTGATTCCTCTTCTTCTCACTCCGGAGACGCCTCTGCTTCATGTAGATCTGATTTGGTGGAAACTTGCGGGACACATGTCATCTCAGATGCTGTGAAGCTCGAAATTGAGGGTGGTTTATTACTTCACCTTGATACCGCATACGAAACAAGTACCGCCTAGCTATTTACATGCGAAAGCTCTCCAAGAGCTATTCCTCAGCATTGGAATTTTCATTGGAACTCTCCGAGGATTGAGCTGCCTCCACCTGTTCCTTCTCCAGTTCCAAGAAGATCTCCGAAAAATCGCGAGCTGTCCGACCTTCACCGTAGATCGATGCTACGAAGTCTAACATCTCCATCTTGTTGAACTCGTACTCAGAACGAATTCCCCATCTGGAATTCATCAGAATCTCTGAATATCTGCTGACGATGAATCAAGAGACCGAGAGAAATGTTTAGATACGGCTCCATGCATCATTGGTATAACAACAACGTATGATTGATGGGATCATCGATGAAAAATGCTTGGAATTACGGGCTCCCCTCATGCGTTCGAGGAAACGTTGCCGGAAAATTCAAGTCCGTACCTGAAAGAAGCGGGCCTGTGTCTTTCCCTGACAAGGTCCAAGTAGTGACTTTTAGTGAGCGTGGTTTTGACCAGTTTCTCCACGTCGCCGAATATCGGATGGTTCCTGTGGTGACGAGCAGATTCATTTAATTTCGCGGACATCGATAACTGATTTGGCTCGCGAGGTGGCGTCGATGATCTCTGATATTCCGCGCTGAAGCTTTCTTGATCAACAAACCTGTCATCGCCAGCCACATTCAACTTTTCCAAGAACTCCCACAGCTGGTCTTCTTGGATTTCGCCCCCCTTCATGAGGATCATGCTCAGTATGACACAGAGCAAGCCACGAATCTGTTCCTTCTCGCAATCTACCTCGAAGAATTGTTCGACTCCTTTGAAGTCCAGCTTGTTGACGAGGATGAAAGCCTTGGAAATGGGACGAAGCTGAAAATCTCTGCTATCCCGCAATATTCCAACGGTACCCCTCATACGGGTGTATTCGGTTCTGAAGTTTTCAATGGTATAAGTGTTGGTTTTCTCACAGCTTTCCCGGGGACCTCCACGACTCGATAGCCGAGTGTGTCGTCTAAGATACGATTGGCCTTGTCCAGCACTTCTTTGAACAGCCTTGTGTTTGATGTGCGTCCTTCTGCGTGCCCCTGAATCGCGAAACCGTCTATCGAGGAGAACGAAGAGAGAAACAGATCCAGCCCAGAGTTCAGGAGTCGAGCGCGCCAGTTACCAAGAAACATTGACGAGAGATCCCTCGTTAGAAACGAATGCAACTTACTCGGATGAGCAACCGCTGAATTTCACTTTTTTTCAGGCCAGCCTTGTTGCGTTCTTGGATCAGCATCAGATGTGCCAGACTAGACGCCATCGAGGAAACCGGGTCAGTCATCTCGCGTTGGAGCACCCTTCCGTCCTGGAGGTGATCGAGTCGAGTTAACTCAGCGGAGCAACGGAGAGAAAATTTGACGACTCGGGAACGTCTGCGGTGAGCGTTCGCGCTTTCGGAGCAGCGCGCCGCTTGTGTTCGAAGGCCCTCCGGCCATGGCGCCGAAATTCAAACTGCGGACTACAGACAGCGCCGTCGACTCTACGACGGAACTGACAGGAACCCCGAGGCTGAGGGTCCATTGGCTTTGCAGCAAACCGAATGGAGAATTTCCAGGACGAAATTATCGCCGGGGATTCCCCTCGAGTCAAGTATCCAGCCGCGAAAGATCTGATTGCGAAACTGTGGGACACAGCGGCCAGATGGGTAGATAACCGCGAGAGATGTTTTCTTTGACTGCTGATCATGAACGCCGTGCAACTGTCAATCAAACTAGCGACTCAGAGCATCGCTCGCACTACGCCCGTTCGGTGGTTCAAGATATACACTAAAACCGGTGACGCTGGCACTTCGGTGACCTACAGTGGCGATAGGCGACTGAAATTCGACCCTATCTTCGAAGCCCTCGGAACGTCCGATGAGCTCAGCTCGTCTATTGGGCATGCACGGAGTTTCATGAAGACGCGGAATTTTGCGGAACTGGAGGGAGAGCTGCGCAAGATCCAATGCATCCTACAAGATCTGCAATCCAGCTTAGCTACACCGCAGAATGCACCCATGGGCATGCTGGAGAAGGTGAGAACGATCGTTCCGGAACTCCCCAAAATTCGTGAGAACTGTTAGATAGTATAAGAGTTTCTTCCAGGATCCAGAAGGTTCACTGCTTGTAACACTGTATGCCTACACGAATCCAGGTTCGCTTCGATGTGACAGCGATTCACGTTCTTAGAAGAGCGGATCGATTTCCATTGTGAGAACCTCCCGCCGTTGAAAAACTTCATCCTGCCTGGCGGTGGACCTGCAGCAAGTGCCCTGCAGATCGCCCCGGTGCGTAGCTCGAAGAGCCGAGCGACGAGTTGTGGAACTGTCATCTTTTGAAGCTACTGACTCTAATTGTAAAATATTTCTGAATCGCCTCAGCGATTATCTCTTCACAGCGGCTCGCGTAGCGAACGCTGCGGAGGGAGGCGACGAACTCATCTACAAGTAATCGGAAACTGCCTTGGAAACTGCCTGCCATCGGCGATCGCTAACTCACTAGAACACTTTCGAATTCCGTACACACCACTTCTTCTATGGAAGTTCTCGAATCACGGACTCCGGAGCTTTGAATCGAAATCCGGTAGCGTCATGAGAGGAAGCCAAGAACCAGGCTCATCGGATAAGATCCGTTTGTAATTCCGAAGCGAAAGAGCCTCTTCGACGGGCACACAATTTCGTTTCGTTCGGTTTGCAGGAAGTTGTCTGATTTCAGCGATGAAGCTCAACCCTAGTCCTGTCAATGAATTTTCGTCCATGTCGTGGTTGATTTCACCAAAAATTTGACCTCGGTGATCGAAAGAATGAATCTCCACATTTTGAATCAAGTTCAAATACTCGCAATAAACCGCGTCCCCGGACTTATTGCCCTATTGTTTGCAAGCCTGTGTGATCTCATGTACCTCTTGAATGCTCGGGAGTATCCATCGCCAGCGAGTGTAGAACGGTTCCACGGTTCGCGGAACCATGAAATTGCTTCGTTGCTATTCAGAAGACTTGCTGATTTGAAGCTATAAATTTTCGGCGTTTGCGTTCGGTTGACACCTCCGACGAACAATGGCTTACGCAAGTAGCTTTCTCCCACAATTTTCGTCTTATTGCGAGAAAGAGTATTCTCCTTCATCGCGTCTAGAATGCAGAGACATTCCTCGGAGGTTTCAGGACGATGACGTGCTTGTCGAATCTTGCTGATCTTGATACATGAGACTGTCAGTTTCTCCCGCAACGAGTCGTTCTTTGTTTATCAGGATGCCGTGCTTGGAGACTCTAGAAAACAGGCTCCGCCGAACAATACAGCATCGTTTGCGTTGTCGTGAACTCCAGTTTCCTTCCCTATTGATATAGGTATGACTTTGCTGCTCCCGATACCCGAATTCCGAATTCTTGGAGGAGGAGTTCGAGGACCGTCAAGATCTTGAATTCTGATTCCTCCTGTCCACTTTTCCTACGGGGGTCTGGAAAGGCTCTCGATACGGAATGTTTGCGGAGAGCTCGCGAAACGCTCTCGAAGGATCGACCCCGCGCTTCAATCAGAGTCTTCCCCGACTTTTTTTCGGAGGCGGGAGGGGAAAATCCTTTGACGGATTCAACGAGGTCGAACAGATGTCCTTCGCCCGTATATAGGAAACGGGTAACTATCCACAATACCCTAAAAACCCCACTCCCTCCGCTGCTCTGCTGCTGGAAACTCGGAAGACTACTCTCCCGTCAAGCATCACAATGCTTTCAGCAAGCTGAGAGCTCTGCTGAGGTAATTCTCTGTGCTACAGATGCTTGCTCATCTTATCGTTCGGATCCGAGAGTACACGGTGTGGCCTCCCTCGTCAATGCGTCAGTCTGCCGCCGTTGTAACAGTCGTCGTCTGGACCCGATGTTTTTGGAAGCATTATTTTTTTTCTTCATGATGCATTCTACTTTGCGGGAGATTCTCTTGGATGCTTCTTCTGTCTGATCAGGTCTGGGATGCCTCCTGCTACGAGTTGCTGCTGAGGTTGACTTGGTGCCCGACACCTGAGGATCGTGTGATTAGCGTCGTCGTCAACGCCGGCGTCACAGAGGGTGCAAACCGGCGAGTTCGCTCTCTCGATTCGGTGCAAATATTTGTGGAAATTCCCATGATTCGTCAACATCTGTGTTGTGTGATAGGATAGGTCACCGAAGTCTCTTCCGCACCACTCCTGGATACTTGTGATGCGTGAGTAGGTCCAACGGCCTTCATCGGTCGTGTCTCATGTGTGCTGCCATTCTCGAAACGTGTCGGCTTCTATATCCTCTCTCGTTCTGCCTTCGTCTTCATCGGCGCTTTCGTTCATCTCCGGATTGTATCTCGCGTAAGGCTCGGTCCTCTCGCTTACCAGTGGCCAGGGGACCATTCGTGCAAGGACGAAAAGGGCCTGCGCTGACGTTGCGCGATTTGCTCTTGTGATTCATATTGCCCGTGTATTGTCTTTCCCGATTAACTTGCCTGCTCCCAATGGAACCCCAGATCGAATGAAGCTTTCAACTCCTCAGAAATAGTCCGCACGAAACACACATTTTCCATTTAAATTCAATAAGATCAGAGGTCTGAGAGATCAGTATATTATAAATTGCGTGCATAACTATTCCTAGTAGGAGTCCAACTTAGCTTGACAGAAAAGCGCGATGTTTATTCTGTTGAAAACGGCTCTCTCATGTCACAGATCGTTCTTCTTTTTTCTGTTGTCGCTGTCATGGTAACAGATAATGAGAATGATGGCATTATGTACAACAATGTTCTCGGAGGCGAAACTATCTACACGATGTCCTACATGCGTGAAACAGGAGCAGGGACTCGGTCCCAAAATAGGAAATGACATTTGGCTGTCAGTTTTAGATTGGCTGTAGAATGCGAGTGCTTTCGAGCGTTCACCATCCTTTGCCGCCACCGCCGCCGCCGCCTGACCATCCACCTCCACCTCCTCCGGACCATCCGCCGCCACCGCCACCACCGGACCATCCGCCTCCTCCGTGTCCACCTCCGCCGTAACCACCACCGCCTCCGCCGGACCATCCACCTCCTCCGCCACCGTGTCCACCACCTCCACCTGCATGCTTGATTTGGGCTGTTCCGACAGATTTCACCACCAGGATTTTAGCGGTTCCGCCGCCGCCTCCACCGCCGGATTTAGACAGAATTTTGCCACCCTGGTCGAGGGTTCTCACTTGATGGATGGTCTTGATGACGTGAGTTGGTCCAGCAACGGTGAGTGAGCCTCCGCCATGTCCGCCACCGCCTCCTCCACCTCCTTTGACTAGAATGATCGCAGATCCTCCTCCACCTCCGCCATGGCCCCCACCACCTCCTGACCAACCGCCGCCACCGCCTCCGCCACCTCCTGACCAGCCTCCGCCGCCTCCTCCTCCAGACCAACCTCCGCCGCCACCTCCTCCTCCACCGCCTGACCAACCACCTCCTCCACCACCTCCTCCGAAGTTACCTGCATCGACTGCTCGGACTGCTAAGCAGCCGAAGAGAGCGAGAGCCTGCAAGCAATATGATTCCGAATGAGAACACCAATCACTGCGCGCACAATCTATTCCACGGGGTTTCGAGTGGAAACACCAAGAACTTCAACCAGAAACGATTTCGAGAGCAGATACATAATCGCGGAGGTCCGGTGGAAAACACTTACGATCACCCGGGCTCTCATGCTTTGCTCCGTCAGATGAAGCACTGTCGTGAGGGAAAGATGCGCGCGGCCAATATATATGCGGTAGACCGGCCCTGGGCAAGGGCGTAAGTTGCGCCAACAGCTCGAGCCACGACGCTAGCTTCCATCAAACCATTGTGTGTATGTGTGCGCGTCTGTCTGTCTTTCAGTTGGTCGGTCGATTCGTCCGTCCGTCAGTCGCTCGGTCACTTGGTACGCGTGAGTGTGAATGTCCATCAGAAGGCAGCAACGGCTTCGGTTATGACGACAAGCAGCGAGCAAGTCAGTCACTCGGTCGGAAGGACCGACAAACAATCATTCAGTGCCGTGTGGCCGGTCACTCGTAATCGCACTGGCCTATCATTGAGAACTCCGAAGAGTCGCAATGACAACAACGCCGACAGCTCAACCGATGCGGTGTCGACGTCGAGACGACAGACGAACCTCACGCACCTCCGACGATGATTCTTCCTCAGCATTCTGCAAGTCTCGATCCGGGGAACCACTGTTTCCGCTCCTGGGAAAATTCCCCACCACTACAAGCCAATCAGGCCAATGCCCTGCTGAGTGAGAGACCCGAGTCCCCCGATTTACGCGATCGCTCAATCGCCACTCTTCGCTCATGGTATCTCGAAATCGATACAGATTATCGTCGACAGATTCAACCGGAACCCGTGGACAGATGCTAGAGCAGATGAATTTCTCCGATCGTCGATTCTTGCGAGCGTATATCCAAATGAGCCAAAGTGTGGATTCGATCCCGCTAGATGGCAGCAAGATTTTTGAGGAATAAGGAGATCGGTGAAGGTTTTCGGGATGAACGCTTTACGAAAGCTTCCCCGATGGCTCCGTTTTGCGCCATGTAGCTTTTTTTTTATTGGAATCAGAATAGAAAACCGAGAAGAAAGGATCGTATGAAACGCCAAGCTACGATTTACAATCGCTCACAGTAGCCTTGGACATGGTTCGCCGCAAAATGCAGCGAGCCATTGATAAACCAGAAGGTGAATCAGTGGACCGCTCATCAGGTGACATAATATCTCACAGGCGAGTGACATCAATCACGACTAAACACGCATTGTTCTCTTCATCGCGACCCGCCGAGCTTCGTCTTACAGGAAGTTCCAGTAAGTTGGAGCGTAGACCCAACGAATTCAAGTCGCATAGCACTCACTCCGACGACAGCACATACTGTACATCTGGCGACTTCTGAAGAGTGGTTCCCGCGAATGGTACGTCGCCCCGAGTGAACCCACCTTGGAGTGCATCCATACACCTCCCTACATGAATCGCTCGTGGAGTCATGATGTGGTCAATCCTAAACCGCCGGTCTCTCTCTTCCTCGTCAACCATGTTCTTCACATTGAATCCAACTTTGATTCCATCAAGATTAGCAGGCTTCCAAAAGTTCTGTTTTGACCCTTGCGGGATAAATCAGTCCGACAGGGATTCACATCATGATCTTCATGAACATGATCAACTCTTACGGTGGCGGCGGCGGCAACAGCAACAACAAAAGTACCCGGCTTCGCTCCGGCTTGGTCTTCGGCCTTTGACATTTCAAACTGCGGTCGATTGCTTGAGGCGCCGCGAAGATTCGTCGCGTGAAGTCGCGCAACCAGCATCACAACAACAACGACGACAATAACCGCGACGAGCACAGCAGCCGCAAGTTTATAGAAGTCAATTCAAATTCAGAAAAGTCCGTTCTGAATTGCGGTCCATACGCATTGTGCAACGAAAAGCTTTCTTTTTTCTCAAGAAATCATTCCGTTCGTTCGTGATTTGCATCTCGTGCTGAAGTTGACGATGCGCCGTATTGTGCCCATTGTCTGAGGAATTTCCTTAGGGTTCATCCAAGCGACGTTGAAGGCGATATGGCAAGTATAACTCTAGAGTCATGCTATCAACGAAGGCTTGAAAAATCAGACGGATGCCAGACAAAATTGGAAGGGAACTCCCCCAGCTAGTGTTGCCAATAGTTTCCGGATTCTTCAGATATGACATGCTCCCGCCGAGTTGGAATCGAGCTCGGAACATTCCTTCTATGGAAACGAACCAAATCACAGGTGGGCAGCTAACATCATGTGGAGAGGGAAGTGGGGAACCCGTACTCTCAGACCCCGCAGAAAAAAAACTCTTCTGCAGAGGAATCGTTGCCTGAGCGAACTCGCTTGAAGCTGCAAAGCTCGTCGGAGCCGTTTGCGGTTTGGTAACGCACGCTATGACCCGAGAGTGATTGAATTTTGAAGCTTGATTAGCCAGAAGGCGGATCGGGCTGCTTTTCAGGAGGTGGATCGTGATGGAATTCGTGGCAGTCAAGCGCGAGAGAATCACCAGATCATTAGAAGTAGCCGAAATCCAGCAATTCAACACATCACTGACTGAATGACCAACCGATCCGGTATTGATGCAACTGATGTTTTGCCGCTTATCCTCTTATCGATGACTTGCGTCAACTACGCCCTGTTCATTGTGAGGTCCGAGGAGAAACAATGATCATAATGGAGCTAGAATCGTCTGGCTCCGAAACGGATCCTAATGCAATGTCAGTCGATCACTTAATTGCTGCTGGGCGGAACAAATAATTTAGTTTTCCAACGATGCTCCGCCGTAAAACACACACGACCAGCCGTCGTCTCCGCTTCATGCTGCTGGCATTCCATGCTTCAGAACCGGCAGCACACCTGAAATAATCAAGCTTCGCTCTGTATGTGTTTGCTTTATTAGCTGGCGCCGTTCATTTAACAAATGAAACAACCGAATTGCCACCACCAGCAGTATCGATGGGCTATAAATAAATGAATGCGAAAAAAAACGACAAACGGCGCTAGCGCGCTTTTTGGCAATGCTAGGATATTTGACTGAGAATTAGGCTACGGCGGCTCAACATGAATCATCTGTAGATCCCCATCTTCTCCCGACCAGAGAAACCCGACCGTCTTCGCTCTGTTGGCTCAACAAAGACGGCGACCCCACAGGTTGAGCTCCAGTGAAATCGGATCCCCGATCCTAGCTCCTGGGATCGTTCTCCTCCTTCTTGTTCTCTGGGGGCCATCCCGTCACGACGTCCCATTGTTGCGCTGAACGTCTCAAGGTGTTCAAACGGAGCGAATTCGACGTTTCGCGGAATGCTCATGACTCTGTATCCCGCATTTCGATACTCGACTTCAAAGCTTGTGCGGAAAGCAGTCGGTAACCTCGTTTACCAAATCAGCAACAGTAACCAGATCTATTTTCTCGCCATCATCGCGGACTGACGTGCGAGCGTTATTTTTCTAGTTCGATGCGCTGTCCATTCGTTACACTTGTTCATCAACACCTGGCTCGTCGTTGAATGATACAGAGATTCCCGACGTTCAAAGACTTGAAACGCTGGACGACGTTGAAAATCCGCGCGCCAAGGTTCTTCGAATACACAGACTCAAATATGGTCAAGAACCGTCATTTTACGAAGAAATTTCCGACAGAAACCCATCGTAATACCAAAACTCCACATCTTGAAAATGGGGGCTCTCACGATTCTTGCTCATTGACCTTCTTATATCTAAGCGTGCCCGTTTTCAAAGTCGGGAAATTGTGCAATGCGGGAGAAAAGCACCGAACCAGTCGATGCGAGGAGCCTTTTCGTTCCTTAAGAAGCTGCAGTCACCAAACCGGAGCCCTTACTCGAAGGAATAGTCCTAAAGCATCTCCAGCTAGGATGATCGAGAGCCAGCAATTTCAGCACTCTGGCTCCCATCGCTTCGTGATGATATATGTAGAGATGGGATCTCAGATGTACTCTAGAGGTGGGGAATCCTGTATCCCAACCGCCGTCGAACAACGAATCGGCTCCGCACGAACTCTCTGAGAGCCGTACTTCCTTCCAATGAGTCTTCAGGGTCAGACGACTCATAATCGGCAGCTCGTACAAAAAGCAACATTTCCCCGATAAGCCCTCGATACGTCCCACTGTACCAGTCAGGACATGTAGTTCAGTTGCTGTTCCCGATAGATGGCGTCTTCTTTCATCGAGCCGCAGTTACGGATGCGCATTTCGAAAATCGTTGGGAAAAGGAGCAGAATTGCCCTAACACGCTCAAGCTACGTTCTGGTGGCGAGGTTTTGAAGGAAAATCTGGTTGGGGTAGTGTCCACCTGGACAGTGATTCAAACATTCGATTGCACTCCGCGATCCTCCGGCGCGATCTTCGACCACCATATACCAGCCATAGACCACCAATAACCATAACCACTTCATTTCCCATAGCTCATACACTGCTCTGATCATTCCTTGAAAGCGATTAAAATCTTCGCTGTAGAATTCGAACGCTCGTCCGAGATCGGCGAATGTACTGTCCACGACGAATCTTGGTTCGTCTGCTTCCAACCCAGAGAGCACTCACAGGAAGGTTCGCAGTAACGACTTGGAGTAAATACATGTCCTCGGGATGTTCATAATAAAAGGACCACAATCTCACACATCACGCTATCAAGGATGAGAGTTGAGCTGGTTTCCACGTTTGGTGGGAAGTAAAAGTATGCAAAGGAAGATTCTGAGGAAGACGGAATTATCGCTCATCTGAAGTGTACCTTGGGTGCAGAATCAGTGCCATGGCTGGGTGAGGATCGACCAACGGAGCGAGAGAAAATGAGTAATTCACAATCCAACTAGGCTAGTCACACCACGTATCTGGGTCATGAGCAGTGCTAATGTCTGTGTGCCACCTCCAACATGGCGGAACTCCCGAAGATGTGCTCTGCTGCCAGCGAAGTCCTCGAGAAACCAATATTTTATTCGACAACCTCGAGGATTAGCAAGGACCAAAGGACCAGACTCGAAAGACTATTGTTTTATTTATTTACTCCATGAGGATCATCTCCATTGAGGTAGAGCTTTAGCGCCTTCATCCGCGTTATCCAGGCAGTTGGGCTATCGTAACGCGAATGACTCTCCATCTCACTTCGCCATTGCGACCAAGGAATCTTCGGTTGGGCATTCAGTCTGGTTACAAAGCCGGTAGTGCATTGAGTGCGGGAGAGTGCATCCCGGTTTCAGTTGAACGACTAGCCGGAGCGTTCCTTCCAGCAGATTTCGACAGGCACTTGAAACCGGAAAGCAGTCCAAGAAACCAGTTGAAAACACTTAACTCTGCGAAAATGGTTTCTCACACATGACCAAATGTACATGACCTAGGGATGGTTGACACTCATTTTGGAGGAATGATTGGCACTCCATTTCGAGGACTGGTTGACAATCGATATCGAGGAACGATGGACAAGAAATTTAGATGAACGGTTGATAATGAGTCGATTCATCAATCAATCGGGGACCAGATTTCTCCGCTGGCGTCGCCGCGATGTGTTTCCCAGTCCGCCGCCCCCGCCGTCGGAAATGCCCGCGGCGCACACCTCTGATCCCCAGTCAGGGTGCAGCTTATCAGAGAGTCCAGTTGACGCCATTCGCGTAAGCTCAAGTATTACGCCTGGGCCACAAGATACCTTACACAAAAAATGATCCATTGAATAAAGCTTTCGCATCGATAACGCAAGAAAAAACTGTGGCCACGGGTAAGTCAGCTGCGCTATACCGCGTGGTCCGTGAATTGTTCCGCTTATTCTTTCTGTCGGATTTTGATCACCATTGCGCGGGTATTCCCTTTTCATGTGAGCGCTTGACGAAGCTAAACGATTTGCCCGGTCGGACCAAACAGCGTTTTCCACAGTTGGGTGTCATTGATCTGGATGACGCCGAGGATCGCTTTCAACGGTCAATCTGTTCTGTTTATGAAAATCGTTCCAGGAACGAGTATGTGCTGCGGTGCCAGCTCTTAGTCGATCAGCATTTGAGAATATGTGCAACGTCTACCTCCGTTGGGCCCTGTATCTAACGATAACCACAGGTATCAAGAGGATATTGGATCACAACTAGAATGCCACCTATATATCGGAATCATCGGATTGCGGCCGGGGTCCTCATCCGAAGAGAATGTGCTGGAACGACCATGATATGTCCGATCAGAATCCTAGATTCGATCGTACTAATGGCCCCCAGCCCCCGACAGAAAAGAATTAACTCGCGTGGAAGGGACCTGCCGGGGGGGAGAAGATCGCGTATGACAAACCTCGCCAACTGAGATCTTTCCGTATCAAGAAACTTGCGTATCGCGTATTCCTCACGTCACGTGGGTTGTATCTTCGCAACGAGCTCTATTGCGTGGCCTCTGACCTGGCGTAAGCTGCCGTTTACCATCCTGTGACGGCGAGAATTCGATAGGCTCATCGGGACGACTCTTCTCCTAAAGCCAGCTCTTCCATCTGCGAAGTTCCTTATCTCTCCTACGTGATGTTTGTCATACGGAAGGTTCATCCTACGACGCGTTCCTAGTACGCTGTAGTTCAGTGTGCTCTTGGGAAATGCCCACAAAAAAACCTCCGATTGATAATCTGCGACATGGTCTAGCGCCCAAGGCGACTTCCATGACGACTCTACCCCTAAAGTCAGGGAGAGTCACGACTTCTTTCTACACTTGTCCCAGGCTTCAAGAAGGCGTCATGCTTGAGGGCAGTGGACCAAGGCTCTCAACGCTGTCGCCACCATTTTTCGCACAAGCCGTCACTGGGTCCACTTAGAAACTGGACTTTTACTTCATCGAACCTTCAGAGGGGCTTGTTGATATCGTCTCGAACGTCGAATGACAATTCCATTGAGAATGCCCACGGGATGTGCAGACACCATACAACCTCTGCCGTCCGATTCTGCCACGCGATCAAGGTCACTACAACGCTGGCCATACCGATTGGGGGAATTTCACTCCGAGGAGAGAATCACTCTCATTGCAGAGGTTCCTCGGATCGATGTTGTACATATAGGGGAAGCTTCTTTCCTGTGCTTCCGGCCAGACTCGACCTGGAACGATGAATGGACCGATCGTTCAGGCTACACTCTCTCTCTATCGATCATTGTTCTAATCGACGCCAAAACGAACAAACTTCTCATGAATCGCCTCCAATTCTTCACAGGGAATTCAGTTCCCACAACGTACTAATTGCTTCCGCAGCTTATTGGGACCGCTTTAAGATCCCGAGCTTCTTGAGTGGAGTTTTCGGGTCTCGGGTGAGGCTGTCGCACTCTACATACTGTTGGCTGCTGAGCAATTGATGGGCTTTAAGGTTGGCGAACTTAGAAGCGGATGGTTCAGGCGTGTGGGTACTTCCCGTACGGCTGTCATCGTCAGGTGATCAAGCCGCCAGACCGCAGAGCAAGATGGCGGCCTGCAACTTTGCGGGACGCACGTGAAAATCGCTCACTAGCAATGAGCGAAAAACCCCAACTGGTGGTCCCTCATTCCGATGGAGGCTCAGGGCTGAGCTCGTCGCTCAAGAACATCTGGAAACAGGGGGGACTGTGGAGGGCTATGGGCGGATGCGTGGGGTGCATAGGGGGAAACGTTGATAGTGAGCAGAGATTCACTGCAGAGGCCGATGTATGCGGTTATCGTTCTTCGTCTTCTCTTCCAAAGTATTTTCATATCCATAGATGTTGTCTCCACTCATCACCGTTCTGACGCACGCTCAACTCGTCCAGCGATGACCACATTGATTTCGTTCCTCGCCTTCTTGGATGAGGAAATTCAAGTTCCGCTTGAGGCGCCAGGGGAAGAAGGTTACGGACCATTGTCCCAGGAAATCAAAACTCCATGCGTACGGGACATATTCCTGATAAGCCAGCTGGCGCTCAATCGATTGACTCAAGCCGGCTGAAAAAATAGGTATGGTGGACCTCATTGAGCAAACAATGGCAAAACGGAAGCCATAGAGGAATCGGGAATCCGAAAGGCGCTTGACGTTGAGACCTGAATAATGATCTCGGCCCTACCCAATTCATCGAATTCCTCGCTCGAACCATCTGATCATTGACCATGAGTAGCCCTGAGCCCTCGAAGGACCTGGTTTCCGAGCACATTCAGTAGTGTCTGTCGTTGCTCCCGACTAATGAACGGCGTCTTGAAACGTCGGCTGATAACCGCGCCAGTATTGGCGTTGCGGAGCCCGCGAAAGCTCCCGCCATGTCACGAAGATCGATTCCTGAATTCGGATCATAACTGTTCTTTCATAATCAATGAATTAGAGGTAATCAATGATCTCTGCACATATGTCATACGAACGCTCGTCAAACCTCTTTCTCGTTTTCTTTTGTATGACTGACCCTCAGGGGAACAATACCTAGATTCGCGAATCTAGACAGCTAACTCGCAGGGTTCGTTCGACGTATCGAAAGAGTCGTGTTATCTGGAACGATCAAATGTTCGTATTTCGACCACAGAGTGACGTGGATAATTTCGATAATGCTGAGTTTCTTGGGTGTCGTCATTCCGAGACCAGATTGGGATCTACAGGTCATCGTGGCGCTTTGACAGAGTTACGGTGCACTCACACCCAGAAGTCGCGCTTTGTCACAGTTTCTTTCTCCGAGACGCGTTTCTTTCCTTTGGAACTCGAAAAACCCAAATCAGGGCCGTGGCGGCGCCAGGATTTTCTCTTTGGGAAACTGATCTGGGCGGCGAGACTCTCGTGAAATTGCCTAGGAATTTCAATATGCATTGTGTGAGGGAATCAAGGGACTCCAGATGTTTCACAGATTGGCTAATGCGTGGTTTTATTCTCATTAAGATTCACGAAGAAATCATAGAGTGATTATTCCACATGGTATCACGAAAGAGGTTACGATATCATTCCTCCATATACCTTCTGGAGACGCTACTACACGCGGAGGATCGATTCAATTCAACTAACCGGGCTCGACACTTCAGTCAACTGGGTCCTCGCTCCGAGGTCTTCCGGAGGAACGTCTCATCAGTTCCTGTTTTTGCATCGCCGCGACCGATTCGGGAGCGATCATTGTATCCCGAGATCCGTGGAATCGTTTCCGACATTCAAATCTATGTCCGCCGCCGCCGAAATATTGAGGTAGGGGGTGCTCGTATGACAGAGGACAGCGCGAAATTTACAGCGGAACTGAGCACCGCTCAAAATGTGGACTGGTGTGGGAGTTTCGATGTCAGCGTCAGAGAAGTGTCTGAACTTTTGCTTGAGCACACCAGTGCTTGCGGATCTCCGAAAAATTGTCTCAAAAATTGTCACGAGGTCGAACCCGACAAAATAATTCTTGGGAAGCTTCGCTTCCTGATCCTGAGATTTGGGACGCTCAAGCTTGCCTAGCTTACCGCTGACGCCGCCACTGATGTCAAGCACTTCCACCTTGGTATTCTCCCTGTTAAATGAAAATCAGTCGCCTCTCCGCAAAGAGTGCTTCTGATGGAATCGGGGGCTCACTTCAGATTTGCGAATGTCTGACATCTGTCTTGCTGATTCTCTCCTATGCTGTAAAGAGCGCCAGGCCTGTCGGCCTGGTGTCGAGTCTCAGCCGTTGCAATCTCAGCTCGATTAGGTGGTCTTTCTTCCTGAGGATGCATTCCAGCCTCCTTGAGATAATGTTCCAGGCACTTTCCGATGTCAGCATTTTGCGCACGAGCGCTGGGACCGAACTTGGTCCGAGGCGCCTCCCAGTCGTCTCTGCATGGAATTACGGTATGCTCGACGTCATCTTCTTCGCCTCGGCTGCAGAGGATGAACATTGGGCCAGGGGCCTTCTTGATGAATGCTAGGCTCGTCTGGAAGTTACCGTGGCCGGTGTGGACATGAGATGTGTAGTATGTGAGATCACCAAAATCGCGGCTGAGCCACCGTCTGATGTCTGGAATGGCGTAGCCTGAGATGCCGGGATGATTCGCTCCCGCTGATTTAGCGGGGTATTGGAGGCCGCGTATGAAATTAGGCAGAACCGGGGCCTCAATGGGGAAAGCTCCAGCTCCACTGGCCATAGCACAGGGAACCTCTGTCACACTCCTCAGGCCAACAGGATCCGCCTAAGAACTACCCTGGACATATGATTACTTTCGATCGACGTGGAAAACTCAGCGACGTCCTCATTGCGGCTCTCCAGACATGCCTAAATCCTCTCTCCTTCACTGGAAGTGATGATTCGCCACCGACGAGTGGAGAAAAAATAGTTCCCCAACTCCGTGCATTGGGGGAGAGACCTCCGAGCTAGCGGCCCGAAAGTCAAGCTGAGGAAGAGCGAGTTTTCGGGGGATTGGGCTGCGAACGCTCGGAACGCACGAAGGATCTCTGTCTCATTCCCCCTCGGCTCGAGTCCCCGAACGTCCATGCTGATCGAGGTTCAAGACATGCATTAAGTGTTCGCTTGCTCCCGAACTCGAGACGCTTTGCTCCCAAATCCGCTCAATCGGCGGGAATCCATCCAATCGGGAGAGTGTTTCATTCTGGCATCTGAGGCATAACCTCCGGAATGCATCTACAGGTCCATCTGCCGGAAATTCCTCTCTGCCAGTCCTCATTCCACGTGTCGACGGTTTCCTCCTTGATCTCTTCATCAGAGCGGCCCTGATCTTCTTCCGAAGAGTGCTACGGGAGGTCTCGTCTTTCGTTTTCTGCATACAGCTCGTTCCGTCCCTCGATCAATGACGGCCACGGCGGTGTTCGCGTCAAGACAAGCAGGATCTGTGTCGAGACTGTTCGATAGGATATCGTTATTCGTATCGCTGAGATTCTCTGGGCTCGCTCGGGGGCTGTTCGGTTTTTCTTGAGCTTGAATGCAGCCGGTCTACAGATTGGCGACGCATAGAGTGCAGTGGACCCAGCAGCCGCTGATAGGGCTCGCCTCTGTGCCTCTAACGCCCCGTAGGTTCACGGAAGGACTCTAGCAATATCTGTCGCCGCTGTTGCTGCATTCTTCGTTACCGTTCGGACGTGTTCTACTTCGGTGAGGCTCGCTTGAAGGTACACTCTGTCAGTTCTCTTCTTGATAAGCATAATCGGTTCTGTCTTTCCGGTGCGAGCTCCAGGCTGTCGAGGTGCATCCACTTTCGTCCTGAGGCTGTCATGGATGAATATTTTTTTGCCATGCGGTCGTTTGTTAAGGGGGTACCTCACTCAAATCGTAGAATTCACAGGTTCTGCACTTAGAGGGGTGGGACTATGACCATGAGGAAGGGCACCCGCGATTATCCCCCCAGATCGCCACAGGAAACAGAAAGAACCCGCAAGCTTCGTTTTCTTCTATTGAATGGCGAAGAACCATGGGTTCGGGCGAAACCGGTCGCAGAGAAAACCACGCGTACAAGATCGGTGGGACAGTCGGCCATGTGTGGAGGAGAGGTGGGGGTGAGTGCGTAAGTATCTGGAATTCGGATGAAAATTTCCAAGGACTCCCCACGGAGTTGAGATTCCGAACCACGGAAAAAAATCACGGCTCATCCTATAAGGCCCGATTCCGAGGCCGGCGATCTAGTAACCTGAGCGGAATAATCCGGAGTCTGATACTTTCGCGTCAACCCCCTACCATGCTCTGGTTATCATAAACAATGGTGGCAATCCGTCGCGTACTTTCCTCAGGAACCTGTTCTGGAGACTAGCCGGAATGCAATTTCCACGAACCGAGAAAATGCATCCAAAGTTTTGGATCCCTGAATCTTCCGAACGAGAGCATTGATTTCGATCGAATAAGTTGCAATAGACTTGTAATTCAAGAGACTACAAAATTCTTGTCGGCATCGGAACTTTCGCTGAACGCTACAATCATCATTACGAGATTGGTGAACTTGGTACATGTCAGTTTGGCGGCCTCCACGCGAGCAGCCAGTTTCCAGAGGCTGGGAAACCAGCCCACTACAAGCACCAACGGGACCGCGGGAACAAGGCACTCGCGCGCTGCACACGATTGGCTCGGCCGTGGCCAAACGTAAATGATGACTTGACGGTGGAAGGCTCTGAAACTAGGAAAGATTTCTGTCTCCCGAAGCTTTGATTCGGTCGTGGGAGGCCACTCTTCTTGCAGAGTGGATTGTGGAATGCTTCCGAGTCGCGAATTCGTACTCGACCGGAGTCCGACGTAAGCATCAGGAGTTAACAGCATTTGAAAGCCTGGGGTTCGGAAGTGTCCTTCCTACCGAAATATGCACACAACGAGAATCGGTGGCGTTGACGAAAATGTCGATTTTTTCAGTAAGATACCCCGTTAAGCTCCAACCATGCTCGTGACGAGGGCTTAAGTGCAGGAAATCTTCCGCTACACCGCGGGAACCGCCCGCTGAATTTGAGTGTAACCTGTTGGGAGCAACTCTCTAATAGCTCTCCGGAAGAAAATGGTCGCTACTCGAATAATAGCAACAGAATGTCACTTGTCATAAGGTTCATTCAGCGATGCTCGGGGTTGGTTCGACAGCAGATGTCGTGTTGAGCAAAAGGTTCGATCCAAAGCCCTGGTCTCAAACATCGGCCCCGAGCACCCGGAGGATTGTACCTACA
Organism: Phytoseiulus persimilis; assembly: GCA_037576195.1. Lineage (NCBI taxonomy): Eukaryota > Metazoa > Arthropoda > Arachnida > Mesostigmata > Phytoseiidae > Phytoseiulus > Phytoseiulus persimilis. The sequence continues at coordinate 23,019,486 of CM075104.1, read as the reverse complement.
TGCCGCACATTCGGAAGGAGAAACGCTGAAACTTTGCCTCCTCGATCTCAAGCGATAATCCTGTTAAAGTTGGGAGCATTGTATTGGGGACTTGGATTTACAGCAATGGGTTTGGTTCATCCAAGGGTTGAGCGCCCGAAATGCCGGCATTGGGCGTTATTCACCAGGGCTGAGATCTGTTCGGTTCGAGGGGAGTTGAAGACGGAGAGCTGCTATTCGATGCGGATTTCGTAGTCGGCTGCTCCGTTGGAACTGGCAGTCCTGCTCGAGGTAGGCTCTATTAGTGTTTTGACGTCGGTCCTTGTCTTGGTCAGCCTGGACAATTCATGATACCTGATGCAGATCGCGAATTCATGAATACATAAATCTATATACATATCTATGAATGTATAAATATATGCTGATGTAGAGAAAAACCGTTCAAGAGTGGCAAGGGGTTGATAGGGGGAAGGGTGGAGGATCTACGGCCTTCCTAGAGACCCGCTCTACATCGAGCCAGAAGTTTCCACCAGCTCAATCGAGTGAGGCTAATCGACGACGAACAAACGAGCTCTCTCCTTTTGCTCCTATGTCGGTGGAAAATTATCCGATTCTGTTTTTTTTTTTGCTTCCGATAGCTGGAAGGATAGACTTCCTTGAATCGGTTGAAAATTTGGCTTCGCAAACCGGCTCGAAGATTGCCTTTTTTTTTCAAATTTTCTCGAGAAAACAGTCGACAAACTTCTGAGGTCGACCGATGGGAGTCGGGAGTACCGAGGTCGACGCAGGATAGGACACTGCTCAAAAGCCCGGCAACTCCAGATTTCTAGCTCAGGATCTGTGAGAAGGACGAACGATCGTTTTATCCAGGAAATTTTCGGCTGGCAAAAAGTTCTTAGATTGGCCCAGACTACTCTACTGAGGAAGCGTCGGATCCGGCAGTTACTTTTTTCCCCCGAAAATCCCGCCTTCTCAATTTCTTGAAAAAATTGTCGGATCGACCCGTAAACTTCTCCATCTTCAGTTCGGCTTCCCTGAGGAGTTACGGGCCAAAATGCAAAGAGGACGCGATCTTGTCAGTAGGTAGACCTTGAGGTCAAGGTTGAAACGATCTTTCGTCCTTCTCACAGATCTTGAGCTAGGAATGTGGAGTCGCCGGGCGTTTGAGCATCATCCTTTTTGTTTTTCGGCTGAACCTCTCAGCCAGCCCTCAGGAGTGCACCGGAATCACCGGAGCATTGCTTCAGTAACACTCCCTATCGCCACGCAAATCCCATTGCGGGCGGTGGGCGTGGGTCTTAAGATGGTTCAGATTCAATTCTGATATGAATTAAATCCTCTATTTACCACATAAGAAAGATTTTTATCCCGCAATTGCTAGCTTAGCGTGGCACCCAGTGTTGGTTTATGCCACCCGGCCAGCGAGCGGGGTGAGCATCATCCTATCCTGCGTCGACCTTGGCACTTCCGAATTCGATCGGTCGACTTCAGAAGTTTGTCTACTGATTTTCTGAGAGAAGTTGACAAAAAAAAATCTATCGAAAAATTTTCTATCGATTCACGAAAATCGAGAACAAAAAGATGCGGCTTCCAGCTGTCGGAAGCAAAAAAAATACCAGAATCGGATAATTATGAGCAAAAGCAGAGAGAGTAAGAAAATTCCCGACTTACGATGACCACCCTGTATAATTATCGAGCTGTAGGAGTATTACAACGTCCACTCACTGTTTGGCCTCTCGGTTTTCTTTTCCCACTCCGGCGGGAAGGGTATAGCTCGTATCTGAAATGATACGGCTTCCTATAAAGATGATTGAATGCAGAATAGCTCCGCATGGACGATGGAACCAATCTACAAGCCATCCCAGATCGAGCATTCAAGACAGATGCATTCAAAGTTCGTATCTGAGAGTTTATATTCCCTGTATGTTTTTACTGTTCATCTCGTTCGGGAGCACACGCTACTGTACAGAACGAGTGAACTCATGAGCTCATCAGCACATCAATCAGAAGCTTCCCCATCATTGAGCTGACATGGGCATATGGTAAGATAAGTGAGATTTGGGAGATGTTCAATGATGACTTGAACTCCTGAAACACCATGGTGCTCCTCGATTCAAGTTCACACGAACCGAGCCATTCGGAATCTAAGGATGTGCTGGACTTCTCATTTAGGCCTTCATCAACCTCGATCGCAAATATATATTTGCGATATATATATACTTCGCATATATGCGAAGTCTTTCGAAATCCTATTGTACCCAGGTGACTGAATTTTAGGATGGTGTCAGAATGCCAAGAGAGGAGCTCTTGTTTGGGAATGAGTTTCGTTTTCAGCCAACTTACTTTTGTACCACCAGCCTGGCCTCCGGATCGGTCCTTCATTCCTGCTGAAACGATCGAACTTTCCGGTGAGACGAATACTATGGGAGCCTTCGGAATCTAGTGCAGATACGGCGGTTCGAACCCAGATAAATGTGCCTCATCATGTCCCACCATGCAGCACCATGATTCATCCTATCAGTCATCTCTAATCCAATCCATGGAGTCTTAGTCGATGCGAGCTCGAGGTGGAAGGATATTTTTTTCGCGCCGAAGCTTGCCCGGTCAAGCACGTCGAGTTTTGGCGGAACTTCCGATGTAGGTGTGCCATCACCCGCATGGGGTTCAGGCTAGAGGAATGTCGCAAAGTTCCTCGTAATCACCCTCGATTCCATATGATTGGGCATTTCCCATGCGGTCATTTCTGTAACCATCCATGGCGTATCTCGAGGAGCTCGGAAACAAGAGTTTTTTTCGATGCAAGAGCTTTCCGACTCCGGCAGATCAAGCAGATCGGAGCTGATTGAACGCTCCGCAGTGCAGATTAACTCTCCTGAAAGCTGAGCGGAAGGCACCGGAAACGTCTTTACAGTCGTTCCATGACCACTTCACTCACTTATGTCTATCAGGATAAGCGGCAATGCTCTCATAAGAGAGAAAATGGGGTCAGCTTTTGGACCTGGTACCTTCTACACAGGTGCCGAGAAGGTGGAATTATGCGGCTAATCACTCGGAAGATTGGGAAAACTGGCTCCTCAGAAATGAAATTTGATCGGAATTCGGTGCGCAGGAAAACTCGAAAATGAAAGAAAGAATTTTGCCAATAGCATGGTCCAAGGCCCTACGACACAGATAGCCGAACACTGGCGATGTCGGAGCTAGCATTCATGAGTCACTGCTCACCTGATCCAATCCCAGGAGCTCGAGTCACCAGAATGTAACGAAGTGTTGTCGAGTTTCTGTTGCTGATCCTTCGCGGTCCTAGGTTCTCTGGAATCGGAGCTCATCAGAACATCGCGGTGCCAGCAGAGTTTATTTTGGATTGTGAGTGCTGCCCGGAATGGGAGATGGCTGAGAACTGATCATGGTTCGTTGAGCAGTCAAAGTGATGTACCACTCGACACTTCGTGACACTCATGTTATAGTCATGCACGTCACTGCAGCGACCCAATTTGATCACAAAATGCACTGGCGCCTTGTAAAACGAACCGAATGAAGACGATAGAAAGATCCAAGCTCGCAAAACGTCAGCGACTACTGTTCGTCGACCCTTGAGCCGGCTTTCTCGCACCGCGTTATCGTGGAGTGACGCTCCGGGTGGTGGTGCTGAGCGCGACCGCCTGCCTCCGGAAAGAGTGTAGCCGATAGTTGAGCGAGGGCGAAACCAAATCCCAAAGCTTCGCGAACGTCGAGCGGGATATCCCGATCGTAGAGCGCCCGCTCTACCTTGCGGAATTCCAGCTTCGGAATCTGGACCGTTCCCCGCATTCTTACCGCAGAGACACATGGAGAAATAACAGAATGTGGATGTACACTGTGAGGATAATTCGTTCGAGAAGTAACGAACGGTCGTTCACCGATGCTGAGCGATGAAATGCAATTCTCAGGCCAGCTCTCATCCCACTTGTTCCCCTTTCTCGCGTCGGAGGCCAATATCGATAGTGAAGAGTCATGCCGGAGGGAATTCGCGACACCGCCACCCGCTCGCCGGGGGGTTCAAGCCGAACAACACGGTTGTATGCAACTATGGAGCGTTTCACCAGCTCCCCACGGACAGCACAAATCTTGAATAAAGAGAGTCAATATATCTTGCTCTGGAGCCTTTGATTGCGCTTGGTAGTTGTGGAACCTTTCTCGACGATCTTCGACCTCGGTCGAAGCTTAGGTCTGGTGTTAGTGTGCAAGTTCACCAAAAGACAGATTATCGAGAATAACCACTGATCATCAGGCGACCTTGACGATCCCGTGATGGAAATCGCGGGATGAAGAAGACGGAAGGATCGCTCACAGCGATTCTCCCAACATTGGTCCACAGTCCTGGACGCAGAACGAACGTCTGGTTCCGACCTCTCTGCGTCTTCATCCGACTCCGTTGGGGGACGATGTCGAAGAGACAGAACTCCACAGAGTCGAGAACCAGCGCAACCCTTTTTAATGTAATTAGTTCCGAATAGCTGATTCGGACTGATTCCCGCGTTGCTGATGAGGGCGTGAAGAGAAAGCAAACATCAAGAAGGTAGGAGTCTTGTGGAGAAGATCCGCAAATCCCTCACGAAGTCAGCTCAAGCGACAACAGACTCACTGTAGAGAGCCACAGAACTGCCCCAGGCTTCCGTTCCAGTAAGAAGTTGGGCGTCACCCGTCGATAAATTACTGCGACGGAGTCCCTGGTATCAGGAAGGCTCAAGAATTGATGTACATGCCGAGCATTTTCCACGAAAGATATTTCGACGGTTTAGGTGGTTCAAAGTTCTCGAAATAGAGAAGCAACACTCCTGGCTCTTGAGGTGGTGACCTGAATGTCCTGACCGACTACGCTCTCTCGGAATCTCCTTCCAATTCAACTTGATGAGCGTATGAGTGTCCATGACAGACCAGTATCTCATCAATATTATGGAAAGGCTTCGGAATTTTTTCAGACGGGAATTCATTAACTAATGGCCTCTACTGGAAGAATCGGGCACTCCGCTATCATTCCGTCAAGGAACCACTGCTAGTGGTGTGGCGGAACGAGTGAACCGAGCTGCGTCTGAGCGGAGTTTCCAGAATTCCTATTAACTTCGCGAGGATAGTATCTTGGGATTATGTTCATGCTCTTTGGGAAGCCTGAAACGGCGTCGTTTGGCACCGACATGCAGTTCAGTGGACTGGAGACATCACAGAAGTTCGAGGAGAGCAGTAGGCAAAAATTTCACTGCAAAAGCAAAACAATTACGGAATGGCTGTCATCAAGAAGCAGTCGGCTGCTCGCTGATCCCCCGCGTTTAGCCACGAGTTTGAGGGATCATTCCGCAGTCAGCTCCCGTATGTTTCACAGATGTTGGGAATTTTCTACTCAAAAACTCCATCGCGTGCCCTTAAAATTGTTCGAATTCGCGATTCTCTTCGAAATACTTCCTACGAATGATGTTCTTCATTGTGAACGCTCCAGTCATAGTGGGCCTTCCGATCCAAGCTTATGAAAAATATCAATGTCGCGTGGTACACGGTCACTGCTAATTCCTCTTTTTTCGCTGTTGAATGTATCAGCTGATAATGGTTTGCACCTTCAAAAACAAAAATCGTGACTGGATATCGACTAGCTTTGCGAAGTTTCATGGAGCCTCTGAGCTCGTGTTTCGCATAAAGCATGATTCACACCATGGCGTCACGGATGCCGCCACAGCCACAGGCTGTCTCACAACCGCAATCGGGTGAGCGGCATCGCAGAACGGAGCGGGCAAGCGCTAATCCAAAAATTCAGTATATGCAACGGGCCGATCCCTCGCCAGATGCCGTCGACCTCCCGTTGACCGCGTGGAAGCTGAGTGACGTGCGCGAGGCAAACAGTGAATATCCAGCGAGGGTGTTCGCGCTCCTGAAGAATATTCTGCATGCACTTTGGTTCCTGAACTCGGAATTTCCCGAGAAAGCCTGGACGATTCAACGGGATTCGAGTTTTCCAAGTGTGGGGTATCGCGTTGACGTATCCCGAAGAAGTCGGAACCGATCGGTGGGAGACAACGGTTGCTCCTCCGTTGCTTTCCCACTCTCTCCATCATTGACTGGGAGTCGAGGAGCATTCGGACGAACTGGGAGAAGTAACAAAATCCGACGCGCGTCTGATGTCTCAGAAGCTAGGGAATCCGGGAACCATAAGCGTACGATGACATCCGAAATTATCAACGACGGGTGGTTTTTTCCACTCACTCAGGGATATGCGATCCGACGTTTGGGGCGGGTGAGATCCTGTGAGCGGAAACATAACCCTGATGCAGGACCATGACTTTCCACAATCTCTTGCGCCATATGCCAAGAACATGCGTAGCGGTGAGTCTAGTAGTGAGCGATTTCGATGAGTAGATGATTCATCATTCAGATCATCGCACACAGGGCTTTCTTCCTCCATGGTGACGAGGCCGATAGTGACGGCTGGCGACACCGGGAATGGGTGGAAGACTCGGTCCATCTGACGGATGGTTGCACCGAGACTGCCACGCGCTCGCAGTATTTCTGCGCGGTCTAAGGTTCAGAGAAGAGCTGCACGCCGCGGAGCGTTCCCGGTAACACGTGGGCGAACTCACCTTTTTGCCGATATCTGAAGACATATTCGGCCGATGGAAGTGCTCTCCGTAATCTGAGAGCCACGGTGTGTTTGTCATCTGGAGCGCAATCTGAGACAACGGCCAGGTCCGAGGTTTCGTTTTCGAAACCCTTGAGGGGCTGCCGGCGGGGATCAATGAGTGGGAACGAAACTTGCGTTTTCTGATTGCTTCATTGATATGTGAAGGGAATCTTTCGAGCCTGAACTACGTCTCCGAACAATGAGGACCGAATTGAAAGCAGAGGATTCTGAGAGGGTCCAGAAAATGTACATCGGAGAGCTATGGGAATAGATTCAGCTTTCAATTACATCTCCGACAAGAGTGCTGTTGGGTGTGGCTGACTCTACACAGCTGAGATCCATTCGACAACGAGTTAAATTCGAAACACGATTTCTCAGAAGATTTCATATTGACAACATATACATGAATGGGAACTTGGTATCATTAAAATGCTTGAAATACCAAACCTGGGAGAAGGAGCCAAAGATAATCTCTGCGTTTCCCTGCAGGGATTCCACGGCAGTGTATTCGAGCGCTGTGATCCTGAACGCGTCCATCAGGGACAGAACAAACTCAAAGCGTTCTCCAGTTGTGCAGAGTCTGCTCCAGGGTGACGAAGGACCATGTACTTGGCGATCACACTGGTTGCTTGGAGTGAAACACTCACTGTTATCGAAGAAGAGAGCAGATTTTATCGTTGACAGCTCAACTCCGTCGAGCTCGGTTTCTATCAGCGGCTTCCTCATATCGCGGGAGATGACGAGACCCGATTGGAGGGTGGGTGCTGGAGGATCTTCGCCCATGAGGTGCTCATTTCCCATAAGTAAGGGAGAGGACCAGACTCCGAGCGGCCACCTCGCACGAATATACAACGAGAATACTACTTATAATAAAGAAACAAAGGAGTTCAAATGAGAGTTGTGAACTCCGCAACACTCGTCTCAACGCTGATTCAATTTAGATCTCTTCAGCGAGATGCTTCACCGATCCCTTCTCGATTTCAATATGTATTTAGAGGAGTAATAGCCGGAGTGAACTTCGGCTTGGACATTCACGGCCCGAAGTAATTGCGACTCCAAGGGGCATGAGAATTGGCGAAGCAATCCATTAATCCTGTGGCGTTCCTTCCGGATCAGTAACACCCGGAAAATTCGAGGACAAATACAAATACCGATCTCCTCACCATGCTGTTTTTTTTTGCAGGGTGGCAATTTCAGTCGGGTCTCTCGAGCCCGATCTGGCTTTTGCCATAACTTTGTCAGTTCTTGTGATATTTCAAAAATCAACCAGTCAGCGGTCATTTCAGTTCTCCATTGAAGTGGATTTGAATGGAAGTTGCGGGAAGGGGATGGTTTTGAAATACCCCATGTCTTTTCCGGGGTCTTCCTCGAAGTCATCGACGGAAAGTGAGATTTCATCGGATCGGACTCATAGGGCCCGCATTCGACGCCCAAAAGGGAGGCGGTCATTTGCCAGGCAACCGAATGGAGTGATCTCATTTCCTCAGAAAATGACAAGTGATCGTATCAAGAGTAATCAATCAGTATTTCTTCGGTGTTGAGGGTGGCTACAGCGACTGAGGGCGGGAAGTCGCGAAGGGTGATTCCCGGCATAAAATCGAAAATATATGCAATATTCGGATGATTCAGCAATCCATGAGCCAAAACCACCAATTGAGAAACCTCCGGTTCCGCCCCGTTGAGGAATGACGAGAGGGAATTCGAGGAAAAGAAGGGGAAACGAGATTTGCGATTGGGCAGGGCCTCGAGATAGGGGTGGATACGATAGCTTGCCATTTTCCGACGGGATGAGATAACTTCGATCGATTTCCTGGCGATAACTGACTTCCTTTTACGCGTCCAATAGGACCCCTCCAGTCCGACGAAATTTGACGAAAAAATCTTCGATAACTTTTGGGAAGACCTTGAAAAAGAAGATGGGTCGTCTTCGAAACCATCTCCTGGCCGCGATTTCTATTCTAACCACGTCAGCAGAGGAATGGAATGACCGCCGGGATCCCCTATCGATTAGTCTCTGACATTTGGGAAAATTCCGACAATCGACAAAGTTGTGGTCAAAACAAAGACGGGCTCGAAGATCTCCGACTCAAAAATGACACCCTGTAGTATCGTCCTGACTAGCCAGTGCAAGCACTTCCGTAGTTTCGTTTGGCTCACTTGGTGTATGAAAACTATATCTGTACTCTCTCTGCGCATTCTTCGCTCGGAGCTCGATTTGCTTCCTTTAGAGATGTCCATTCCCATTTCTCAAGCCAAAAAAAAAACTCGGGAGCCAAGAAGTAAAACGTTTGTCCACCTTATTCCGTATTCCCCACGATGTGCGTCGGGGTGTGCAGAGTCCGCTCGAAACCGGCAACACAGATATGAGCGGCACTGCTCTTACTTTCCTGGAGTTCGAGACCACGTTCGATGTCATCAGCAGAAATCGTGAGACGTGACTTTCCCCTCTCGTGCGTCGAGATGACAGCGTGTGGGCGCAACGAATACGAAGTCCTAGGTACCATTGTACCTCCGGGGAACCATCGTAAAGTAGATATTTTCAGCTCGTTGCATATTGGCCGCCCAAGGCTCCTTGTCTACCGATACTCAAACTTCAGCTGTTTTTTCATTGTTAGAACAGGATGCAACATGAGCAGAACTGTCGACAACGACCCTTCGCAGTTTTAGAGGCATTTGGATTTGGGCGAGAGTAACATACATACAGACTTGGGGAGCTTAGGTAGGGAGCCACAGGTTTTCGGCAGGAGCAAAACTGGCGATGGTTGAGGCGTCACTTGGGCCGCACTCCGCGAGTCGCGAGTGAGAGAGCAAACTGCGATCCCATGATGCGATGAATTGCGGTCATTGTGCGGTTCATGTATCTCTCCGAGGACAGAACTTCCATCTACCAGCACAACGACTTTTGCGCGGCGACAGCCCGTCGGAACAGAAATCACCGGACCGGCCATGCAGGAGACCAAGTTTGGGGACTCACAGTTGCGGAGTCGCTGAAGAAGTTGCCCCCACATGAAGAGAGCATTCGCTCAGGTTCCTCCACTGTTTTCTCGGAGCAGTGATCCGAAGAGTATCCTCGTTAGACTCCTTATGGTGATAGCGTGAGAGCCCGGGTGCGGAGCAGAAAGAATTAAATCCTTTGATTTCCGTGAAGAATCAATTAAAATCAAAGTTCACCGCTGCTCTTTATTGTATCAAGTCCGTAGGAATCAGAAATTCACGATATGAGGGGATCTTCACCATTCACCACCGTTTCTCACCAATACATTATTCGATTGAATATAAGCGTTTCTACACAATATATCACATGAAGAGGTGCTTCAGCAGTCCAGCCTTGCGAAGCAGTCCCGAAGCTTCAAACGCTGTCGTCCTGAGAGCGTCGATCAGAACCCAAATACGCTCAAAGCGGTCCTCATCTTTACACAGCTTGCTCCTGACGTGCTCTTCAAGGGCAACAAAAGACTCAGTCTGCTTATCTTCGAGCAATATCTTGTCGGCGACCCAAGGTAAAGCTGGAAACAGAGCGAATCTGACCTCGGTTCACCACGTTGCCGGCTTTCCGGGATCACCCCACCAGCCGTATGTCGAAAAGTACTCACTGACGTCGAACAAGAGAACAGATGTCATCGTTGTTAGTTCGAATTCGTCGAGCTGGATTTCTTCAAGTGGTTCCACAATGCTATCCCAAATCACCTGACCTAAGTGCAGCGTAGGCGCTGAGGTACTCTTCTCTATGAAGTGCCTGTCTCCCATCAGTAGGTCAGAGCCAGATGTGAGGCTCTGTGCAGCGATTCCGAGCAGGAGATGCGAAACTCGGTGGTTGAAGACAAGCGCCGCCTGATCTGATTCCGTAAAATTGGAGAAGCCGGGTATATCCTTCGCCCACTTCAGGACAGTGGGAGTCAGGTTATTCAGATAGTCCGCCATGTCTTCGAGTGTGGCGGGAGTTCTGCTGAGGCAAATATTCATGTCCTAACGGGGAAAAATCATGAGATCAACGGACCGGTTCTCTCAGCGGGATAAGCAGCTCCCAGAATAAGCTGTGAAATATGATGGCTACGGCAGCTACCGAAAGAAAGGAAGTTGAAAAGTCCACAAGGTAGGAGCTCGGCTGCTTCTGGACGTTCGGGTCGGCGCCCGGATTGACTCGACGACGGATGAGCCGGTCTCTCCGAGACTGGACAGCTGGAAGAACAAGCTGCATTCATTTCTCCCCGCGGCAGGCCCAAAGGTGAACGTCATGGTCCGCGAAGCATGGCGCCAGTGGTAAGCGTACCGTTCTTGTTCATTCCTACAGCTAGGCATTTACGCAAACGGCACGCGCGGCAATAGCTCGTTTTCATTCTCGCGTTGCACTTGTTACCGAGCTTGCACTTGAAGTTCCGTCCATTTCGGATGGATCGTCTGAAGAAGCTCATGCATCCGCTGCAACACTCAATACCGAAGTGCATGCCGGTCGTCGGTTCATCGCATATGGGGCAAAGCGATGTCTGCGAGATGGATTTCTTAAAATATGAAGTTTTCAAGCCCCGGGACGCGCATCTCTGAATCGATTTTGTTTCAGGTTTGATAGCGCAGAACGGAGCCGGCGGGATTCCGAAGTCATTGGTCACCAATGCGGTGACAGCCTGAGAAGCAAAGTTTGAGTCTGACGGAGCTGGTTGAAACCAGGAGCTACCATAATTCGGCTGTATGGGAGCTTGGTCAGAGATATGAGGGAGAAAATCAGCTGGTGGGGGAAAGAAGACTCTGCTCATTAGATTTGTCCTCATTCTATCTTCACTGTTCATTGCAGTTTCTTGGAAGCCCATCATAGCTGCGTTGTCCTGAGTTACGAAGTCCACGCCCAACGCACTCTCGGAGCCTGCCGAGTAACGGCTGCTTGAACAAGAATTTGGGCTCGGGCAATCCATGCTCGTTGCAGGATCTGAGGTCGCTAAATCGAAACTCGACGCAGTATCCGAACTAGCCAAGAGCAGCCCTGAAATCGACCGAGGCGGGCATTGAATGATATTCCTTCTCAACGAGCGAATTCGGATCACAGTTTGGTTCGAATCAGTAAAATAAGTTTTTCATCCCGTGATTCAATTTACCGAGTTCTTCGAAGTCTTTTTCAGGAATATGATCGAGCAGAGTATCGATGTCCACATCAGCTTTGGACTCGCATGCTCCGACGGCGTCGCCGTAGCTAGCGGTGTGGATGAAGTCCATGTTGAACTTCTCGAGGACTTCTTTCTCCTGTCGAACAGCAGAATGACTGAATCTGTGCAGCTTGACTGTGTCACGGCTCATCAGATCGTTCAAGGAATTGGTTTCCAGCCCTAAGTCCTTTACTTGGAAATGCTCAACTGATGGCCATGAGTCTGACGCTGAGCGTTCCCAGAGCGTGGTCGGAAGTCTTTCGAACCTCTGCTGAATCAGGGTATACAGCTCCCTTTCATAAGCTCTACGTCGGAGCCAGCTCCCTGGAACCCGATCGTGCCGTTGGGGATCCGCTAAGGGTTCCTCCGTTTGTTCCACGATCGGACCGGACTGAAGGAGAATAATGGCCTTCAACTGATAATGGGAGTAGCTCCCATGGTTGAGCTTTCACTGGCAAGGAAGGACTTGAAGCAGTTGCAGCTTTATGTTTCATGTTTCCCTCTGCATTGCTCTCAACGCTTGATTTCTCCGGTGCCGATCGGGAAGACCTTCTCTCTTGCAGTACAAGGAACATGACGAACCCATGCTAGTGTCAGCAGCTGTCAACTGTGGAATTTCCTGAAGTTGCCCCGCTCCTTTTGGAACGCGCGCTTCGTGGCACAACATTCGCTCCCGCACTCGGCACGAGGCGCCTCCTCATCCTCGGAATGACTCATACCCAAACAGAGCGAAGCTTGAGAGTACGAACCCTGTGAGCTTGGTCAGGGTGGTCCTGATTTCTCCCTGTCGGGCCTGTGCGGCGTTCGGCGAAAGAAAATGGCGGCCTGCGCTACAACACTCGATTTCGAAAAGCCGTCGTGAAGCTTCTCTTGGAATGAACAGACTGTGTCAACATGTGCGCGCGAGGTATGAATGGACGAGAGTTATGTGGATGTGCATGATTCACGCCTCAATTTACATTGCGGGCGAAGATTACTATTGAGTTTTAAGCCGACGGAAATGATCAATATACCGCCTGAGCTTCGAGAACGCTGCATACCGTGAGTACGAGCGCGAACCGAGAGCACGACGTTTTCGATATCGCAGTTCTGTCCTGTGTGGGCTGCGCACACTCGCGATGCACAGACAGTCTTTCCTCTAGAATGTGAACATGGAGAACATGTCTTCAAAAACTCCAAACAATCGAGCTGTGAGCTTCGGAGAGCCGGGTTCAACAGACATTGAAGAGCTCCCGTTCGAGAACAGATTTGTTTCGTCGGCCCCACAAATAATGTGACGACTAGAGCCTGGAAGTTGAGGCATTATTCATTAATCGCCATCCATCAATCCATGGATTTATGTGTGGATGAGTGGACAGATTGATGAGTCATGCCATATTGCCATGAGAACTGATAAGATCAGCCTTCGGAGACTCATTTATCCGCCTCCCTACATGGATAGATTGGAGGAACAAAATGATGAACGCCTGAACTTCCGAGCTCTAGTGATGACGGACGGCCGGGGCCTCCCCTGGCGCAGTCTCCTTCACAGCGCGCGTTCGAGTCGGCCATTCGATGTGTTCGAACATGAGTACGGATGGAATGATGAGGTCTCTTTTCATCAGGGGACCGCATTGCTGGTCTGGTTGATCCGAAAGGAACCTCATCAGCTGTTGTCTGATCCACGTGGTTCACTGTTCATGAATTGACGGGTCTGCCGCTCCTCGTTTCGCTAATCGGAAAATTGAAACGAACAAAACCGGAACACCGATCAGACAAGCTAAAGGAGTCTCCCGTCCATAGAAGTTCCTTGGAGTCGTGGTGGAGCGCGCCGGAAAACTTGACGGGAGGAATACGCGATCCGCGCATATCGCGTTGAACCTGGGCTAGAGAGCGATTCGTCATGGCGCATGCCAAACCTCAATCGTCATCAAAACCTTTGGAACCATCATCACGTTCGAGAAGAACTTCGTGAATCTCGAGCAATTTCCCTGCTCAATGATTAAGAACAATATACCGGTCTGATATGTATCGATTTGAGTTCGCCTGGACACACCAACGGAACTGAACGGGGCCTGCCCTTTTATCAACGACTCCCCTTACCAGGTTGATCTAATCTTTGCGATCTCCAGGCCCTTTCCGCCGTACTCAAGGCTGCATTTTGCTTTGAGCCACTTCTCCAAGTGCTTTATTTTACTCCCGCTCAGTACTTGATGGCATGGAATCAAAACCCGGAGGAGTGGTGTTTTTGTATGAACCAGTACTCGGCTTCAGGAAGAATCGATAATTTCTGGTAAGCGTCTAAACACCGACTTTCCAGCGGAGCTTGAGGAAAGCTGATGACGTGTGAATGTGAGCTGTGCACACGATCAAAGTGGCACGTGGTATGACAAACAATAGCTCCCAAAGTGACAACCGAAGCAGAACAGTGGTCGTTAGTTGAACAGTCGTCCTTACCGGGCTGCAATTCTAATCGAAGGTGAGGAAAATGGTAGGACGCGATGGCGAAAATTACTCGTGCAGGATTATTTTTCGGAGGTTTCGGAGTTTACTCACGCCCGCGCGATCTATGCACACAGATACACTCAAGATCATCATGGCCCTGTACGAGCTCTTATTTGCGCTGTCGGTGTTAGCACTAGCCGTCACAGTGTCGTCGCGGACTCGTTATTGGGCCAGGATGGTAACGTACTTCACAATCATGCAGCTGATTTCACTCGTGATGTTGCCCATAGCCATCATCAGTCCGAAAAACCCCAGAAATTTCCTGTACGTATTCGTTCGCGCAAATCGTACAGCAAATTACGTCAGCAGAAACCGAACAGGACTCGGAGTTCACCTTCTCGGACTGAAAGTTCAATTTGCACTCACAGATTAGGTGCTCGAATGTTCAAGTGGTCCAACATCTTTTTCCGAATAAACTGGAGGGTCGATGGCAAAGAGAACATCGCGGACAAAGCTTACATAATCGTGGCAAACCATCAGTCCTCTCTCGATGTACTGGGTATGTTTGGCGAAAAATTCGTGGACGGCTTCGGAAATCGGAGTTTATTGAAGCCGAGCGGCAATGCACCTCCAATGCGACAACTTTTCTTGCTTCAGCTATGATGGTGAATTGGGAGACGTTCCATCCACTGGTTCCGGTGATGAAAGCTGAGCTCAAATACGCTCTCACTTTCGGTCTGTACTGCAGTCTATCCGGATCAGTTTTCATTGACCGAGGTTCGGAAAAGGGTCGGAAAGCATTGGAGCAGGGTTTAGAAGAAGCGAAAAGGATGAGAAAATCAATGTGGATTTTCCCGGAAGGAACGAGGAATCGCACTAAAGAGAAACTGCTTCCTTTCAAAAAGGGCGCCTTCCATATGGCGGTTCAAGCCCAGGTGAGTAATTTGTCATCTGCTCGTCTCTCTCGATAGTGAGAACTGGCAGCAATTTTCTTCCGCCGCGAATAACTGGTCGCCGCCTAATAACTGTTGGTTCTCTCTCCGAACAGATTCCCATCTTGCCAGTTGTGATCTCCAATTACCACACCTTTTATAGCAGAGACGAGCAGCGCTTCGATGCAGGAACGGCCACCATGACTATTCTACCCGAGATCAGCACCGAGGGCTTAATGAGTACCGACGTTAATGATCTTTGCGAGCGCACGCGCTCGGTGATGATGGAGCAGCTCATCAAAGCCACTCCACTGAAATCTAAATCTGAATAAAATCGAGTTATGTACAAAACACCATGAAACACCGCCGCGTGAATAAAGTACACTCAAGGGCAAGTTTCCCTGACTTTCCGAGATTGCAGCTTATCACGGCGCCGAATAATACTGTCTTCCATCGAGGAACAAAATCGGCAGCAGACAGTGCGTTTCTGTTCCTCGGATATCAGGGAGAATCGGAACAGGTGCTTCTCATGAGAGATTCATTGGCTGGGTGGTTAGCTCTTTTACGATGTCATCTGCTCGAGAAATTTGGCTGCTCATGGGACCGATTCGAGACCCGCTGAGCCCGAATCATTTCGGACAGGTTTTTCGGAGTGCTTCCTCCTGCGGGCATTAACTCTTGGATGTGGAGCTCATCGCTCAATCTCCCGTTTTTTCCTAGGACCTTTGCTGTCGGTGTTCAGTTCGCGCGTGCCGTTCGCAAATGTTCCTGCTATGGATTTCTATACTATGTCTCGGATTAGTTTCTGGAGCCCTTCATATGAAAAGCAGGACGTTCAAGTTTTTCCTGCGCATCATGATGTTCCCTGTGGTCACCACCATCGCAGCAACTATTGTGCTTCCGTGGGCCGTGCTGTTCCCCGATGCCAAGCGACTTCGGTAGAGCAGTCTTCAATCGTCGTCGTCATATCACTTTCGTCGGTTTCCCGCCCCATTTATACGAGGCGGAGCGTAAGTGTACGGAACTGTGATGAAAGTTTATGTAATAGGGATGTAACTCGAGCTTATCCTGACCAGGGAAATGGCTTCGCTGGTTCGCCTCGCCAGGCCACTGATCGGCGTTGATTTCGAGATGGAGGGGTGTGAGAACATTCAACACAAGCCACATATTGTGGTTTTCAATCATCGGTCCCATCTCGATATTCTAGGTGAGCAGTGGGTGGACTGCTCATATCACTGAGGTGTAAAATCGAGCTGTTCCTATCTGTTTCTTTCGTTGTCAGCCATTCTCAACAAATACCATTGGTTCTACCCGTGTGTGCCCGTGATCAAGCGAGAAGCGAAGTACCTTTCTCTTTCCTTCGGATGGCTCATCGGAATCTGCGGAGCGATTTTCATCAACCGAAAATCTCCCGAGGAAGCAAAAAGAGAACTGCAGAAGAGTTTGGAACGTCTCAAAGCTACTCCCACTTCAATAATACTTTTCCCGGAGGGAACTCGGAACTACACCGACGCTACCCTTTTACCGTTCAAAAAAGGCGCTTTTCACATGGCGATCTCAGCGAAGGTGACTCCCGGTTATTGCATCACTTCATATTCATTCATCGCTCTGCTTCGCGCAATCGCGCGACGTTCCATGAGAAACGACTGTTTTCTTTGCCGCTCTTGCAGATGCCGATTCTCCCGGTCGTCATTTCGGATTACTCACCGTTCTACTCGAAGAGCGAAAAGAGATTCGATCGCGGTAGGGTCATCATGAAGGTTCTACCAGAGATTCCGACTGAAAACTTGACCGAGAAGGATGTCGACCAGCTTTGCAAGAAAACTTTCGAACTGATGAAGAAAGTGAGAGAAGAATTCAGGCCTGTTCTGCTATCATGAAACCCGTCACTTGGCTGTCTGTTGGCAACAGCAGGCTAGCCGCCTCTCCAAACGCTGTGCTCTAATATGAGTAGACAATGAGAACTTGAATTGCACAATAAACTCACCGAGTGTTTCGACCAGGGCCTGTGCTGATTTGCTAGCCGCTAGTCGATGTAACAACACCTTCTGTGAGATTTTTGTCTTGAACTTTTGTTCGGCTCCCAGTTTAGTGCGGTGAATCTAATTTTACCGTCGTAGCGACGCGCTTCCGAGATGCAACCGGGGGACAGTTCGATCAGGCGTAACGGACCGGGCGAAAGTGGAACTTTCCAAAAATTCGAACGAAACAAGTATATAACCCTTCGCCGGGCTTCGTTTGGCAGCACACGGTGCGGCGCCATGCGCAAGTGGACCTTCGTCGCAGTATTAGGGGTAAGGAAAGTGTTTCTAGAGATTGCTGAGGATGCACCCGAAGCCGCTTCGTGCACGCGACGCAGGGCCGAACTGCTGGGCTCATTGATGAGCAACACAGAGCACTGGTAATTTAGTGAAGTCCATGCTGCATGCGAGGATTGAGGATGTCATTGCTGACTCCATCATCCGAGTTGCTCGTGACTCTGTTCCAAAAGTTTCTAATATCTGGATCTTTGGAGACCCGAAAAGGCCCTTGTGTCAGGGAAAAGGGAGGTGAGTTCATCACTTCTAAGGTCTTGACAGCTGAGATCACTCGTTCGGTGGAAGGAGGAATTCGCCATGTTTTTCGTTGTACCCTTGGGAGACGCGTTCCTTCTCCGCCGGTCGTCACGCTTCAAAGGCGGGAGCTCCGAGGCTGAGAGCCGTTAACTCCGCGTAACGCTGCCCGCTGCTTTCGCAAACAACGGCCTATAGACGAAGCGTCGGGTGAATCGTTTTATTTCATGATTTTGCACTGCAGTTCCTGGCCTGCGTTAGGTCGACCAATGGGGGAACGGCACCGACGGAAACTCAACAGTTCGCTCCGAACGCTCAAAATACAACAGTGTCTACAAATGCCTCCAACGACGTCATCTTATCGAGCGTTGTGGGTGTCGGTGGTAAGAATGCCGCGGACCTAGAAGTTGCCGAAAGCCGCTACCACGGGGGTGGTCATCACGGGCACGGTCAGTACGGCGGTCATGGACGTCGAGGTCACCGTCGTTACTACGGTGGACATAGACATCACGGTCGATACGGCGGACATCACAGACACGGGGGCAGAGACTACAGGAATCATCACGACCGTTACGGAAGACACGGTGGACGTCACGGGGGCCACCGACATCGCCGCTACCACAACAATCATCGAGGAAACCACCACCACGGTCATGAGGGTGGGAGACATCGCTACGCCCACCATCACGGCGAACGAGGTAGAGAAGGGGGACACTACGGTAGCAACCACTATAAGAACCGTGGGCATCGAAACCACGGACACCGGAACGTTTACCACAAGGAAGACTCAGCTCACCACAGTAGATACTACGACGACTACCATGACGGGGACCACAGGAGGAGATACAACGACCATCATCGGCACCACGACAGACACGGCGGAGGTTCGAGGCACGGGGCTCATCACAGACAACACCACGGCCGGTATCGACACGGAGACGACTACCACAGACACGGAGGTGGTCATCATAGAAATCATCGCGGCGGACACGGCTCCAGCGGGCATGAGCATCACCGCAATCACGGGCAGCACAGGTATCATGGAGGGGGGCATCACAGAGGTGGCGAACACCACAACGGAGGCCACCACCATCATCAGGGTCATCATAGATCAGGACGTCGTCACTACCACTGATGCGGATCACTGCGTAAGACATCCTGAGGTATCCGTCGGGGACGCGAGTCATGAGTCGAGCCGTGTTTCCAGTGATGTTAGTTTATCCGTGTGTTCGTACTGATCGTGTCGCTGTCGTTCTCGTATCTGCGTTGGTCTCGGATTTCGTGCGGCCAGAAAGTTCCGGTGTCAAGCAGGAATCCAGTGTCCTGTTGCTGTACTCGTCTCCCCGATCTCGTTTTGTGTTCAACTCTAGTCGATTACTGTGTGCTTCAACTGTGTCAAAGTGTGGATTTTTCACGTGAGCGGACTCCTCCCGACGAATCTTGTATGTGTTCGTTTCCATATCGCTCTGCAAGGAAAACAAATACATGAGAATACACGTGTCCTTTGTGTAACGAATGGTTCCTGATTTATTCCTCCGGAATCATATGGCCAAAGCTCGCGCCGCAATGATTACAGAGTAAACCGTTCATATCTCTCGTGACGAGGGAGCCCGAGCCGGATCAGAGGCAACTTGAGCTCCTCATATCAGCTATCGGTCATTTAGATCAGCTATTCTCTTGACCGGATGGGCGGAGGCGGAGATCAGTGGTTTTCGACATCCGACATACGATGACGATTCCGGAGAGCTTTGCGGGGCTATCTTCATGCGTCCGTCAGATAACAAACTGAGAACGCCTCTCAATAACGACGGCGAAGTTTGTTGATTTCTTGCTGGCGACTGACGAAGTTGTCTCTCTTCACCGTGGGCAGGGACTCCTTTTCTCTACTGATTCTCTCTCTCAGTTCGGGCCTTTCCCGGAGTGGCGTCGCTTTAGCTGGTATCATCCACCAAGTGATGTGTAGCCCTATCGTTCCGACAATCATCGAGATCTGGAAACGTTTTTCGATCCAGGAAGAGCGTCTGACACAATCAGCAATGAGTTTCAGCGGAGCATTCTTCCGTGAATTCATGTTGATGACTTCCAGCCCTTAGGGTAACTCACTATAGTGAAGAGCAATATGAACAAGCGCGGTAGGAACATCTTGTCATAGCCGAGATCGTCGTCTTGAGCCAGAATCGAGGTGCCATCTCTGGTCGTCCTCAAGGACAGAAGGATACTCGTGGCTGCCGAAGTCAGCAAGTAACATGACAGCCCGGGCACGCTGCAAAGATGAGAACGATAGATGACTGGCGTTCGCCCTGGAGGTGTACAATGGATATGTGAGCGATACGTCGTTCTCCAAAAGCATTGTTCGTATCTTAGGAACTCACTAATTCCCCCTGGACTTCGCGAAGAAGAAAGCTACGATTGTAGACAGAGTCCACAGGAATGCAAGCAAGAATGTTCCAGGCCCGACGCCGAACACGCGAACCATCTCTGCACGCTCGAAACGTTTACAAACTCGTTTCTATCTTCGTGTAGATGTTTAGCTGGTTGCCTGGCAACCGAAGCTCGTCCGGCCCAGACCTGGATGCTCCCGTGCTTCCATACTACCCGTTCAAATCCTTCTTCGATTTTCTGACCGATGAAAACCCTCCTCCATGTTTTCCTACTTCGCAACGCGGGGCTTAGAGACAATCATCGCGAGCTCATATAAGCGTACAATTTCAAAATTAAATTTATTAGTTTCACTTCCACTTATGTCAGAACTCAGCAGACTCATCGTCCTCGGAACCTCGATCGTTGTTTAAATCTATCTAGAGACCCCTCACGAGTCTGTTTATGTACAACTAGTGAGCTTGCTACAGCTTACCGCTGGGGGGAGTGGATTGGAAATTTCGGGGCGCTTTTACGTAAGATTTCGACGCGGCGTCATTCGGTGCTCCGGAGAATTATTCAACGGACTATCCCACTCGCTCGACGAATGAAATTAAATTTCGCGTTCATCGCGGACCCAGGTTCTCAGCAGAGGATGCTTTGGGAACAACCAAACGGATCTACGATAGAGACGGCGGCATAAAGCTGAACACGACGCCCGCGTTGGTTCATCTACAGGTCCTCTCAAATCACAAAACGCCATCGCACAAGTTGCGTTCCTCAATTCTTGAAACGAAGATCGGAACGGTGTGCGGAGGAAGAGACGATTGGATGCAACTCTCACCGGAAACTTCACACAACTACCCTCGAAGAGTGATTATCAGAAATGAGTGACTTGTTCAACGGATCAAACAATGGGAAATGACTCGAACGAGGTCAGAAAGCGTACCTCGTCCGATAGGAATGATCATCACACACAAGCTCACATAAGCACGCGTTCAGAGGAGTCCGAACGCTGACAAGCCCAAATGGACGCTCCGTGCAAGTTGCTGTATGTGCTGACTTAGACTAGATAATAGGTCCGTAAAACTAAGTAAGTTGGCCGTTAGTCAAAATGTCGTCATGTCCTCCAACTAATTCAGACATTGTGGTCGCGTCGACCCTTTTCCATTTGCGCCTAGACGGAGCTTCATCTTCTATCGGACTCTGTACAAGATGGTTCCTATTGGGTGAATAATCTCAATCGATCATATCTACAAACGAAACTGGAAACAAAGCCCGCTTTCCATCCCCCGATTGTAGCATGCCCTCCATCCAGTCTTGGTCTTCGGTTTTCTCTTTCGTGATGAGAATAATGTCGCCTTCTTTGAAAGACAACTCGTCGTCTGCATCCGCACTGCAGTTGTACAGTGCTCTACACCTTTTGTAAGTCACCGTGGGATCCGGCTTTGCACCTGCAACGAGGAAATATTCCGTTCGAAAAATCCGAAGCACGTGGAGCCCCTTGGCCGATGGGACAGGTAGAATTATCGACAATCATTCGTGAAATCATTCTCACCATTCACAGGAGGTTTCGGAGGCGGTGGACACTTCGGCCTTTGTACTGAGCTCCGACCGAGGGTTGAAGTGATTTCGTCTAACAAACTAGGGCCTCCTGATCCACCAACGTCCATTGAAAGGTTGCGTTTATGAGGTGCTGCACCTTGGATTGAGGAACTAGCTGAAGTAGTGCTGGAAGCAGGTGTCGAGGGCGGCAGCTGGCCTGGCGTGAACATTGGATCCGATGGAGTTCGATTATGATTTGGCGTAGAGTACAGTTGAAGCGGGGGATTCGGGGCGGTTCGTTTCTTCACCGAGCCAGGCGTGACCCCTCCACCCGGAGGAACTTTCTTCCTGCTCATTGGAGACTCGGCTCGCATCAGATCTGTCGATATGACGGACGCGGGCCTTGACCCCCGAGCTCGCCAGTCGGATAGCTGAAAACGAAACAGATGTGGTGCTTCTTCTCTTGAGGGAACCGGAAGTGATGCATTTGGCACACATACTGTGTTTTGAAAGAACGGAAACTTCGAGCGCAAACCTTTTCTTCTGCGTAGTCGTCGTCGGAGAAGTCCGTTGACCCGTCGTCGGCGTGCGTTGGTGGCTGTAAGCTCCCGAAATCCAGGTTGACGTTCTCGAACAATGATTTCTTGTTTTCGGCCGCGTGATCTTGGGAGGAAACGTCGAGTTAGACTTCATGAAAGCTCCGACCTCCTCAGTGCATGCTATTACCTAGTTGAGACAGAACGCGCTTCTTGTGTGAAATTACAAGAATATTAGAACTCCCCGTAGCCCGCACCAATTCATCCGAATAACTCACGTTTTCTCTAATAAGAAAATGAGCAAGAACCCTTCAGTATTCACGTAACGTTGACCGATTCGCTACCTCGATCATCGTTGTTTCTCCCTCCACTAGACATACATCCCACTTTCGAGCTTTTACACTCACCAATGAGTTCCAAACACTTATCGTATCCTTTCTCCTTGGCGATGTCCGCGGGTGTTTTTCCGTCGTTGTTCCGCCCGGTGAGCTTGGCCCCACTCTTCAACAAAAGCTTGATACACTCGGTCTGTCTGTGGAACACTGCCGTGTGCAACGGTGTGCAGCCCTCTTTGTTCGTGACGTCGATACAGTTCCCGTTCTGAACCAGAAAGTCTACGAGATGGAGCGAGGTGCCGTCCTCCTGTAAGGAATGGGGTGAAGCTCAGAGGAACGTCGCGCTGCCACACCCCAACCAGATCCGATCCCATTATGCAGATTAGTGCGATGAGTCTCATTATGGGACGAATTGCTCTAAAGCTGAGGAAGAACGAGCACTTTCCGGGTCTTGGGACTTGGTAAAACCGTTGAATATTCGCAGAAACTTGTTTGCGCCGAATCGCCGGCCGAACTTCTGCTTTCAGAACTCACTGCAACATGGTCGAGGAGGAAGCCGGTGCGAGCACTCGTTAGTCGGAGTCTCAACGACTCCGAATTTATCTTGTCTTGGTCACAAACAAGATGTCAAGATAAGGGGGCAATATCATTCCAACGGCAAACGAATGAATCGTTTGAAATGAAGCCACGATAAGTCCGTTTCGATCAATCGACTCCCAAATGCTCCCGGAATGCGGTCTCGGAAAAGCCTGCTTCTGCTGTCATTCCCAACCCCAAATATCTGCCCCAAAAATGGCATCGGTATTCGACCGAGTTGGACTTATCGTGGTTTGAGATCAAGCGCTTCGAACGTATTCGCTGTCTCCTGGACCACTTACATAACCCGGTAAGACAACTGATTTTGCGCCTTTCTGCCCTCGCAGCTTAACGCTGCATTTTCGTTTCACCTGTTGTGCGGTAGCTCTGTCAACTTGAATACAGTCCACGCGTAATCAATTTCGACTCGATACAAGAGCGCCTACTCTCAAACGTCGTCACGTTCAATGTTTCATCAAGGAAAATGACTCACCTGACGGACTGCAACGTGCAAAGCTGTATCGCCAGTGCTCTGATACCCTGGGAGCGGTAACGTATAGTCAGCCCCTTCAACACATGTTTGCAGCAACTGGTAGATCGACCGAGTCTGGATAGCTTGCTCCGTGTCCTGGAATGATTCAATCACCCTCTGATCTATTTTGTACAGGGGTTTCACAACGCTCCATTTCTGCTATCACCCCGTAATCCCTCACCTGGAGGATATCGAGCATCGAGGAACAGGTTCTCAAGACAAACTTCTTGTCCATGTACTTCGCCCGAATGTATTCCGAGCGCTCCTCCATGTTTGAAGCCTGCGTGGGGCGAGTGACGTTCCCCAAGGTGGCCTCCATGATCTCGTTGAAGGCATTATTGCCCATAACTCGTGCAAGTAAAAGCTGAGACGTGCCCAAGTTGTCCAAGGTCAGGGATTGAATCCGGGATATGTGGACCCCCAATTCCCTGGAATGAGACAGAGGTTCACGACTCCGCAGCCAGACAGCTTCAACTTCAAGGAGCTCTTGAAATGGCTCTCGATGGACGGTTCATACGAACACTTCGGCGATGAGGATCGGCAGAGCCCAGGACGCAGCTCGAGGTTTCGGACGAATCAGAACTCACCGGTGAACACCGCTGCACTCGATGCAGGTGATGATCCCAAAATTGATAGAAAGCCAAGTAACGTCCTTGGTCGAACTGCAATCTACGCATCGATCGTTTCCAGGTAGACTCTGCACTTGTCGGATGAGTTGCTCGCGGAGTTCCGCCCCACCCGCGGAATCACTGAACGCTTTACGCAAAGCACCCTCTTTACAATTGAGCAGAACGGCCTTCCATGCTTCGAGGTCAGCATCATCTTCCGCTTGGAAGTGATAGGTCCGGTTGTCTGAGAATCGGTATGAAACATCGTCAATTCGCTTCCACACGGGACCATGAAATCATGGTCCCCGGTCTTCTTACGGCTCAAGTTCGGCTCGAGACGACGACTCACATGAAACCAGATCGAAACATCGTCTTTCATCATTGGGCAGTTTGAGTTGACATGTTAGTAAGTTGAGCTTTGTTGGAGGTTTTGTTTCGTCGGAGTGATATATGCAGAGGTAGCCGTCCACAATTTCGCATCGCCGTTTCTGCCAGACTCGACGCATTTTTCCATCGCTTTTCTTCGAGAGGTAGCCGCTCTTCGTAGTTCCGTAATGTTGATTCCCCTGCGGCAAGAAAACATGGTTTCATGGAACAGGCTGGAATTTGGGCAATTTTGGAAAATGGCCGCCTCTGGATCGAGGACCTTCATGGAAAATTAAACTCCGGTGAGTTCTCCTTTTCGACGAAAAGACGAAATCCACGAGAACCACAGAACTGACCTGGAGCTGATGGAGCGAGTAGCCGCTTTGCGTCGTGTTGTTGGAGTTGCTGTCTTGACCCGTAGTGGCTCCGCCGAGGGTTCCGCCAGAGCCGTGTGAGTTTAGCGAGGCGTCGAGACTTAACTGAGACGGCGTGCAGTTCTTGAGTGTGTTCTTGAGCTCCAGAAGCTTCTTCCGTTCGTCGTCTTGCTTGGCCTTCATAGTTTGAAGTTTCTGGGACAACTCATTCACATACTGCTGGAAATGCCCTGGAAACAACAAGTTCATGTAACGCCTTCCCTTAACACTTTGCGCAGACTCAGATGCTTGCGCAGACTCAGAACGCAAAGAATCGAGGCCACAGGTCAAACTTCAAACAACAGCCTCGACTAGCGCTAATCCGGAGCAATCACCTACCGATGGTTTTGATGCCGTCCTGGAAAAACGAATTTTGAGCATGGTAGAATTCCACCAGGTGCTGGAGCAGTTCGACACCCTTTCGTGTCTTGACTTCGTTGACACGGAGAAGGTATTCGCACATTTGCAACTGAAAGCAACGGCGCTCCTTCTCCATTTCCTCCGCGAGGTCCGCTCCAGTGATCTCGGTCCGGATCATTCCTGTTGGCGAATGATGTGATCGTACTCCGCGATTCCACGGTTCTATGGTCTATCGAGACACGTCAGGGAGAACTTCAGCAGAACAAGGGGAGACTCACCAGCTTCTTTTGCGATAGCCTTCTTCTCTTTCTCGATTTTGGTTACTTTTCGATCGTAATCGGCGAACGCCTTGTCAACCGGTCGCTTCAGATCGCCTTGAAAATAGAGACTCCTTAGCAGCGGACGACATCATGAGAGATTTTCGTAGTCTCCCGTGTCGCTGACCGACTTTCGTTGAACCATGTGGTAATCATGTACTTCTCGCTAAATCAAGAGTCATTCACAGCCAACGGTTGGCTCTCTTGCCCATCGTTTCCGTTGTCGAACTTCTACCAAATAGTGACTCATCCAACGATAGAGGGTAATGACGCCACCGCCAGAACGGCTCATGATGGACGGCGTACCTTTCACGCCCCGAAGATCCCCTTTGAGCAAATTGTCGACTGGGAACATGATAATGTTGTGGAGGTTTTGCATGAGCGTCTTCATGAGTGACGAAACTTCGCGAGCCACAATTGAGAATTTGATGAAGGCAGCGCCGATTTCCGGCTCGCCCTCGCGGCTCATGGCATGGCTGCCCAACTTCTCGAGAGCCTTCGATAGGTAGAGATCATTATCCACGTGGGTTGTACCTGGAGGAATCATGAACTCAGCAATGATGGACCAGGCTAGTTATATCACTCAGAGAAACGATGCCCATCGCATGCGAGCCGATAGTTGCATAAAATCGTTCCAGGGCAAAATATTCTCATCTACTTGATTGACCAACGCTAGAGCGACATGTTCTGAACTCACCTGAGTTGTAGACGGCCTTGATGGCTTTTTTGAGTTTAGACAGCCCATCTCTGTCAAAGTCCAGACTCTGCAAGGTATAACAGATCCAATCGTTAGCAATAATCCGCCGAGTCCGGGCCATCCGCTTCCTGCACGTAAATCCTTTAATTCGTCGCGACACTCGTTGCATCCCTTGCAACAGCCCTTCATGAACAACATGCGAACGCAAGCTCACAGCGGGGCATCGGAAAAGTTTCCCATCTTTGAACTGTTTTCTGTCCAGTCCGAACCGGCGTCCGAAGCCTCTGAAGGGCGACATAGGGGCAATTCACAAATCACGATTGGTTGGTTCAAACGGTGAGGGGTCTTCTCCCCGAACGAAATCTCGATGGCGGTAAGGATTGTTCTGGAAGCGCCAGCAGTGCGAAAGCATTCGTATGCATAACGCGGTTTCCACGTCTAAGAGGCGAGCCGCAAGTCTAGCGGTGTGCCGAGTTTCTCTTCGGGAAAATTCACATCCACAATGCGATATCGGTGAGAGCTCTCAATACTACACCTAGACGCCTTTCTCAGCTCAACGCTGCTGAGAACATCAGGCTTCGATCCAATTCTCCGTCGGCCAGCTCGAGCGTGTTCATGTTGCGCTCAGCGTAGCCTCTGCTCAGGTACCCGTCCCCACTCCGTGCCACTTGATCCTAATTACTGTGAATGGCAGCAGGAGAAACAAAGACAATGACATATCTATCGCCAGGCTGTTCGAGTTGTTCGAACACGCGGAGGAAACTCGAATCGCATATGGAATCTCTGTTCGGGTCCCATTTCATCGCGTTCACGCCCGAGGAAGAAACCCAAAACAAATCAACTGAAAGCCCGGCATACCGCCATCAAGCCATCCGAGTCGGAAGAAAATGCCGACCCGCAGCTCCGCTCCTCCCGGAGCGATCTCGAAGCCTTCCAGACTATACTGGTGAAACTGGATCAACCCGTCTTCATACGAGTATTACACAGCGCGATACCGATTTCGGAACAGAGCGAGGTTCTGACTCGCGAAATCTTTGAGATGCCGGGGAGGGGGGGGAAGGGGCAACGAAGGGACGGTCAGTCGTCTTACCTCTCCCGAGATATCCGAGTAGCAGATTTGATTTGCCAACTCCTGAATCGATGACTCCATAAAAGCCATGCACTTGACTTGATCGACGAGTCACTCGAAAATTCTTTGGGTTTCTCTCCGGTCTCTACGGCGCTGGCCGTCATTTGCGTTCGCCTAGGACACTCACTCCCAGGCCAGCCTGCGACTAGTTGACGGTAAGTAAAAGCTGGCCGTCGTCGCCACAGAGAAAATACATCGATACGATGACTGGATTAAGGGTCGACGCGCTTCGCCACCACTTTGCCGCTGCCGACAGCAACCGAGGACACAAGCGGCTAATCCACTGGGGATCATCATGGTTCCGATGCCAGTCAACACCGTCATTCTACATTGGAGATCACGATCGGAATTCCTGATTTTACAATGCGAACTATTCAGCGAAACGGAAACGATTTCAAACTGAGATCTGCATGAGCGCCGAGAAGAACGTAATGCCTAAGCAGCAGCATCAGCCTCGTCTTCCACTTCGCAGATCGCCTACCCCCCACTCTTTCTGGCGTCCCGGAATCGCATCGCGGAATGGTTCACTATTACGGTTTGACAAAGAGGGTTATTTGTTAGTCCGAACGTACAACAATCGCGTCAAAAAGTCATTTAAAACGCCGGCCGCATCCATTTCAGCGTCTCCGGTTTCCTTTGACGGGCCAACGTAAGCGTCGCCTGTCCCCTCCTAGAGATACATGAGTCTCGAGTGTTTTGACAGAAGTTTGTCAGGAGTGCAAAACAAAGCAGGCTGAACATCACTGGGACGTCTGAAGCTTGCTTTCCTACTGGGTAGACCATACTTCCGTGATGAGTGAATAGCAGAGACACCAGAAATATTCCCGAGATTCCTCCGCCTCCTTCTAACGCTGAGTGATGCACAGAAATGGAAACGAAATCAGCGAGCATGGAAAACGTCGCCTCTATCAACCGATTTGGCACGCACGGTCCGACCAGAATCAGTGGTGAAGAAGTTCCTTTTCGGTGACAAAAAGGCGATATCAACCACAATGCGCACCCGCAGGGACTCTAGACCTGAGGGTCGACTCGACTCGTTGTGCCTTCGAAAATATAGGCCGACCGCTCGCTTGGCTCGGAACGTTCGTTTCTCCTCGGCTTCTGAGCATTCCTCGAGCCGTACGATCTGTTGTCCCCGGCTTCTGAACTTTTCCAGAAGGAAAAGAATCGGAGCTCGCGGATGCCTGGACGCGTCCTAACTGTCAGATTCACAGCCGCAGCGTGAGGGCTTCTTACCTCTTCGAGGTTCGCAACTGTCTGCCGGCAGTCATTGATCCGGTTAACAAACTGCGAGGTAGTGGGACTGTTGTAATCGTCGAGGGTCTCCGCCACGAATTCGTCCACCGAGAGCTGCATCTTGACACTTCTTACAACGCAGCTTGCTGCTGTGTATCTTCCTGTTTTTCTGCAGCTGACTATTTGGTTTCCGAGGCGGGCTGATTGGAGGACCGAGGGACGAATAGACGTCCGATGCTTCTGTAGTCCTCTCAACTGGCCTTCGTCGTCCGGCTGCCGAGCTCACATAGCTTCTGCGAATTTTACACAGCAACGGTGGTCGGTACTTGCACACTCGAGTCACACACTCCGTTCACGGCTTGCAGTTGAGCGTGATCGGTTTCGTTCGAGTTGTTACTCTCGTCAACACCGTAGTCTTCGCTTCTCCCTATCCTTGCGACCGTCGTTGTTGCATTGCTGTTGTTATGAAAGGAGTGGTTATTGTAGCTGTTGTTGTTGTTGTTGGACAACAGCAAGCCGCAAAGCTCTGCTGCCACTTCTCTTTTGTTGCTGTTGCCGCTGCTGCGGCTGGCTATCATCGGCGGCTGCTGTGGCGGCTGCAGCTCTCACTTCTCCGGCGGCTACTACTGGCAGCAGCACCACCGCCAGCAACACTCACAGTAGAACACAAGCGAGCGGCTCGCAAACAACTCAGCCTGCCGTCGCGGGATACAAGCGAGCGAGCAGCGACCAACCCATCCGACTCCGCCGGCTTAGCGTTAGATGCCCGGAGCAGAAGGGAGCGCGCCTTGAGAACGAACCCCGGTCACTCAGCACCAGCCGTCGGCCACTTGACAGGAGATTCACGCTGGAAATCCGGTCTCGGCCTCATTGGAAGTCGCGCGTACCCAAAAATCGGAACAACGTACAGTTCGTCAGCGTACCCCATATACGTATGGTGGCACCTGGTAGAACCCATCCCTGAGCTACGGAATACCAGGTGTTTTCGAATTAAGCGCAGAACGCACAACCCATGAGCGCTAAATAGTGAGCCAACCAGCTCTATAGTCTTCCGCCAACGACACAATACATCATAGTTGCGGCGCAGCCGGGGGGCGACCACCAGGCCGGGTGGCGCATCCATGTTTCCGGGAATCATGAGTGGGCTCAGTTGCGCCCGGCACGGAACTGTGGAGATTTGCGGAATGCTGCCGTTACCACCTGTAGAGAAACGCGCAGACGCACTCTCTTCACAGAGAAAATGCTCAGCGGATTGGAATCTCCGCGCGATTCCATGTCTGCGCATGACAGATGGGAGGGGAGAATTATTTCAGGGGCGTACACACTCGATTCGCTCAGTTTCGCATGTTCACAGCTGAACTTCGCGTTCGCCTCGAAAAAGTTGCTTGAGATTTCTAACACGCATCGCGCTCGCCCAGAACTGCTTCACGGGCTAGGCCGCTGCTTGGCCACATTATACATGCTGATGCGCGTTATGCAATGCTCATTTTCCGTCGAATTATCATCCTGAGGTGAATCACCGGAATGTTGTCTTCAATTTATTCTACAGACGATGAAGATTGGCCAATATTGAGGCGGAAACAAGTCGAAGTTTACCCCATGTTTTTGTTAAATAGATGCGTTGATACCAGCTATTCCTTGAAGAGAATTCATGTCTGAGTGAACGGTTACCCGTGGTCTATCGGCTTCCGACTGTACCCCATTTTGAATGGAGCCTGGAAGTTTAGGTAATTTTTCGAAATAATTCTACCGGTCGCCCGGGATTGATTCATTGCGATGAGGAGATAATTTCGAAAAATCACCTGAACTTCCAGGCTCTAGTTATGAACCTCCCTCGTCGGATTCTGATCTCAACTCCCTGCAGTCCGAAGTCTTGTCTCCACTGAGAGAACTGGATGTTTCTTCCTTCATCTCTTTCTGGCCACGTTCCTCCTGTCAAAGGCCTAGTATTCCCGAGGACGGCTGGCTGAATCATCGATCCATATGTTGGTTCCCCGCAACCAGATCCGGAGCCATATAGAATGATCATTATGCTCGCAAATTATGCGAATCCTCGAGATCCACTCGGAGGAGGCTATGAGGAGCTACAGCAGATTCCGACTCCCTGAAAATTCAGGGAGACCCCCTCAACCTTTTCACTGCGCACCCCGGAAGGAGGTTTGTGGAGACAGAAGAAGTCGTTTATTCTTCCGCACTAGCTACATGTTCAATCCAACTCCCCGAGAAGATATGCATCGTGCGTATTTTGAAAGAGGAGGGGGAGAGGGAATAAATGAGGATTCAAAGCAGGCTTTTCATGAATCGTGTAATCGCTCAGCCGCGCTTCTCATCGTCATCAATGATTTCGATCGGACAAGGTGCCCTCCACCCTCCGAACGCCTTTTCCAAGTCTTGAGCGATCGCCAACGTCAAGCGATCGTTGTTCCTGTGGAAAGGTATTCGACTTTCAGATTGAGCTTACGGACACCGATCATCGATCTCCCCGACCATGATTTCACGATACAGGATGAACGACCCACTGACCTTCTGGCAACTATCGCAACTGAGAGCGGGATACCCTCATCATTCAACCCGATCGGACAAATAGTCACTGGCATTTTCATCACGGAGAATGGAGAGGTCACTCCAAGGAAGCCCCTCGGGTGAATCTGGCCCTGTTGGCAAGATACGGTAGCTCAAAACTAAGTCGAACTCTCATTCCCATTCCCAGGCACACTTGGGAACGGAGTTACGAAAACCAGTGTCCGTCTTAACTGACCGCGTTGTGGAAAGGAGCAGCGCTGAGCATCGCGGGGAAAACCAGAACACCGTTGTCGCCGAGTAAGGAGTTGATCAAGGTTTCCAAGTCGTCGAGTCGTCTCAGGTCGTCTCGCCGTCTCTGCTCGTGACGCTTTTTGCGATATCTTTTGTCCATCCAGGACATTCGGATAGCGGCCAGCGAATGATACGAGAGTCCGGCTGCTTTCAGGGCTAGTTCCCTCTTCGGATTGATCCCTTTCGGTGGCAGTTTGTAGAAGAACCTCAGTGGCGGAACACCATCCCGTTCCAAGGAGGCCAAGAGAAAGTTGAATCCGTCTCGGAACAGGTCGGTGCGCATCTCCTGGATGTCACAGCCATGTGTTGCAGCAAGATGTGACACTACTTTCCGGACGGAGTAGCGCATATCGGATCTCATCGACGAAATATACGCGGCGCCTTCATCGTCGGCGTAAAAAACGTTCAACTTGGAAATGTCGATCTGAAGAATAATCTCGTTAAAGGCTTCCCAATCGTATCCCGGAAAGGAGGATGGGACTGATGAGGGCCAGAAGTTCGAATTCGCTTCTCTCTGAAAGGGGAGTCCCACGAACCGGGATGTCGAGCTGCAACTTGGAAGGGTTCTTGGAGAGCATTTTGAGCGTGGGGCCCAAATCCTCAGCGTAACGGACCATGGGGCCGACGCAGACGTATTGACCTAAGGCTGGACCCGGATCCGGAACAAGACCTTGAATATCCACTACATCTGGCGAAGGTTTGTGGCCGAACAATCCACACCAAGCTGACGGGAAACGAATAGAGCCACACGTATCACTTCCTATACCGATAACGGAAGCGGCGGATGCGACGAGAGCACCTTCTCCACCTGGAAACATAGAGCGAAATCAGTAAGATCCTCAATCTCTCGCTAACTATCCGACGGCCTGTACCAGCCGGGATTCGCAGCTCCTATCCGACGCTCCGACAACGCCTCCTCAGCTTTCAATGAGATTCTCGTAGGAGACGTACCGCTAGATCCACCACAAGTCCTATTGATGTCATATGGGTTGTTGGTCCGTCCATGCGTGAGGTTGGAAGTTTCGAACCAGAAAGTCAACTCCGGCACGTTTGTCACGCAAAGCGGAATCGCTCCCGCGGAGCGTAGCATTCGGATACACACAGCGTCCTGCGGCGACTTCTCTCCTTTGTGGATCATAGAGCCAACATCGCCGCATTGTCCTGGAGAAACGAGGCAGACGTCAGACAAAGATGCTTCCATGGAAGATCCAATCGATCCCTTGGAGCTGCTTCCATCACCAGGTGAGCCCTCACATTGGTTCTCAGTGTGTGGCCCCAAAAAACTCACCTTCGACTGAATTTGATTCCTTCGTGGTTATCGGAACTCCCAACAGGGGCTTTTCTTTGGCGATCTGCGATGGCGTGGAGGTACGTACGAGCTCGTCGGCCCGCCGAGCTTCCTCCAAAGCGAGCTCAAACCTCTCTGAGACAACAGCGTTGAGTATCGGATTGACCTCTCGGATCCTTGCGATGAAAACTTTCACGACCTCTTCAGATGTGATCTGAAATTCATGTCGATCGCGCTAGTAGATCTTCTGCTCTTCGTTCGATCGCGGAGCCAGACGACTGATCTTGGAGTTATAGGATAGTGGATGGATCAGCTCGAGGGACCGCACGTCCCGAGTAGATATTCCAGATGGGTTTCAACTGTGACCCATCTGATAATTTACAGAACAATGCAGCCAGTATGTCTCGATGATTGTCCGTTCGGCCTTAGCAGGCTATCGGATGAACTTTGCCCCGCGGAGAACGCCGGCAGTTCGTACTGTTTTGATCAACGTTGGGGTCAGTGCAACGAACCTGATGACTCGATGAACGTGTTAATATTCAGGGCAACCGAAGCCCTCTGCGAAATACTAAGAGCGGCGCGCTCGAGCTGTCCGTGACCCAAAGATAACGCCCGAAGTCAGTCCAGAGCGCAATCACCCCGGATTATCGGGTCCGGCGCGCATGGCGAATCGCGACGAACCTCCATTAGCAACCACTGGTGATAGAGACGCTAAAATAGTTCTCTACCGGCGACTTGACATGTCGCCAGTACGCTTGTGTACACTAGGGAGCGGCAACAACAACCTCGTTAGGACAAAGATCCCGGTCTAAGGGCCTCCTTCTATCGCGCTCTTCGCGAAGAATTCTCGATTTCAGCCCGGACAGTCCGGGCCTCGGCAGGGCGGCGACTCGATGACACCTGAGGCTCACCTACCGAACTCTCAAAATTGCTGGAACTCACCACTTTTTTGCGGATCAGGGTGGCGATTTGGGTTCCCGAGTAAGTGAGAATACGGTCACGAATCGGGGGCATCCGATTCCGTCCATCGCGCTTACCCTGATGCCAGAGGAACTTGATTGTGTGGAAAATAAAAAGAGCGAAACAGTGCAACGCCTCCCAGAGGAAGGTCCACAATCGGTGAGCCACCATCGCGCTCTAAATGAGCAGGAAGCAACGCGTGGAAGAGGAAACAGAGCTCCAAACCTTCTTTCACGTGTCTCTCACGCCATCTAAAAGGCTTGAGCAGCAGAATCTTTGGGAGAGCCCAGTGATTGGCGGTCCCCACAACGTTCCGCGCACGTGCGAAACCTCGCATGCAACCATGTTTCGGTCGCGCATCGGCACCGCGGAGCGATGGCCCTCCCAGCAAGATCATGAATTCCGATCCCATTGTCTTAGCTCAGATCGCGGATACGATCCGTGAAGCATATTCAGGTCGAGAACCGGGAAGGATGGGATCGCTCGAATATTCGTCCAGTCAGAGTCGGTGTTTGTGGGCTGGCTGTCTGCCGGGTAGAGTTGAGTTTGAACTGTGCGTGGCGAAACACCCTTGCCCGTAATGCAGGTTCCTTCTTAATCTACTGACCCACTCTCCCTCCTCTAAGAGACTCGCACAGCTAGAGCCCAGACTGTCTGAGACTTCTCTGTGTGGATCATGAGCAGTAAAACCTCGATACCAGAGTGAGCTCTGCTTCGGCGGAATCGAAATGTCGCGGCTTCCGAGAAGCTCTTCGTACTACGGTAACGTGTATTACGAGGAGCCAACGAAATTCCAGCGGCTCGGACAATGCTGTCGCTCTTGTACGGCGTCGCTGATGTCACATTTCGGTCTGGTGACTCTGGTCGTATTCTACTGTGTTCTCGGAGCTTTTCTGTTCGAATACCTCGAGGCGCCCAATGAGGAAGCCAAAAGGCTGGAAGTTATGTACAGGAGGGATAATGTGAGTGTAGACCTGTGGAAAATCACGAACCGGTGCGTAGACCAAGAGACAGGTTATGGAAAGAGGGCTCGGGTTCTGCTTTGAGGCATCTTTGACAACTGACGTCGCTTCTAGTTCTCGTGTCTTGGAGCAGAAGCAGTGGAAGTCGGAGGCTCTCCAGGTTCTGAAGAAATTCGAGGATCAGGTCGTCCGCGCCGTTCGGAAAGAGGGCTACGACGGCAATGACCACGGAGAGCCTCCTCAATGGAGCTTCACCGGGTCTCTGCTGTACTCGATCATCGTCATCACGACGATAGGTGAGGTCCCCGCTCCGAGTTTTTGAACGCTCACCGTCAGTCTCCATGAAGATGCTCCGGGACGTATGACTCGATCTGTTGAACAAGTTCAGTAGTGCGGACCTCCTTTCCAGGTTATGGAAACGTAGCTCCGAAAACTCCACAAGGCAGAGTGGTGACCATTTTCTACGCCATCGCCGGTATCCCTCTCATGCTGCTGTGTTTGTCGAATCTCGGCGATACCATGGCACACTCGTTCAAGTTTTTCTACAAGTACGCTCCGTCAAAACTGATTTCGTTGCTCTCCTCTCCCGCGGAAATATCGCTCAGTCGCTCGGATGTGATTTCTCCGCCTCCGAATTGCAGGTATCTGTGCTGCGCCATGGTTCACAAGGAACGGAGGTCGCGCAAAACTCGATCTCGGTCACGGAGAATCTATTCCAGGAATATGAGCTTAGGTGCTTTACAAGTCAACAGTCTTCCGGCAACGCCGACTCTCGGGTCTCGTCATTATAGTGAGTTGCACGTAATTCGGTCGGAAATCTGTCTCACGTGATTCTGAGTCGACCGGATCGAAGTTGAGCGGAGGCCGGCAGCTCACATCGAGTGTGTTGGGAATGATTGTTGAGAAAGGCGCGAAACCCGAGCTATGGCAAAGAAATCAATTGTTTCCATAAGAGAATGTCTCGACCGCAGGTCAGCCCCACAGAAGAGCAGCGAGCCTTCCCCGATCGAAAACGACTCCCGTGTTGAGGCACGATCTGTGGAACTCACAGATCATCGTGAATCGCTACGCTAAAGACGACGAAATCGCTACGGCTCCGGTTGTCGGGATAGCAAACACTTCTCAGCCCCAGGCAGCTCGCAGCGAGCCGTTGGTCTTTGATTTCGGATATGAGAGCGGTAAGGGAGAGCTCCGATGCATTCGGGCCATTTTCCGAGACGAACAAGATTGAAGAACACGACCGTATGTTTCGCAGCCACCCTCTGAATGCGGAATCTTGCGTCCTGAGTTCTCACTGACAGTTTGAATCTTCATCTCCAGAATCAGAGTCCTCGACGGATGAATATAACCGCCGTGAAGAGGATGCTGTTCCTCTTTGGATGTGCTGCGGCATCGTGATCGTCTACATCCTCGGAGGAGCGTGGCTCTTCAAATATTACGAAGACTGGGACTATCTGGAGGGTTCCTATTTCTGTTTTGTGACCCTGACGACCATCGGTGAGCGGTACTAACGAGTGAACGGAGTCGAGCTCGGCCCATGCATCTTACCAGGGGAGATTCCAAAACTCCATCTTGACCGGTTTTCGATCAGGAATTTCTCTTTCAGGCTTCGGTGACGTAGTTCCCGGTCAAACAATCAATGAGAAAGAAACGCAGACATCTAGACTTGCTTCCTGCGCAATATATCTCCTATTCGGAATGGCTTTGATCGCTATGAGCTTCAACTTGGTTCAAGAAGAAGTCAAAAAAACTGTCCGAAACATTGGGAAGCGGATAGGCATTGTCTCTGACGATGATGACTAGATTCTCCGCTTTTGTCAGCGCTATCTCATACTTGTACATACCGGCCCGTCGTTGCGACGGCAACTGGAATAAAACCAAAGCCTCCTGAGGACGCGATATTCACATCGGGCAAGGCGAGGAATAGTTTGAGTACAACTACGTCACACCACAGGTGGAAGCTGAAGACAGGATGGTGGGACCGGACTACGAAACTCATGAGGGAGGATGGTGCTAGGAACGTGAGAATGATTCCTTTACTGTACGCTACCGGAGATCCGAAACTTTGGCTCCTGTCCCTCCTCACTTCGGTTTCCGAAAAGGACAGGGAGTCATTCGGCAGCAGAGGCCGCCTCCTTGACGATTCTCCCCAGAAAAATGAGCTGAGGATATTGATATCTAGGCGGGGACGATCTCAGAGTCGAGGTGAGATAAGGCGTTGTGAAGTTCAAACTTCAAATTGTTTATTCTTCGAACTGTTCCGTTCTCTCAAAATGTTCTATGGTCACTAAGGAACGCGACGAATCATCTCAATGGGCCCCGCGAGCTTCCTCTTCGATTCCCTCCTTGATTAATTGCTGAGTCTCGTGGTCGTGTGGGAAAAAGGTTGGTTTGTCCGGGTTCCAGGTCTCATTAGGGAATGCCTCTGCGAAGTCCTCCATTGTCATGTGCTCAAGGGGAATCATGTCATCGAGTTTCTCTGAAAATATCACTCGTTAGCAATAGCGAAGACCATTTCCGCCGTTAATCGGATACCGGAACAGTTGAATCGAGAATTACGTCGTTCGGCTTTCAATTCTTCGATTCGCTTCTTGGAACCAGCAATGAAAGCGGCAATCTCTTTCTTCGTTTCTACGGCCATCATATCGATCTGCGCGGAGTACTTGTCCTCTGGATACGGGATCTGAAAATTTCAGACAACGATCAACCATGGGAGATTCGCACAATATCGACCAGCTATCGAGTCTCCAGAGAGTCGCCCATACTCTCCGAAAACGCTCCCAGACCAGCCATAAGCTTTTTCAAAGGCCCACGACACAGGCTTCTTGCATGTGACTGGCGTGAACCAGTCACACAAGATAGAGTCAGTACCTCCTCCCTACCTTGATGGCTTTGTATTTCTGCTCGAATTCCTCGGCAAGTTTGGGATTCGCGATCCGGGACTTGTAGTGCGCGAAGTCGATGGCGGGGAGCTCCTCGGGAAGCTCATGAACGACGCGCACGTAATTGTCGCTTTTAGCGCGGAAAGCGGCGAAATGCGGCATTTCCTCTTTCCGAACCAGCTCAGCCAACTTCACCCAGTCGACGGCTGACTTCGTGATGCGTCGAGCCATGGTAGGAGTCAGAGCAACTGCAATTCATTGAATGGAGGGATGCGACATAGGTTTCTGGAGGTTCCTAATTCTTACTTTCAATGACTGTACCGTGAATCATGTGTAACTTTCAGATCAAATGCAGCGTAACCAATGACACCGGAATAATCTACTATGAATCTTATTCTGTCGCTACAGAGCTCCCGATCCGATGGACACGCTCGTTGCCAGGAGCTCTGGGTCTGGCGTTTGGGAACCAAACCTAACACATGATCGGAACTGAAGGTAACAGGGCAGAAAATGTAACTCACGGGCACCACTGTTCGCAGAAGGTCAACCTATGTTCTCGATGTCCTGCAGCGTTGAGTTATACCGGAGCGTCTGCATTCTTTGTAAACATCGAAACGGAATGGTCTGAGCCAATGTTTTCGAAGGAACGTCCCTAATCGGCTGGTGCCAACAGCACCGAACCCATTTTTTCATCTGCAGAGGGCGGAGCGTACCCTTGCAGGGATCGGCAAAGTGAATCAAGAATTCGAACCCGGCACAAGAGGAGGAACTCCGGAACCGTTCGAGGTCCCGCACGTTGACTTCTACCGCATCTGGGAGTTCAGGCAGTCGAAACAGGATTCGAGAGAAATCGGAACCCGCATTCTTGTCGTTTTCATGAGCACAGCTTCACTCTTATCGTGAAATTCATGCAGTGTTCCTGAGTGGCGGACAATCTCTGGTTTGCTGACGCAGTGCAAGGAGCAGTTTGTGTGAGATGCCGAAAATTGTTTCGAAGTCGATTGTGTGCACGGATTCTAAAGATCAGGAGGAATACATAGAAAAGCCTCTCAATGTATTTTACTGTCGGTGCGGGACGATCGCGGTCATCTTAGGTGAGGCTTGATTGTTCTTATTCGATTCACCGTCATTCATAGAGCCCAGAGCATTGGGAAAGCTCGAAACTAACATTTCGTTCCTCTCATCCCAGATTGTGCACTGGAGAAACTGCCACTGAGACCCAGAGATGGGTCGAGAGTGATCGACGCCTCAAAACATGTTCATAAAGTCAACTGTGATGTAGATGAAACTGTTTATCTCAAGTGGTGCGTGCTCCGATCGGAGCGATTTATTGTGTTGTGTGATTTGCGAGCGCGGTATTGCCGAAATTCGAGTTCTTGATAGTTTGCGCTTTCATGAGAACCTTTTACTTCCAGGGATGAGGGCATCGAGAAGCAGCACAGGAAGAAATGCGGCAAGTGCGGGCTGCCACTCCTGTACTACCACGATAACTCAAGCAACGTGTTCATTTTCAAGGCAAGGCTCTAACGTCGAATTTCCATGCTCCAAGTTCCGAGTTCGGTTTTTGAGGATCACCCGGCTTACTTGAAATATTGTTCACTCAAGGGTGTTCTCACGCGCACGGCGAATAAGGACGCTTCAGCTGTCGTAAATGAGCAGAGTCAACTTAACGTAGAGCGCAAGCGAGTTTTGGTCACGAAGCATACGAAGAATATGGGCAAATTCAGCTCTGTGACAGTCAGTACGATCGAGGACGAAGAGGATGAGATCGAAGAGGTATGTTTCCATGGAATCATATGGGTCAGGCTATCATATTTCAACCTCCCCGTGTGATTCTACAGGGAGCCGATCGTTAGAACAATTCATGAGTCTGAGTGAGAACTCCTCGATTTGGATTCCTTGGACCCGTAGAAATATCTTAAGGCGAATATCCCTTCTATGGGACTCTCTTGCGCCAACCTTAACCGCCTTCCACTTCCAGAGAGAAATCGCTGATTCTTACGCTTCCAATGCTCGAATAATTGAGAAACAGTTCAAGCGGAAAGGAATGCTGAAACGGATAAACGAAACGGTACGTGTGAGCTCATGGGTGCTGTCTCAAAATTACTCGACCGCGTTCAAGGAGTCTTGATAGATTCACAACTTGGCTATCGCCGTTTCGCAGGAAACTGAAAATGAGAAGAAGAAGAGACAGCGAGGAACTCTACTGAATCTGTAATATAATACCGCTGTCGATTGTACATAAAATGTAACTTCAATCTCTTGATTCGAGCGTCATGATTCCGTTATTTTTCGTGTCCTCGTCCTGTCAACTTCGTTGAGTTGGCAACTGTTGATCCGTTTCTCATTGGATTCAGTTTTGAGGCCGTTGTCCATAAAGACCACGGAAGAGAGTTGTCGAAACTGTGCTCTTGAGACCCGCGATTTTATTCATAATGGGTCGTCCTTCCTGTTATCGTCTCATGTCAACTACTCTGCGTCGATGTCTCTGACTTCCATATCTTCCACTTCGGCAGCCACGAGCGGTCTGTCGTTGTTGGACCTTGGGTGGTCGTGGTTGTTTTCCGCTTTTTCGTTTTCTGCTTCTTGTCTCTGCCTCGCGCAGGTTTCTTCGACGCCTCAGTAGCCTTGGATTTCTTCCGTTTGTCTGAACTGACGCGTTTCGGGCCTTCTTCCATCCGCGTTTCCAGTTTGTTCTCACTCGATGACTCGCCCCTATTTGTCGCAACATCCTCTTCCTCATAATATGTTCTCTCATCCTCCTTCGCCGATCCTTCTTCAGTTGTCGTTTCCTCATTCTTCTGTGGATCATCCTTCACTGCTTTGTTCTTGGTTCCGTTCCTCTTCTTCCCTTGTTGAAACTCCTCTTTCGGGAAGTTATCTCCGCGAGCATCATCCTCTCTGGGCTGGTCCCGGTTTTTCGATTTATTCTTCTTCGAGGGTCGTTCTCGCGATTTCTTCTCGTCACCGTAGCGCCTCGGTCTCGACCCGTCTCGAGGGAGCTCCGCAATTTCCACCTTCACAGAATTTGGTGTTTGCGTTGCAAACGGATCCGAGAAAAGATCTATGTTAACTCCCAGATTAGATTCCGCCTCTTTGTGGGGGAGATTAGAATCGGTAACATTCGGAACAAGAGCCAAGAAGGAGATGCTCAAGTTGACGAATTGTTCCTCGATGCGGTACTTCCCGTTCCCGGGAATTCGTATGTCGTTGAGATCCTTATGAAATTCATCGTGAACAATTCGATGTGGCTTTCCCGCATCCTTGGAGTCCTCTGGTTTCGCATCCTGTCTTCTGACATCGTCATTCTCCATTTCACGGTCACTATATCTCTCGTCCTCCCTGGACCTCCTATCTTTGTATCGATCCTCCAGCCCGTTCCTATCATAATCCATGTCGCTCCTCCCTCCTCTCTCATCCCCGTTGTATCTCCCGTCTCTCTCATCTCTGTCGTACCTCCCTCCTCCCTCGTCTCTGTTGTACCTCCCTCTGTTCTCATCGCGGAACCTGTCACTCGCAACAGCTGCGTTATCGAATCTCCCCTTGTTCTTGTCTTTGTCTTTGATGATTTCTTCATCTGTGTAAGGCTCTCCGTTCTTGTTCATTTCTCCATCTTCGTTCGGCTCTTCATTCTCGGCCATTTGTTCATTATCGTTCGATTTTTCGTACCTGTTCATTCCTCCATATTTCTTCCCTGCCCCATCCCTGTTGATTTCTTCACTGTCATCCATTTTTTCATCCCTGTTAGATTTCTTGTCCCCGCTCATTTTTTCATCCTTCTCCTTCTTTCTACCTCTGTTCATCTTGTCACCCTTGTTCTTCTCTCTATCTCTGTCCATCTCTCTATCTCTGTTCATTTCCTTATCCTTTCCTATTTCTCTGTCTTTCTTCACTGTCTCGTCCTTGTCTTTGCTTCTGTTGCCGCGCGTTTTTTTCTCCGGGATTTCCTGCTCATCGCGGCTCTTCGTAGTCCCCTCGTTATTGTTCCTACTCCTCCCCACTCCATCTCCCTCCCGTTCGTCCTTTGGCTTCTGTGTAGCCTTCCCTCCCTTCTCGCTTACATCTTTGTTCTCACGCTTATCTTTGCCCTTGTTGTCTTTCTGCTTCCTGCTGTCGCGGTCCTTGTTTCCATCCTTATCCGGCGGCTTGCTTGGTTTAACGGTGGTGGAATTTCCAACTTTTTTCTTCTTCGTAGGTTTGATGGTCGTGGTATCGGTTCCATTGTCTCTGCTACCGGGTGTGGTGCTACTATTCGTGTCGTTCTTCGAGTCCGGGGCGATAACGTCAGCAAAGTTCGAGAAGAAAGACTCCGTCGAGTTCGCTTTCGATGTGGCGTTCGCACCTTCCTTCGGCGTTTCAGGAAACGGAGCTGTTTTTTCCCTCGATTTCCATTTTTTGGAGAAACACTTCTGGAGTGTTTTGTCTCCCTGATGAAGCGGAACATTCTCGCAAAACGAACTCCAAACTGCCCACATGTAACGAGATCATCCAAGCATACGTCGGAAACGGATCGCAAATGTACCCACCTCTTTGACGGAGGCGGACGGATTCATTGACTCGTACTTGGCTTTGGTAATACAACCTTGCAACTTGCAGGGATCCGGTTTCCCACATTGGTTCAATTTCTTCAAGTAGGCAAGATATTGATCAAGCACGGATGCGGATTTCTCCTGAAAGTCGCTTCCAATGCACTGCTGGGTGACGTCCACGTATTTCTTGAGACGCTGAAGAGGTTCCGACGTTCCGTTATCCTTACCATAAATAATGATCCCTCCTATATTAGGTCGAGATTCTCAACGACGAACCGGGGGAACGGGAGCCTTGAATCGTATTTCCGGCAAATTCCGACTGAGGTGCCTCTACGCTTCGGAGCTTCGAACGTGGTTGCCGACTCACCTGTTTGTCTTTCGGTGGACATGTCTTGGAGGGCGCAAAAGTTTCGTCGACGATTTTCTTCGCTGTTCTCACGAAGCGGTCAACGGTGGCCTGATCAACCTTGGCATATTGCTTCTGGAAGGAGAAATGGAGATAAACTCGCGACTCAATAAGGACCGAAATCGCCCTGTCTTGACCCTAAACGGGCACTATACATCTCGAGCCATCTGTTCATTGACGTAAGTCGATGGATAGATGATTTTGTGATCCGGAAATTGAGCCTTCCTGAGGCAATCAGGCACCATTCACCGATCCATCCATGCTTGCGTAGATCCATGGATCGATGGACAATGATGAATGAATGGTGCCTGACCTTCAAGGATTCG
This sequence comes from Phytoseiulus persimilis, assembly GCA_037576195.1. Classification (NCBI taxonomy): domain Eukaryota; kingdom Metazoa; phylum Arthropoda; class Arachnida; order Mesostigmata; family Phytoseiidae; genus Phytoseiulus; species Phytoseiulus persimilis. The sequence goes on along the minus strand of CM075104.1, from coordinate 22,976,646 downwards.
GGGATCGCCATAGTTTACGTGGAGAACCTGTCGTGCTCCTTTAGAGAGGTTGGTTTTCGGAGCTCACCGCTACGTCAGGGACTTCGCCATCCTTGGCGCTCTTCTTCTTCGGAGCTTTCGTACAGTTGACAAATTGAAAGAACAGCACCAAGCACAAGTATCCGACGAGGTCCTTCTTCATCGCTTCCGGTAGGTTTCTGAGGAGGCGGAATATCTTTCCAGTATGATTTCAACGAGGGGCGAAACGCTCTAGTTGAGAGCTGGCAGAAGTATCATCCTCGGAGGCGGCATTTCCCTCGACCGATGATCGACGGAATTTCACATCACATCACTCAGCCATGCTAACGATGTCGGTGATCTGAAATGATTGTCTTCGTCCAGGCCAGGGAGGGCTCAAACCGTTTAGAACGCGTCCTGGTTTTTGAGCTCACGCTGCCGACTTCCAGCAATTGATCAGTTTCATGAAGCTCATGTGTGTGATTCAGCGGGAACCGATACTCGAGAACGGAACCGGTACTGTTACGCAGAAACGCGAACTGATGTCGAATTTCAGACAACTGTAATGCGATATCTTGAGCTGAAAACTTTTCGGCCCTGAGAGAACGGCGAAGGCGTGAGTTTGTCATTAAAACTTTTAAGATCTAAGGCATGGAAACAGGAGTGCTCGGAATGTTATATCCATAAATCACCCGAGCCTGGAGCGAAGATCAGCGACAGGATGTATCAATCTTGAGGCCGTTCCCAGATGACCGACTTCGTTTCGCCGTCACGACTGTCATGCTGATCAAATCGAGAGAGGTTGTTCTGAGGGAGCAAGAACAGGACTCTTTTCATGCAGGCTCCTTTTCCAGGAGAACGGAACGGAACCCACGAAATCGGCCGTCCGTACGGCCTCGGAAACGTTCCGAGCTTGAATTTCCTGGTGGGGTTCCGTGCTGACTCTGGTGGAAGCCTTTTTCGTTGGGGATCGCGTCACCTCCTCGCCTTCCCTTCGCCCCGCCTGTCGGGAATTGTCTGATTGCAGCGATCGCTGGGAATGCTCGCGGCGAACAGGGATGCCCGTTTATTAGTTTCCTCTCTGTTGTACTCTGAATGTTGTTCGGTGCCGCTCTGAACAGAGCTACTCGCATAGCTCGAAGCGATCCCTTCTCCCGGGCGTAGGGAAAGCGCTCTCACCCGCCCGCTTGCGACTGGCTGCCGTGTTCTCATAGAGTTCCGACCAGCTGAGGGAAGGGTGATTCGTCTGCTGCTCAGATAAAGTTCGTTCTCCGTGTTTTCCTCTCGGAGATTCACCAAATAACGAGCCAGATTTCTAGTTGGTCGTGTGTCCCCTCTTTTCCCATTCATTCCCCTGTTCAAGTGGTCAATTTTCGACAATGTCAAAATCTGTATCACCGAGTTCGACGCATTTTGTTCGGACCCTACTAACGTCTCGTCGATGGAAACCCACTTCCTAGGTAAGCATGGCTGATAGAGAAGAGGGAGTGAACGAACCGTACGAGAGTTGGGAGTTAGAGGGTCTGGGCGATCTCTGATCAACACAGGAAACCTGGATCCTGTCTGCCGACCTGATCCGAGTACTGTTCCATTTCGGGTCGCTCGAGATCCCTTTCGCTCAGTAGACCACGGTTTCTGGCGCGATTCCGCCCGGAATGTGCCTCGACCAAACTCCAGAAAAAGCTCTCAGACTTCCTCCTCAATTGAAGGAACCGAAAAGATTCCGAGCACGCTTTTAATGTGACTTTCTCGAGGCACCGACAACTTTTGATGGAGTGATTAGCTGATTCTTGGAGCTTGATGAATCGCTTTTCTAAGAGGGAACTCACCAAGTACCGGATGAGTCGCTGATTCCCCTTCATCCTCCATTTCGCGAGGCGGGCTCATTCGCTCCTCGCGGACTCCGGCGTTCCTTCCCGCAGGTTTCCGCCCGTAGACTTCTTACTAACTAGGTTCTAATGAAATCACTTCCAGGATGAGCCGTGGGTGATGCTGGCCGCACAGGTCCAATTTCGTCCTCCCCTCTGCGGCAGCATCACACGCCAACGATCAGGCCAAGCATCTCTGTCATCGTCCGCAGAGAATCCCCATGGCCTACGTATTGCTGCCGTGCGAGCTGCCTTTTTGGCCAGACGTTCAGAACCAGATTTCACTTCTGCGCAAGTCACGTGATGCTGCCCAAGTTGTGGGCGTTCTCAGGAACATTTATCGAATTTGCAGGTGCGTGTCTCGGGGTATCACAATGGGATCGGGGTGGTTTGGTGACCTTTTGTATCCGAACTCGAACCAGAGGTATTCCTCCATCCCGTTGGGGTTTGATTGGGTGGGCGTGACAGTCATGGCTATCGCCGCCGCCATCAGCACCTTCGCCTTATCCACTTTCGGTGGTACAAATGTCGCGCAAATCCGGTCAGCCTGGCCAGCATACGACTTTGGGAGGCTGCTCCGTACCCCAGCCCGCCTTCGGTCCTGGTAACATATTCTAACCGAGTCCGCTGTCACGTGACAGTGCAGTGTCCGATCCTACCGATGTAGAGAAAGTCTCATGTGACAACGTTTCTCGATTCCTTGGCCGAATCGAAATAACGTAGACACTCGATTTCGGAGGTCGCAAAGGTGCACTGCCATGGAAGTCGGCAGTAGAGAGAGGCGTAAGGCGAACTGCGATAACGAATCTGACTCGGAAGAGGGGTATATCCCGCTGTGACAGGATTTTCAGTTTTTTTTTGCGTTTACCTCCGATGAAGAACTTTGGGAGCTTTCAGCGCTGCCATCGATCAAGATGAAAGACCACTGGAAGATGAAATGCGTTTCGACCTGTGCGAAGGATATCTCGAAGATTTCGACGAGTCGTTCGACCTTCTGAATGTGATAGTGCCCACGATTGTCGACCTGGCGAGGAAGATAAATGAACTCCGACCCGAAGCCTTCGTCTACTCGCTCCAAGCAGAAGGTAATGACCTTTGTTTCACCATGGATGGAGCACAGCACCGCTTTTCATTCCCTCTCCATACACCGATTGACCGAACCGCTCCATGGAGCCTCGGCGTCACCTGTGATTTATTTTTCGTCAGATGGAGACTGGGAGCTGTCCCGTGAATTCGTTGCCTCTCTCTTGGCTCATTCGTTCTTATCCACGTTTCCTCTGCGCACCTTCAAAAGCCATCCCACACTCCAGGACTTCAACAGGAGCTCTTCTTTCCGGTTTCTCACTCTGTAAGTTAAGTCGCTTTGCCCCTGCCTCAGACTTTGTGATTGTCCCTCCCCCGGAGATGTTCACACTAAGTTTCCCGAAAACTTGCAGAGATCAGCATAAGCAAGGCTTGACGAATCTATTGCGGTACTTCAAAGAAGTGCGATGTCAGATGGACGGCAGTCTTCGCGTGAGAAGGAGGTTCGTGTCTGGATTCGCCCAAGCACGCTCAGCTCCCCATTTCTCAGAATACGTGAATCATACGGAGTGAATTACATCAAATTACATCAAAGCTTCATCCGCCAGAGTTCTTCCACGAGAACCACCTCTAACGGAATGGGTCTGTTCGCCGCATCAGCTGTGCCCTCTGACCGTGAGACATGTAGCGCGTCTCGAAGACGCCGAACCTCATCTCTATAGAGTTCTCCCGATAAACGCTGAATTGGGCGTCTTGAAAACGATCAAGTGCGCTGGTTAGTGCTAGCGCTGACTATCTGAGTATCGAAGAAAGTTGGAAGTGGTAGGGAGTAGATTTGACCTCATACCTGACTTGAACAAGTTTTTTTCCTCAGAAAATCATTTCCTTCTCGAGTTACCAGAGTTGTCCGTTCTGCAATTGTTCGTCGAAGTTCCAAGAGGCAATGAAGTTCTCGTCGTGGAGGGTATCAGGCCTTTGAAGGTGTTCAAGCCCCAAGGAAGGGCGCCCGTAGATTCGGGATTCCTTTCGACGGAGGAATATCAGCTCAACGTAATGTCCCCAACGAATCGCCTCTCGTTTTCTTTGTGTTATTCTCCGGGTGGAGTCCCGATCGATTTTGACTACAGAGAACACCTGATTATTGCTGATATAGTGTCAGAGAAAAGACCAGAAGAGCCCGAGTCCCATGAGATTTCGTTCCATTCTAGTCAGCTGGTGAGTGCCAGCTCGGGTTGCTGGATAAGATGTGGTTCGATAAAGAGTTCCTGTACAGGCAGTACCTGGACGACTCGTTACTCTTCAATCTTAACAAGTGCCTTAATGCCTTTTCCCAGGTTTGTGAGAATATTCACTGACCGATCTGATATATTAAAGATATCCTTCAATGACTCCGATTAGGTTTGTGTTCTGAGATCTTACCGCGTCTCATTTCTTTGAAGGCCGCCAAGAGGGCGATCGCAGAGGACGTCACTCGAACGGGTATAGGATGTCCTGACGGTGATGTTGAGGGTGCTCGAGACTCTGTATTCAGCCAGTCCGGGGAGATCAAAAATGCTCCGGAGCTGCCGTAAGCCTGACATGTTCCACGCTTCCGATAAGACTCAGATCTTTTGAATCTCGAGGTTTACTGGAATTTCAACTTCTTTGACTCCACCCCACAGCCAGGAAAGCTCACCCCGTCGGAAGTCACCCCTTTCGATAGAACGAAGTCTTTGTTCCTCTGAGGACCCGAAAAGAGACAAAAGTGACGACATAGATCCGGAGACAAAAGAGGTATGATCCAACTCCGGGAGCTGCATGACGCCGATTCCTTGTTCACCGTCAATCAAAGCTTCCGCTTTACGCTGCTAGGTGCTACAGAGGCCAGTCGCTCGACATTTGATTACGGAGACTCTCCTACAAACTCAGCAACTCCTTAACTCGCCAAAACATCCATCGCCAAGACCCCATAAGAGGGCAGTCAGCTCATCCACCAAAGGTTCTCGGGGCAGCACGGTACGACAAGTTCTTTGGTGGTGCGATTATTCGTTTTGGAAGAGGCGCATGTCGCGGTTTCTTGCTTTCGGTGTGATAATGACTCAAAAAAAGCCAACGAGCTGCACACTCTCTCGTCTTCCGAAGTTACCTTGTGGAAAAGTGCGGGGAAAACCTCGCGGAGCTTCTGGGAGCATTCCTAGGTGTCTTCGCCACGTGTCCATTCAGATTCCAATGAGTTCGTAGATAATGGGAAACGACGATCATTCTCAGCGGGTTATCATTTAAGGCTGCGGAGGACTCCGAAACATTGCTTAGCCGGCCGGTCGGCCAACCATTGATTCTCCGGAGACCAGTCGATGTATCCCCGTCGACGCCAGGTGAGCGAAACTGGAGGTTTCCTTTGCGAACGCTTGCGAACGGAGACCATTCCATGTCCAAGAACCATCGCCGGTTTTCAGGGTACCAGGATAAGCGTCCTCCGAATTTGAACATCATCGCTCGAGCGCAGCTGCTTGCCACGCCTCCAGTGTCCTCTCCCAGACGCATCCCGAGGTTGGTTGCAGTCTCAAGTGTTATATTTCTATCGTTCTTCGCTCTTGTCCGTCTCTTGGTGCAATCTTGACGTGTGAAAAGAGAGAGTCGGAATATTGGAACAATCTATTGAAATCTGGGCCGGGGCAGACCGTCTTGACCATCGAGGTAAACTGTCGCACTTTGTCTTCATTGCAGTCTCCAATCAGAGGATTCTAGAGGCTCGTTTCGCACCAATTCCGCAGAACAAGCAAACTTGCCTTTTCGGCCGGCCAAGCGGCCAGAACAAATGATACGCTCATTGTCCAAAACGTCTAGATGCTCTTCTTTCAAAACGTAAGCCCAAGACTCGTGTCCTTATCGGACCCCGGCGTGCATCCGACGGATTCCGGTTCTCGTCAGATGGCTGCGAGCTGGGTGATGAGGAGACTCCACTTGCAGGTCACTTTCAAAACGCTGTAGCTGGCAAGTTTCTGCAGAAGATGACTATTTCACGGCGGAAGAGTCTCTCGACGACGAAGAGGACCCACCCTCGCTGTCCAAAACTTCACATTTGTTCCGGAGAAGCCACTGGAGATCGGCTCGGTCGAGATCGAGCCGCACCTTCGACTCGGAGCTTAGCATGCAATCGTCTTTCGACGTCGGGAATATTTGTCGAAACTTGCAACGAGACGATTCCACGGGCAGCGCGGGGTTCGTTCTTGAGCGATCCTCACGACTTAGCGAATCGGATGTGGCGTCGAGTGCCGGTCGCCTCTACCGAGATTCGCGGAGCCAGTACCTCAGTGTTGACCCGAATTACAATCGCTTCAAAAAACGCCTACAAAAGCAAACGCTCAGGAGCGCCAAATCTCGATCTTTTCATCGATCTTTCGAGCGACGCAATTCGAGGTGAGCTCCAGGTTTTGCATCCGATCGTTACATTCCGAGCTGAGCGTCTGCGCCGGACTAAGTCTGCTTTCTCGGCTCGTTGGCCGTGTGGCATAAACCAACGCCTTGGGTGCCACGCTAAGCTAGCGATCGCGGGTTCGATCCCCGGCCGACAACAAAAATTTCTTGTGTGGTAAAAAGAGGATTTAATTTATATCAGAATTAAACCTGAACCATCTTAAGACCCAAGCCCACCGCCCGCGATGGGATTTGCGAGGCGATAGGGAGTGTTACTGAAGAGAAATACCGAAAGGTGATCCCGGGACACTCCTGAGGGCTGAAAAAAAGGAAAAAAAAAGACTAAGTCTGCTTGTCTCCTCCCAGTGATGGCAGCTCCGGAAGCGATATGGAGGATATAGTCGAGGATCCTGAACTTATCAGTCCACTTCGACCTTTATCCTCGCTATTTAGAAGAGCGAATTCCGAACCGACTCTTTCGGGAAGTCATAAGAGAAGGAGTCCCTCCGTGTTGAAAATTCCAACAACGGTTTCCCATGTGAGTAGAGCGGGTCCGCCGGATGTACCGCGGGCTGGCGCGAGACGAGCCATATCTCCGAGACTAACCACGAGCTCCTTGCAGTCCTTAAGTGATAAGCTCAGTACGGTGTTCTCTATCGCCGTGGAGGGTCGATGTGTTCCAAAAGCTTATTCCTTCGACGGCGTCAATCCCAATTTACCTGTGCCATTCAAAGTAAGTTTGAAGCCGGTAAGCTCATTTGCATTGGCGACCGCCTCAACGCTGATTGTGAGCCTCGGCGGAGAAGGAGAACGAGTTCGCGAGCATAACCACATTCTCATCAACTCAGGCGAAGTTCCGAATACGGAGAAGAAGAAGTCCGAGTACAGAAGATGGTATTATACGTCATGCCCTCACCAAGGAAGACTTGGACTACATAAAACGAGTCGTGAGTGTCCGAAAGCGTGACGTGGCAGTAGATAGAAGCCGAATTCGCCGCCTCGCAACTGAGGAGAGTCAGGGTTTTCATGTATTTGATCACCAATGCTAGGAGATCCTTTGGGATGCTCGACTGCTCACGTCTTCGAACAGTCAGACCCGTTTTTGTGTAATCAGACGCAAGTATCAGTAGCGCATTGTTCCAAAATAATTCGCGTCAATTGGCCAAAGAGTCAACCAATTATGACGACTCTCCTCAAAGCTGTGGATGTGGAAATCTCGCAGAAGAAAACATTTGGTTGCCGACTCAGTGAGAAGACTCCGGGAGGGTGAACTTTTTCAGGTCAGAAAAGGGAATCGTCCGTCATCACTGGCTGATAGTCAGGATTCCTCGAAAATTCAGGAGCTACAGAGAAACGAGTTGAATCAAAAGGTCAGGGTTCCGGGTGACTAGGAATAAAGACTCGGAAATTCCGGAGCAGAAATCGCTCTCTGAAGGTCCGTTTCCGGCACGACAGGCTTTCTTCTTCCAGATTTCGCCATCCCTTGCTGAGGGCACCACTCTCCCGGTCGCTTGCACGCTCTGGGCCCCGGGGACCGAATCAGACCACGACGCTCAATTGGAAGCTCTGACCTTGTGGCTTGCGGCCTCGAGTGCTAGCGTGCCTCATCTTGTGATCTACACTCATGGGGAGTCGCGGCTCCAACACGTGAGTGGAGAACGTGACACCTAGATGTTCTTGCCCCGGCGGTAAGGGCCGCGATGCTTAACCATGATCATTGACTCTGTTCTCCAGCTCACCGACGTTGCGGCCAAAGCCCTCGAGCGGCAGTGGACTTGTGGCGATCTGGCTGGCGAGCTGGTGAGATTCTGTCGGAATCGCATGTCCATTCATCGCGGCATGGGACGGGTATCAACCGACCTCAACCTCTTCATGCAGATTCTACAACCAAAACCATCGTAGTTTCGATTCATTGATTCGTTGCTTCAGGAACAGGGTGGGTCAGGGGTATTTTTCGATGGTCCCCAGAGCAATAACGTGACACTAGGTATTTAGGAAACGACGGAAAAAACTCAATGAGTTTTCAACACACGAGAGTCGTATAGGAAAAGTTCGAGAGGAGATCCGATAATGACCTCTGCCATTCGACAGTGAATCTTTCTGTATCTGGAACACAGTTCCGTTGTTCGCAAAAATGGCGATTCAACTCATTCCGTCGGCGGCGCAGCCGAAGGTGGTTGTTTAAAATCACTAGTTCGAGTGAAAGTGCGTTATTGCGCTTTTCGCAGACAAGCTCCAATTTTCCAATTCCTCGATTGTACTGCAGCTTTGCATCCCGGGGGAATCTCGGAAGCTAGACAGAACGAGAGTGATAGGCACAGATGGATCGGCCGACGATCTGAGTTTCGGATCATGAGGTTCCAAATCCTAGGTTAGGATGCGAATCAAAATGTGCGAGAAACGAGCGCGAGCACTCACAACGGAAATGCTTAAGCGCTTCGTCTTGTCTCAGGAACGGCGAGGGCTAGAGCTCGCTAGGCTTTGGAGATTTGGATGCTGATACAGTTCTTTAAACGCGCAAATGTCCGAATATGCAATCTATGGAGGCTGAGCCAGCAAAACGGTTACACACTTTTGACGATACTCTTCATCGCTTCCGACTACATTAAATGTTGATGCTATTTGTTATGTTGCGATTTCGATTAAGGAACGAATTTTCGAGACCTCTACCATTTTTAAGCAATGAATAAAACCCAGATTTTTCTCAAGAAAAACCGAATCGTTCTCGATGTTTTCTGCATACTTTGTGGCTCCCGTTAAGATCAATTGCTGATAACATCCAAAATGAACAGCAGCTCTGAGAGGTTTCTGCTACGATAGTTGGAGCTCAGGCCCGAAAGTGCTGAAATCATAGTCAAACTGACTTTACAGGAACATGGGAAGGACCTCAACCGTTTTAATGACGTGATTTGGTTTGCGTCGCAAAGAAGGAGACTTGAACTGCAGAACTCGGGGTTCCCCCTCATTCTGTTGAATGATCAGCGTAGCACCCGTCAGTCTGGGAGTTCTATGGTCACCGAGAGCCCGTTGCGAAATCCGCTTCCTGAGAATAGCCGCTGTCGAGGGAGCGATTGGCAACGGGTCGGATAGGACCAGAGCGGGTTGTGGTGTCAAGTAGCATCCCTTGAGGATCGCAGTGGAAGACGGTCCCGCCAACCATATCAAACCCTTCCTCTTAAGACATGGACTCCGAGCTCGCAAAAGCGCTCCAACGTCCGATGAGCTCCTCGGGAGGGCGGAGCTAGAGTTATTTCTGGAGAAAAGCCACCAGCCTACTCGGAGCTTTTCACGTTTATTCAAGTTGTTCAGTTGTTTGCGAAGGTGATAGTGGAGGACTACGTGCTGCAGTTCACCTGATGCTCCCCCACAGCCGGGTTGGATATTTGGAAATAAGCGCTACCATGCGTAGTGTAATCGCCGATTATTTTAAAGCGGAAGCTTCATTTCGTTGACGCTGATCAATCTGGGGTCATTACTGGTAATGGGAGTTTGAATATATGTTCCGTCTGATTCCCAATAGAGATTTCCATCAGTGGTAAGATCGACTGCTGTAGGAGGTGGAATCCGCTCGAACGTCGTCGGCGAAATTTAGAGAAAAAAACTTCGGCTCCTCCAGACTTTATTCCTCCCCCAGCTTTATTGATCCCGGCTTGTTGCGATCCGGCTGCTCGTTCTTCTTTCTCCAATGAATTTTTCATGACTAGTTTCGTAACAGAACGTCACTTTTCTCGTTGACCGCTAACACTTTCTCTGAGCTCGATGAGGTACAAAAATATTTGGGACCAGTTTCGACCTTGTGAGCGAGGATAAACCCGCTGGGTTTCTCGTGATCACTTAGAGCCAGCGCTCATTGCTCCGCCGCCTGGTGGCTGTGCTGTTGGCTCACATCAAACCGAACCCTTTAGAGTATGAAATTGCTTTGAGTAGCCTTTCCCTGAGCTTGTCTTTGTCCGAGTATTCCGGCAGGAGTAACACATTGAAACAGGTATGCGACGACGGAAGGCGATCCGAGTCGGGTCCGTGTCTCGTGATGATCATGCGCAGCTTCGCGAGCCCGCCGACGGGAACCCTGGGGATCAATGAAACGCCACTGTGAAGTAGTTTCGCGTCGCAAGACGGAGAGTTGCAATTCGTCCTTTCTTCCTCTCCGGTCGCTCCCCCTGAAGCCTGGCATGCAACCGGTAGGCCGTACCACGGAAAACGGACCACGAGATGCGTTCGTTCTTGGACTGTCCCCCGATACGGACTGCGGAAAAGTTTCATAGCTGGAACGAATCATCTTTCTCGGTGCTCACCGGTCACTTCCCGTGGTGAACTGCAACAGCTGCTTCTTTTGTTCGTCGCTCATCTCGTGAACTACCTCCCAGAACCATTTGATTACCTGGAATACGGGCATTAAGATTTGAATGGCACGAACGCGGCAAGAAGCCTCGGAAATGAGGTGATGAACTTCAAACGTGAGGAGCATAGCATTTCCGTTCTGTCGAGCTCCCTCAGTAATCCGTTCGAGGTCACGATTAGGCTTTGCAACGGTTATTCAACCACGATTAGTAACCGCCATGCCCGCAAATAGTTTGCGGTCATTGAGCGCAATACCCGCAAGCGGATTGCGGCTATAACCGCATGCGAATGTGTGGAGACCATGTTCCGCAGAAATCTGATCTGATAACAAATGAGCTGAACCGTCGGAAATTATGAGACGATCGACTCCGCTCGGTATGTTTGGTTTGCTCGTCGAACCAGTGACATCTTGTGTGATGGCTCACGTTTAACGAAGTCGGTACACGGTCCCGAAATCGGGACTCGACCAGCGAACATCCCCGGAGATCTCACTCATCACCTGCAGCCTCTTGATGTTCCCATTAACGAGCCGTTCAAGGACTCCATGAGAGAGCACTGTTCGCGGCGGACTCAATCTCCCAGACGGAAGGTCTAAGCATCAGGTGAGGCGAAGACTACAATGGACGGCGACTACTCGACAAAATCGACTGTAAAACTAGATGGAATTCGACTTTGATGATGATCGAGCGTGCCCAGCGTTGAACTATACGCTTTGTCATCACGGGGATCACATAAACGTGGATGATTCTCGTGCTTCGAGGAGCATCGCAACCGTGCTTTCCCCTTCCAAACGAGCCATTCTGAACCTCCGTGATAACAAGACTGCGCTCAGCAATGCCGACAGGATCTTCACATGCCTCCTTGATCATGTCCAGGATTCGAGAACCGAGCTGGCTCTCCTTCTTCGGGAGAATCTGATAGGAGGAATCTCTAAACGAAGGACAATCTTGTCTACTGCTCTGGCGGTACTAGGGGAGCCTAGCTAGGACTTTTACTTCAAAAGGATGTGCGAACGTCTTCTCGTCCGATGCCCGAAAGCTTCTTCGGGAATCTCGCCGACCTCCGTACAGGCCGGAAGAGAATTCAGTTCGGTTCGATCTCGTTGGGCGAGAACCGTGCGAGGATAAAACCGAGCCCCCTCGATGATATATTCTTTCTGTGAAGAGCATTCCGGAACGAACTCTTGCGAAGCGAGAAATCGTGCTACAGAGAACTAGTCTCTCCACCATGTGCCGCAGTCGTTGTAGCATATATTATCTATTAACTCTCACAAGCTATCTTAACGTAAATCATAAAATTCCCTGGGGTCTTCATCGATGCCCAAGATATGGGGTTGGGCTTCAAGAAACTGAGTTGTCGGTTCTACGTCCACAGAATCATCTGCTCTCGAAAGTTATCGCTATGAAACTCATTGCAAATTATCCCAGCCATGCCCAAGATTACTTTCGAAATGACTTGTGGTTATTTGCGGCTTTAACCGCGGTCATTATGTTGCGGTTAACGGTTACCAGTAACCGCGGTTATTTGAGACTGCGGTTACTTGCGGAGCCTAGTCACCAGGCATTCTGCACCTGAAAATAGGCAACTGATTTGCGTACCTCACAATCGACGGCGTATCCATCGTATTCACAGCTCTGCTCAAGGGCAACTGAGTCGAAGTCCTTCTGTCCACAAATCAGGAGCTCCAACTGAAAAGGAATTGAGAAACTCGGAACGGTGAGCAATATCAAATCTGCAACCACCGTCGGTCGTCAGAAGGGCTCTCGTCTCAGTTCAGATAAATCGCGACTTGGTTCAACGCAGGCGATAACTGTCCCAGAAACCGTTTGATGTTGAAAATGATTTTCGATGGAATGCCTTGGCTCACCTCTTCAGGACTGAACCATTTGGTGAGCTTGCTGTCTTTGGTGACCATGTCGAAGCCTTTCTTGAATGCATTGAATTGCCTCTCAACAGATTTATTCAATAAGTAATCCGCGTATAGCTCCACGAATTCCACCTGGAACGAGGGTAGGAGTGAAAAGGGAGGAGTGTCTCCAGCCGTAAGTTGAGATTTTATAGGATGATGAGCGTGAGGTGTTCGCTCCCGAAAGCGAACTCACTTTGTTGGTGTGATCAACGCTAATACTATCTCCGTTGGCTTTGAGATCATGACTCAGGTAATTTCCGAAGACGTCTTTGTAGTTAACTCGGAAAGTTTGACTGAAAACATCATCGATGTCGGCTTCTGAGGAAGGAGAGCGGCTCTTTCAGTTTTTCACGTCACTCGGTGTTCGGGCTCCAGAAATGATTCGGGAAGCTAATCAACAAGTCGGAAGGAGATGGAGTACGGATGGTAACCTGCCAGCTGTGGAATTGCAACTCACCGCTGTACATGAGAAGCTGGTGCAACCCTCGGGCGAGGGTTGGTCTGTAATCCAGTAAATCTCGGTAGGTCCCTCGGGCTCCGAACAATTTGCGATAAACAACCATGGGGAAACAAATGTCTAGAATGACATTGTTGTAAATTGCCAGTCCCAAGATGATACCTGTTGGATGAGATCCCTCGAGTCACATCGGAGAGTCTCTCAGATGATTTTCGAACACCTGATACGCCACATTCATGAATGGTCAGAATACTAGGAGAAGACCCCCAACATCAGAGGAAGTTTGCGATCGCCTCACCAATTAAAGAAAACTGTGCGTCATTCTCGAACGAGTTCTGATTGAACCAGTAGCTCCGCGTTTCCTCATCCAATGTGAACATCCCGTAATCAATATTGAAGAGTTGCTCGACGATCAGCTGGAAGAACTCTTTGGAAACACCTCCCTCATCGACGCCTGGAATCGGGAGAAGTCTGCCGCGTCACATGATATTCCGAGTCTCCTCATTCCGGATCCACGAGCTCCTTGAGGCCAGTGATCCACCGGCATCGAGATTCGAGAACATGCAGTTTCAGATATCAACAGACCTTGCTCTCCGTCGAATTCCACCACGAGCTGCTTCTTGAGATCAGACGGGTTCTCAAGAGCGACGCACTCGAGGTTAACCAGAGCGTCTTCAACAATATTCTCTCGTCGGACCCGGAGTTTCAGCACCTGATTCAGAATCGAGTCATTCTCCGTTACTGGGATTCGTGTTCTGTATCTATCGGAGAGTGTTCCAACTTTGCTATGCCTCCCGGATGATCAAATACTCACTGGGTTCAAAAGTTCGCCATGCATCAATGATGTGAAGTAGCTGCGAGTGCGATGATTCGACATCTTTATACGATTGTCTAAATTCAGTGCCTGTATCCGGGCTGAGGGCGTTAGAATGAAAGGACAGAACAAGAACGAAAACTTCTCGTCTGGGTTTCCTGTGAATAGACCCGAGAGTTGAGGCCTGAGAACAGAGTCTTCGCTCGAGACTCCTATGCCGCAGCCACTAGTTCCTCTCAAAGAACTCACCTTCTCTATAGTTACTGTAGTCGTGTTCGATCTGCAGCTGGTCCGATAAAAATTCGTTGTAGAATTCGTCGAGTTCGATGAGCGGCTTCCTGCAGTCGAGGGTGTCGATACCGAGCTCGACGAACAGGGGATCGAGTTTGCTGAAGCCGGGCGCCAATCGCGGCTCGTCGTCGTCGTTATTCAGAACGAAATCCGGCACAACGTCACATTCATCTTCGTCATTCTCAACAAAATATACAAGACGAGGCTCCATATCACCGGCGAGTATGTCGACCGCGAACAGAATTCTCAAGAAGCGAGTCGCATCGCACACCTGGAACAAGTCCGCTTCATCAGTTATCGGACTAGACTCAGGACTGGAACGCCAGGCGGGCTCAGCTCGTCCCGGTGAAAACTCACCAGAGTGTCTTCGTTCACGACATAGCCCATTCTGAACACTCCTCCCAATAGTCTTGTTGTAATGAGTTGCTGTACGGTCACGACGTATTGTTGCAGACGTGCCTGGAGTGAAATTACGGAATTCTACTTTCCAAGCAAGGGTCGAACAGCGATGACTCCTTTCGATCCATCACGTCTTGTGAAAAAATATGTTTCCGAAAAAGGTCATCACATACAGGGTTATCCTTGAGAAGTACTGCCAAGATCCGAGCGAATCTCGCTTGGGCAGCCATAGGAAATTTGATCTGTGAAGGAGAAATGGTTGATTTCCGAGGTACCACCGTTAAGGGTAGTAGAGATACAAATCATGATTCAAAGTCGCCACATTTACAATCAGGTTACACAATGAAGGCAGCACATCGGAGAGATCCGGGATCTCGAGCATGGGCAACTCCATGATAAACACGATAACATTGATCAGACCCGGATCGTTGACGTTCAGCCGATTGGCAACGAAATCCATCTCGAGACCTTTGCACAATGTGGGCACCGTATTAACGATCGGCCGTACTGCCGGCCTACTTTCATCTAGGATGAGGGAATCAATGTTCGCAAAGTTAGTCTCGCACAATCGGATCATTGCTTCCGGAGAAGATCAAGAACAAAAGAAGAAGAGAAACACCGATTCCGCCCACCTTGTTCCTTGAGCTCGAAAAGGATCGTATAGCTCCGACGCAACGCATCGACGTCGGGGGTCTGATCTATGAACCCGTCATCAGTGTCAGAATCAATTGATCCGAGTGAGTCCCTTGGTGTTCCAGAGTTCTCAATTAGCTCTCACATCCTATCTGCGATATCGTCAATGATTATGTGTACGTTCCTCCTGCGTTCCTCCTGTGTAAGTACCTCCTCGATTCCGAAGAATCGATGTCCTTATCTTCCTCTGTTTGGGCCCTCGTCTCTTCCTTGGGTGCTCCATCCCGTATCGGAGGTCTCGGCGCTCGTTCACGCTGGAACGACTGCTTGAGGGAGCAATAATCGGAGAAAATTTTACCTGAAATCAACAGAATGATCCTGAAATACCCTCGACCGCCACGACAGGAGGTGATAGTGCCTCATTTTCATTCCGGTGTTCGACATCTCGAGGAAAGTGCTCACCTAGCGTACGAATCAGCTCAGAAAAACTTCCGGTGGCCTTCGCGCGAGCGACCATATGCTGGACAGCTTCCTCGTTCAGAAAAGCGTAGCCCTCATCTGGAACAGCGGGTATAGCCGATGGACTCTGGAATTTACACAAGGGTCAGAATCTCGACAAGCAAATGAGGCCCCCTGTTCCGTTCGCTCTAGAAGAGGCGCCGCAGAGATGCATCCAACACTCACGGTTTCTGCGTTGTCGTCCGTTGGGGGAGTTTCACTCATTTTAAGCTCTGTGGAACGGAAGATCGTTTCAATCCGACCGCGAAAGGTGTCGAACGTCCCCGAGTTCGCCGGACGACAGAATCAAGGCTCGGGCGGCTTCCGATTCCACAACAAGATCGCCGACGCTGTGAAGAGGCTTTCGCGCAGAATGAACGCGCAGACTAGATGCGGACTTGGAATTGCTAGCCGACGTTTCAGACTTCGATCAATCGTCGACTGTTCAATCAGTTTCCAGATATTTTCCAAGCTATGCTCAGAAGCTCACAGCGACACAGATGAGATACTTTCAAACCATTCGAGCAGTTCCCTCGTTGTCGGGGACGAGTAACAGATAAGCTGATCAAGTTTTCCGGCTTCGATTGGATCATTCCGAGCGATCTCGTCGGCCTGGAGGTTTCTGTGACAGACTCCGGAGTCTGGGAAAAGCTTCACGCCATCTCGCGCAACGTCGGCGTTCGAGGTATCACACCGTGGAATCCCTCAAGTTCGGGAACTCGACAAACTCGGAGAATGGAATGCAACACCACCGATCAGTTGGGAGGCTCAGATGTCGCGCTTGTTGCGCTTCAGACACATTCTCATTTTTCTCTGTCAACAATCCACCCACCTGACCCAGGAAACGCTGACTTGATCCCGCTCGCCGAAACACGAGACTTTTATGAACGACCCACACTGGTCCACTGAGTCGAGGATGAGCTCAGAGAGTGCTCCGGCAGCGGTCGGAATTTTCGACGGTTCGACGGATGAAAACGGGAAAACTCAGAAGGAATCCGACGACAGCATCCCGGAGAGCTCGCTTGATATCTGTCGATCGTCTACGGACACTATATTCTGGAACAGCTCAAGCACAGAGAATGAGATCGACCGATGAACCGTTTCGGGAAGCGAATATTGTTGTTTAGGCGCTGCTGTTGCTGCGCTGCCTGGCTGTTGTCCTTCCTGCACTCTACACTCGGCAGCAAGCGAGTTCTTCTCCTCTCTGTCGTCGTCCACAGAGACCAACAGTCATATGTTTTCACTCAGAAAGCAGAGCAGCTCTCACCCTCAACCAGAACTGGGGCGGTGAGGGATGTCTTTTCGAATCGAAAGGCGCCAAGGGCGGATGCTGCTCCGTTTCCTAGTCGGTCAACCGCCGCCAAACCGGCAAAAGCGCGAACCGACCCCGCGCCCCCCCCCCTTCTGAAACTCGCATGAACTTTTGAAGGGAATACGAAGAGCTGCTGGGAGTTGAAATTGAGGAAATTCACTCTCCATGTTCGCTCTCAGTCACGGCACTATGATGACCTGAATCGCGTGCGTTAAGCCTCGACAACCAGTGGCGTTTGTTCCGTGGTCATGGATATAGGAGAGACGTGTTCCTCTACCTCCCCCCTTTGTCAAGTCACCGATTGAGGAAGAGCACCCCTTGGGAGCCTCTCTCGTAGTAAACTAAGAGATGTCGAGGAACACATCCCACGGTTCAATCATTTGAGGAAACTTTGTGAATACATCGCCTGAACAACGAAATAGCTTTGGTAAGTTTTCAACGCTGTCGGTGGTCATGTCCTTGGAACTTGGTGTTAAGGAGTTTCGGGAACGCGACAAGGGAGCAAACCGAACATCAGGTCAATATCGACCTCCTCTTAGAATCCGCTTCCTAAACCGGATCGAAATCGAGTTCAGAGAGCCCGAGAACTCTGAAGTTCTCTATAGCTGTCGTTTATTCCGCGTCGTTATTAAAGACGCGTCCAATATATCAGGGCGGCAGGCCAACGCATCCATCTTGGTAGGGCAGCGACGCGACGAAATCCTTGACTTTCTTCCTGTACGCATCATTGTTTTCGAAGCCCTCCATGTCTTCCAGTACCTGGTTGTACATGTAACAGCGAGCATCCCAGGCCCAGAGCGCGTCTTGATGAGAGAACCGATTTCCTGGAAGATTTTTCATTTCCTCTCGATTCTTCTCGGTTTTCAACGACACATGGGTGCGGATGATATTCTCTTCCCAGCAGTGTTACTCGGAGGCCTTTATCTGGCGCTCTTTTGAGCTAGATTGGATGCGAACCATCGATGATGTGCATTCCGCCGGGTATGAGATGATCTTTCATTCTTTCACCGAACTTCTTCGCTGTTTCAACGCCGGTGAAAACGTCGTTGGTGCTGTAATGCAGGGAGAACTTCACAGCGATCGAGTCAAAATCGTACTCCGGCGGTGAGCTCTGCAATCAATCAATTTTGTCAGCGAGCCCTTCTCGCATCAGAAAGCGCGTCTTTTGAGTAAGATTTCAGTTCGAGCACGACCTGGCCATATTCCTTCTCGTTCGCCATGCCGGGGAGTTTGATGTCGTCGAAATCCATCATTTTCCAGTTCTCGCGACCGAATTGAGATCCAAACAAGTAGACGTTTGCCATGGTAGCACCAGAGGGGTACTCGGAGAAGTACAAGGGAAAACGTTCCTGGAAGGATCGGGCTGCTTTGATCTGGGATGAATCCGACTAGGGCAACGCGTAAACTGATCACCCCAGGAGAGATGGAACGTGGCTCACTTTCCTTAGATGGGGGTTGTCTGTGTTCTGATCGCGATCGAACAGGATTCCCGTTAGGTCTCCACAGTAAGTTGAGCTCAGCAGGCAGAGATGGTTGTTAAACAGAGGCGTGGCGAACTTCTTCTTGTTGTTCAAGATTGAATGTCCATAGGCCAACTGGTACTCGAAATCCTGGAGGCGTATGCATTAGTTCGGGGCTTAGCTAGCTAGAGTACCCCGACTAAATTGGTGAACTTCGATAAGATTAGAGGCGTGTTCCAGGAGCCTCACATTTTTGAGCAACTTGGGCAGCCCCTGGCTTCCCTTGAAAAGTCTCTTCAAGTTTTCTGAAGTGTCCTCACCCAACGAGGAGACTGGCGTGAGGGCGTGGAACATAATTATCTGCGATATGAATGAGGAAGACGTGTCAAGGGGAGTCTCTGTCAACGGAGTAAAACTGCAAAGCGCATCCGGATCTTGTTCTGATTCAACGACTAACTGGTCAAGAATCGGAACCAGCGCTGGAGTATGAACTCGCTTTTTCGTCATAGCTGTGGTTTGTTGAGAGGAGAGCAAACACAGCAGAAGTTCCCATGGACTGTCCGACTATGTGTAGTTTCTTGCCGTTCCTTTTTTCCAAAATAAAGTCAATCACTGCCGGCAGGTCGTATCGAGCCATGTACTGCCACCTGTAACAGAGCTTGGGCGTCTGACTCGTCTCTCGGGCATCACGGTGCTCAAAAAATCCTGTCGAACTCACGTGGCCTTGTAGAAAAATTCCGGCCCTGGGTTTGAGGACGTGGTGGTGCGGCTGCTCAAGTACTGGCCGCGATAGTTTACTGCCCATACATCGTATCCGTTGTCAGCAAGGATGAAAGCGATCGACTCATTTCTGTCGAAGCGAGATCGAACATTGTGTTGATGTCGCTCGTCGCACAACAAGCTCGGAAATCTCTCTGTCCCATCTCGGAGACGACTCGCGGCCCCGCTGCCTATGAGTTACCTCGCGTTGGCGAAATAGTCGAAAGCTGAGGCGGCGAATCCGTGCGAGAGCAGAACCGGAGTCGAGTCTTCCGAGGTTATGTTCGGTTGAGTGATTCGGAATAAAGTGATGAGTACATCATCGTCCGTTGTGACGACGTAGGTTCTGAAGTCGAATCCGTGGAAGTTCACGTAGGATTCCTGCAGAACTCTTCGACGTTGACAACTGATTTCAACCGTGCTCTGGAGAATATCTGAACAGAGTCCTATCAAATGCGATACCCACCATGGAATCTTGGAGCCTGCTTAGCTCATCTCGGATCGAAAAGTCTCTTCCGACTTGTGCTCGAACATCAGCCTTCGAGACAGGATTCGGCAGGGAAAGCGCTGTCGCCGAGAAAAATGTAGAGGAAATCACGGCGATGGCGGCTCCTGGGGAAGATCGGCGATCTGCCTCAGTTTGCGGCTGGCTATAGTTTCATCTGTCCTTCCCACATTCAGACTGAAGAATCCGCTCCTTGTTCTCGGAATAACGAGTGCGGCCAGAACAAGTGACCTGTACCCCGTCAGGACGGGACTAGTGTTGGAAAGTCTCACGCGCAATTAGGAGAATGCCAAACGAAACTGAATGTGTGGCGAATTCTCGATCGTAGCACCGCTAGCTCGTCGCGAGAGGTTCAATCTGACTGGAACGCGAGAACCGAGAGTGCTTCCGTCAGTCGAAAACGGATTCTCCAGAAAGCTACAGTCGGATTTCTTGTCGAGATCAGTCTTCGTCCAGCGTCGGGTTTCGGTCCAGTCGTCACTCTACTGAAAACTCACCGAAGAGGATCGCCCGATCAGCCATTTCTCGTCGACTTCCGGATTCTCGGAAAGCTCCGCTACATTTATAGCTCAAATAACCCCTCTCGCCAGCTTGCATTGAAAGCTCAATCTTATATAAGTCGCGTACAAGCCATAAACTTGTTAGCGTCCATATTAAGCCTCTATATTCCATTAGCCACATTCGAGAAGCTTTCACGTTTTACTGCCAGCTAATGATGATCGGCGGCAGCTCAATGGAATGGATTATGTCAGCATTCGGCTCGGTGAGGTTTCACGATCGGTTGCGTTTAGGCAGCATTTAAATCGGCGGACTTTCCTCTTGGATTGTTGTGTTCCATCGTCGTTTGTCGGGGACGGCAAAAAGCGACATCGTCGTTGGATCTCGAGCTTGTGATACTCGTAGGTATTCGGAGTGCTCTGATATCGTTGCGATACGCGGTTGACTCAAGGAAACGATTGAGTCGGGGCCGCAGCGGAATTCTCCCCAGACAGGGAAGTGAGACCTCCCAAACGTTTCCCGCGGACTCCCATGGCACGGTGTCTTGCGTCCTTCTCTCGTCGCGCAGCGGTTCGATGACCTAGGCGCGCCGACGCGGACGAGCCGGTGCTCGCCATAAATCTTGAGGATTTCAGTTCATCTATACACCGGCTCATCTATCCATCCTTCCGTCTATCGATACATCCATCCATCTGTGCGTCCATGATCCGCGTTCTGTGCACTCTCCTGCCTCCATGTACACTAAGCTCAATCCGGAGGAACATCAATTTGGATTTTCGTGGCGTCCGAGACTCACTCCGCTTATTTTTTTCCGTTTTCCCGTGCCGAGCCGCCTGCTTCCTTGTCCACCGGCCCGGTACAGGACAAATAGGTTATCAAGTTTGAACCCTTGGGACGGAAAGTTTGCCTACGAGCCCTCATTTATTTCGTAATCTCAGAAGTCCGTTGCATCACTGGGTATGAAAGGCTGCCATCCAGCCTACGCGGAACTCGGAATGTTCGTGTGGCGGTTCGATAGCTCAATCGAGCGGTCTCGAGCTTCGCGAGCTTGAGAATGTTCGAGCGGATTGGGTCCGTTCCTCGAGATCCCCGGTTCTCGATAGTTGGCGTCGGAGCCAACACACATTCCGGAAGAAAAAATGTCGTTGATCCTCACAGACCTGGTATCATGAACAAAAGTCGAGTTTGTATTAACATTCCTCCCTCCAGATTCTCCTGTTTCCCATAGTTTGTTCTCCAGAAAAATCGCTCGGGACCGATTGCAGAGTTTCTCCGACTCTTCGCTAGGAAAATGATCGATGGATAGTTCCACTGGTGGAGCTCTGAAGCTCTCAATCAAGCCCAAACAGGGAGAGAATAGTCGGATCGAGCGACTCAATGAATTCCCGATGGGGGAGGTGGTCGGAATCCTTCTTGCTCATCAGTGTCTACCTCCTCCCCCGTGTCGGTTCAGGTTCAGCCCCGCCGAACTCAGTGCCGACGTCATACGACAGAGTCGATAGACGACTTCGACTGCGAGTGAGGCGCTGAGGGATTCTCGAAACTTCTTACTCTTTGCCGAGGTTCCTCGTCCATCGTCAAGTGCCTCGGAGAAAGGGAGGGCCATTATCGAACAATTGCGCCAAAACTCGAACCGCGCCATCGATTGAGCTTCGCCTCTCGTTCTTGCTCCACTCACTTTCTTGCTTGTCATTCAGTCGTTCAGTCAACAAGGGAGCAGCATGTCTAGCTGCCCCCGTAGCGAACCGCCCGATTTCGGGAGATGCCGTCATCGTTAACTCTCGCCGTTCCGTATTACCCTGCCGTTTTCGGAGGCACAGATCGAGAACGTAGAAGCGAGGGAGGAGAGAGTATATATAGCAGAGGACGGAGGGTACGATCCGTTCGAAAGGAAGGAGATACCGTTGTCACATCCTGAAGTGCGCTCGAGAGGGCAATTTGAGAACGACCTTCTTCGACCGAGGAACAAACGAACGAGCGAACGATACGGAGCATTATCCGCCATCGCTCCGACGTTTTGGTCCATGCTCTCAAGAAGCGGTTGTGTTTCGCTCGACAAACATCGTCATGGCAATAGGAAATATCGGTCGTGTTCTTCGTCCCGCATTCGGAGCTCAAAAGAGAATGCAGAATCAAATCAAGCCTGATGTCAAAGACTCTCCCCTTCGCCTCTTGAGAATGAGGCGATCGGAGAATCTTTCGCTTAGAAACTCGGGTACAGCCCTGCGCGACGGAAGCAAGCCCGATGTGACGACTTCCGAGCTTGGCTAACTATGCTAAACAATGATCTTGAAAAGCTAAAAGTAATGTTGAAACAATAGATCAGCGTGGTCGGCCTTGTACAGACGGCAGGACACGGAACGATTTGCGGCGTTGAGCTTGCGTTAGACAAACACCGTTTGCATGAGGAGATCGTTCCGTGACGCTCCGAGGAGACCTAGTCTGCTCTCGTTCTCAAAGACGACTCCACCGGACCGACCCTCTGCTGCGTAGAATTACTGTGCTCAGTCCCCACCAGAAAGGTTCCACCAATTGTGAGTTGAGTTCTAGTCGTCGTTTCTCGCGAAGAAATGGTTCAGCTCCACCGAGGCGTCGAGGGTTCACTACGAGCAGGGATCGCTTGGTGATGAATCCGTCCTCGAACATTCCAGGACTTCCCGACCAGTGTTCCAAACCTTCCCGGTCGTTTGCCCAGATGTCGTTCAAAGTCGCATTGACCTTCGCCCTCCTTGGCTTCATTCTGGTCACAGGGGAGGAGAAAAAAGAAGACAGTCTAACGAAGAACTTTGAAGAGGCGAAGAAAGTTGCGAAAATGGCCAAAACCTTCCATGAAACCGTCGGCGGCAACAATAGTGAGATCGTACACGATTCGTGAGGAAGAGTATCTGCGTGGATAAACTGTCAAGTCCGTAGAAGAACGGAATCGGTTATGACTTAGGTTGCGCTCGCTCTAAGGTCTTCATCGCCTTTCCAGTTACGAAGACGATCGAAGTGGGCAAGAAGGCTTATGAGAAAAAGAAGAAACTTGATAGTTTTCTCGGTCGGACAGAGGAAAATCCTTTCAAAGCTGCGAAACAAGTACTGACAATTGGCTCAAAAATGGCTGGGAGGAAATAAATACTCTGGATATCATCAGACACCAGATTGCTGAACGCTCAACTCATTTTCATCGGTGTTCTCTGTTTAACGTGATTCCAATAGATCACACAGCGCATGACAGTCACTAGGGAATCGGATTGTGACCTCGCGAAGTCGGAATGCCGTTCTGAACCCGTTCTTACACTCGCAGCTGTTTCTTCGGCCTGGCCTCTACTATCCGGCAATCGAGGAGGCTCGACGGGCCTCGAGTGAAAAGTGGTAGCCCGATGCATCCTAACTTCGCGGTATGAGGAGCTCCGGCTGCACGAGAAACCAGAGCGGCGAGAAGGCCCTCGGAGCATCCGGGACGAGCGAAACGAGGGTTTCAGAAATTGCATGATGTGGGTTTGGTTGCTCGCTCGCTGGCTGGCTGCACCATGCGTGACTCGATTTCACAAGGAGACGCCTGAGTAAATTCCGAGCAACTCTTTCTCTCTGCTGCGCGCGCGTTCGCATACGAAACCAGGGGCTACAGGTGGAAGGCTGGCTGCACTTGATCTGGAAACGAAGTCGCAGGTAAACACGAACCACGACGCTGGCTCTCGACGAGACCGTTCGGTTGCTCTTTTCGGAAGTTTCGGATTTCGAGGGATTAGATTCCGGAGGCCGTGGTGGAAGCACAGAGTCGTTTCTAGGGTCTGCTCCTCATTCTTCCACAATTCGTGGCGCCGGGAGCAGAGATGGCCTCACTTATCGCTGTGATCGTCCTCTGCATCATTCTTAGCTTCGATCCCTCGACAGTGAGAGAAGCCGTGGGCGATAACAAGTGGTTGAGCGGTCCAGCGCTCGCGAAATCCGTGAAAGCCACCCCGGACTTCCACAAGATTGCGGGAGAGGGTAGTCGTGAGCGAAATTCAGGAACTTTCACGTGGTCTTCGTGTGATCGCAATTTCCGACACCCTACAGCTCCTTCATTCACGGGATGGTGAATCCGAGCGCTCTCCTTTCTGATGCTTCCGAGCTTGCTTCGACTGCTATTCGGAGGCGAAGACTCCCGTTTTGGAGTTTCAAAGACCTTCGAGGATGGGGAGCGGGCCCACTCTGAAGAATCGACACACTACTGGAGCGGAGAGAGGATGACCCGCTCAAAAACATTCAGGATCCTATTGAAGTTGGGCAGCAACTCGCAACGAAACAACCATGACCGAGTGAATAAAACACTAGGAGTGACTCCATGCGAAGATCTCCCATGTTCTCTCCATGGCGCCGAGTACGGATCAAAGGGCTGGGCAGTCGGGTAGTCTATCTCGGGTCATGGGGAATCGTTGAGGAAGAGGATTGATAGCCATGAGAGAAACCTGAAGCCTGAAAACCGTTTCATTCAAGTGAATTCACTCCCTCCTCTCATTGGGGATAAGACCGGAACTGTGGCGGATTTGTCAGCTCATCCTCCCAGAACGCAGCTCTGGGAAAAAGCACGGGCGTCATACCCGAAACCTCGTTTCCCTGTCGGCAGTCATTTCCCCGCGGCTCGAAGCATCTAACGTCTGAGGCACTCACAAGAGGGCGCCTGTAGTAGCGGGCCCCGGGGGCGCCACGGTCGGAGGCCATTTTGGGTCCACAGCTTGGAGTACAATCGATGGGGCTCCTCACTTGTGCCCAGTTCGTCGAGGGTGGAGTGTACGACATCTCAATAGGATACGGAATTGACTCAGAGCAACTATAAACATTGTGGCCCACACTGGGCGGTGTGCCTCCTCGAAGGAGTATACTTCGTCCAGAGGAACCTTTTAGAAGTAGACTCTTGGGATTCCACTTCCAACTGTGAAAAATCCACTTGTTCCGTGCGTTCCAGAAACGGCGGTCGCTGTGGATCATCCATTTTTGAGCGACATCATATACGGTCGTCAAAATACAACCTAACAAGTGAGTCCGCTGTGATATTACCGTCGTCCCGTTCGTGAGCTTTTCGCTGAGCTTCAATGTCTTCTTGTACGTCGACAATATTCGACGATGACCCAGCTGCAACACATGCGTCTGAATACAGCTCGTGAATCTGACGGAATGACATTCTCCCGAGGATTGCGTTGGTTATTCCAGCGGTACATCGTCTGATCGTCTGGCTACGATCTGAGCTGGGGCCTTCGGCGAGACCATAGATGGCTCCAGTGAACGCGAGGCACTCTATTCCTGATGCGCGTTTTGAAGGAGTCTCGCGTATGCTGGTTGCTTCCATGGAGTTGCTGTAGATTCGACCGATTCAGTCCGATGTCCCGCAGCGGGAGCTTGCTGAGACATCGTGGAGATGTCCCATGCCATCATCGATGAATCATAACGGTCTCACCTAATCGAGTCTGAGGGAATCTCGGGTGAAGACGTCCTCCCGGAGAACGGCAACACGCATCATCTTGCCAGTTCTATACTCTGCTATTTCGAGAGGTGCACTGCGATGTCGCAACAACTCGAACTCAGGAATGACAACGGCTGCGTTACAACAGTGGCGTTGATGGTCCGAATCGCTAATGTCGAGTCATCGTGCAATCTTCATGGGAACCCGCAAGGTTTGCAGAAGCCGCCGTTTATCCAAACCGCGTTGCCAGGCTCGGCTTCTCGGGAGACCCGCTCTGAAGGGGTCAGAGCCCGACTTCCCCTGCGCTTATTACGTTGTCCACAGAAACCGACGCTCCTTCCTGCTCTTCATACGGCTCACCTTGTCGGTGTGGCGTGCATGGCATGCCCTAAGTTGAGGTTGTTAATATGAATACATGTTGCTCTAATACCCTCGCTTCTGGTGATGCGGGCGAAGGTCACATCGTTCTGTGGGTAAGCGCTGCGAGCAAGGAACGTGTACCGCGTCTATCTGCTCTTCGCCGCCTCCTGATTCAATCACTGGGTTGTCGACCCCGTTGTGGATTCTCCCCACATCCGACAAATTCAGCACCAATCGATGTCGATATCAAACGAAAGTATTGTCCTCGACGACAGAGCAACAGTTGACGGCTTTTCGCTGACCGTTTTGTGCCTGGGATCATACTTTCTATCGAACCTTCGCCAAACGCCCTTGGCCTCCTTGCGCGCAGCCGTCCGTTCGGTACTTCAGTATAGCGGCCTGGTGGAGATGACATCCTGTTGTCGCGAAAATTATCGTTATCGTCACCATCATCGCTCTCGCAGCTCGACCTTCCCGCATAAAACATGTCGTAGACAGGGCTTCGGTGCACACAAAGCGCCTTCGCATCGCAATGCGACGTCACAGACAATACTGGCGGCTGCCTGTTCTATAGTTCCGTGTCCTGCCGAGCACGCTGAACGTTGTTTGTGTTTCTGCGGCACTGAAAAGACCTCACCCCCATAGCGGCGACACAGAAGCGAGACAGCGCACGACATGGGAGCAAGTTACAGGAAGAGGCAGGACAACGAGATTCGCCTGTCTGGCATTCGCTGAGACAGGGTAAACAACGAGAATACTTCTGTGTTTGGTTGGAGAAAGCCTTATGCGCAGCAGAAGCTAAAGTAGTGCTCGTGAACACCGCCATTACACCCGGCACAAGTCCAGTCGAACACCAGTACTCAGAGGAGTGGAGAAACCGGCCTGAACCGGTGTCGAGAGGTGGGATCCTTCGCAGTCCTTCGTTAAGGAACCGTGTTTATTTTAGCGGTAGACGAAATGGGGACGATTGATTGTTGTCGCTCGGGTCTGTCCCGGTAGCAAACGAACAGGACCGAGAGATCGAAACTCTCTTCTTGGGTGCTGTCGGTGCTACTTTTGATGCTGATTAGCTGCTTCGTAGCCCAGCGAGTTTGTTCATCGAGCGATCGAAGCCACTCGCATCGCTCCCGTTGGGCAACCTACTAGCCAAACGACCGAGCACCCACCGGTTTCCATGTCCGATTCGAACCAGCGTTCGATACGACCAGTGGTGGACGACTACATGGTTCACCGTCACACATACGGATAAACGACGCCGTTCTCGCCCCTCACCTCGACAACGGTTCCCTTATTGCATCGACGAAAGCGAAGATCAAGGCCGGAGAGGGGAAAAGGGGATAAGGATGAAGTGAGAGATCCGAGACTTGGGAGGCGCGCACCGACATTCAATACTTCGAACGAGCACGTCGGAAAGTTTCCTGGCTCACCAAGCAGAGTTCAAACTTCGATTGTTCATCTTCATTCTCCCCTGCGTCGAAGCCGAACAAACACCGCCGGCGCTATTTCAGTCGATCCGCTTCCGGTATTCAG
Source organism: Phytoseiulus persimilis (assembly GCA_037576195.1). Taxonomy (NCBI): domain Eukaryota; kingdom Metazoa; phylum Arthropoda; class Arachnida; order Mesostigmata; family Phytoseiidae; genus Phytoseiulus; species Phytoseiulus persimilis. The sequence goes on along the minus strand of CM075104.1, from coordinate 22,949,168 downwards.
AGCGGGGCGAGGCTGACGGGAAAGCGGAGGATGGATTATTTAAATGTGTGCGACATCAAGCAGAATCGACGGATAGAAAGCATCCCAGTCAGCTTGAGCTCGGCGCTCTAAGTCTGTGCATTCATTAACCCGCAAAGGCTCTCGTTATTCCTCCGGTCGGTCGTTCGTTCTTTCGTCCGTCTGTTGTCAGGCCGATTGCTCCCAGAGCGGAGTCGAACTTTTGTTGCACTATCTTCTCCACCAGCGTTTTACTCTTCGGTGTCCATCGCGGATCAGTCTGGCGGATGGCGCCGCGCAGTTCGGCTGCAGAGACGCTCATTATGCCGAAGATTGAGGACTGGATTGGATTTTACAGCTCTCAGGTATTGCACAACGCAACGTCGCTCGGAGAATGGAATGCCTCGGCGTATTCACCACACTGAAATTGTCGAGAAGTTCATTCTATGCAGGATTCGATGCTGCGTCCTTACGGCTCTATCGCGGCAGCGAAGATCCTACTTCCGTGATCGCGCTCCAGTGTCGGGTCGATGTCGAGGAGGGACGGCGTGGATATCGGAATCAGTCAGAGTCAAGCAAGGCGGGCCATTGGGATGGTAGGCTGCCGGGCGCGGATGGCCATGACGGAAAGCCAGCTTAAAAGTTCCATCAGTAGAGTGGGCGTCGCGTAGATCTCTGGGCCGCCGTTTCTTCTGGCGGCCGGTCTGCGGCGAGCCTCAAAAGTCCTCGGCTGAGCTGGAGATGGGAAACGCAGTCAGAGCGGGGAAGAGGGCGAAAGAGAGAAATAGAAATACAGCGGGAAATAGAATAAGATATAGGGGGCACCACAGAGGTGGATTCAGGTCTGACGATGCGTCTGCTCGCCGGTTGGCCGCTAAGTCGGTCAGACGCTCGCCCGCCAGTTTCGTCCCGAACAGCCCCCTGGTCCAGTCGCACGGACGGTGCTTATTCGTCCGCTAATGGCTCACATGCCTCGAGGCCCAAACACAGCGAGCGCAATATGGACACGACGAGTGAGGGGGGAGGTGTCGCAGGGCCCTTGGAGGGAAAACATATTCTCCCTTATGCTTCCCTGGCTCGCTGGCTGGTTGCGTCGTTCAGCTGATGAGCAACGCTGCGTAATGCCTCCGCCTAGCTTGGAGCTAAATTCGCTAAATTGAGTTTAAGTTTTGGAATCATCACGCTGGCCATAAAAATGGCACGGTTTCAGCTTCGCCATCGTTCGTTTGCCTTGGCCTTCCAACCCTCCTCAGCTCCTCCAACGACCCCCGGCTCGTCTGGGAAGCGAGAAGGGACCCCCCGCACGAAAGCATATCAAGGAATGATTCGAAGATTCCACTATCGAGATGAGGAACAAAAACGACAGATAGAACGAACCTTGCAATTACTGGCGACAGGGTTTCGAGGCGCTTCCGGAGGTCTTTGTGCGCACACCCGACTTTTCGAATTCCCTGCACAGGACCATCGATCCTCGGATTCGGAGGGGAGTTTTTCCTGTCAATGAGGGAGCCCGACGGATTGGGGTTTCGTCCGACACGGCTAGGGAAACATGTCAACACATTTGGCTGATTAATGGATCCGTTTATTAGGAATATTCCTCATCGGGGGCAATGAAATTATCGACGCTAGTGAAACTTTGTCATTTGCGCAACGAAACTCGATTCGGCCGCGGGCGCTTACCACGAGTCGTGCAAACGGATGGCAAAGTGGAAATCAATATTCGCCCAACGCGAGTCTCTAGTTGTTCAGCAGCATTGTTCAGATGTATCCGCCTGGCTTCAATGCTCGTTTCGTCTGTGAGCATCCGTTATTCCCCTCCTGCTCGTTTGTTTCCAACCGCCTCTCTTCGCATGCTTGCGCTCTCCTCGACTCCGGGGTGAGCGAGCTTCGTTCCCTATGTTTGCCGATTCAATTTCGTTTATTGACGATAATTTATAGTAGATCATACATCAACAGCCGATGCGGGGAAAGGAGCGCCATTCTAGTTTGTAGCCTCGTGTTGAGTACCTGGGCTGCGGGCGGGCTGCTCGACTCCCCAGGGGAGGAATATAGATGGCGCAAACGACGCAGAGGAGAAGAACTGAGGCGAACCCAATCTGAATTCCGTCGATTCGACAGAAGGCAAGCTTGCTCGCTCGAGTCAACGCAAGCTGGGCAACGCTCGCTGGTCGGCTGGCCAGGGATCGTGCCCTTTAAATTCAATTTGTTCTATATTTTTCCGGCGTGCTCGACCAATCGACCGGTCGGCGGACGGCAGAACTGAATGGAATCCCATCTCGCATTTTCGCCTGTTATGGGCTCGGGTGTTTTAGAAAAACACATTTTCACACTCGAGAGGTCAGCTTTGCCGTGGATACAACAATGCAATTGGTCAGAAGGAGCCACAGTGTGGTAGGTAAGGGTATGGGGGTCGCTCGCAACTATGAGAAGCAAGGCATCCTGCGGGTCAGGTTAGACTGTTTCGAGTGACACGAGAACACTCCGGAGCGAATCATCAACTGGACACAGGGGAATGGCTGTGAGCGCCCAAGCATCGCATTTCGTCCTCCGCTGCGTGATACAGGGGTTGATAAAATCAAACCACTTGTGAGACGAGCCTGAGGAGGGCTTGGGTAGCAGCGAGGAGAACATGCGTCCCTTGATAGGATTTGAGCAGGAGCAGCAACTATGCGCTTTTCGTCAAGCACGTCGACTGTCGCTCGTTGCTGATCCAATCCGAACCGTATCCTGAACCAGTCCCTCCACTTATCATTTTCTAATCTCGAGAGCTGGAAAGGGATATGTTAACGCCGCTCCTGACCGCCGCGTTTTCGTCCGCCGGCTTTTCGGCTCCCCTGATCGTGTGCGAGGCACGAGCGGTCAGAACGCCCACCGACCGGAAATCCTGGAGGAAATGATAACTTTCCAGCGGAATCGACGTGGAAGACCGTCGTAGCGGAGCTTTAGAGGGCGAGCAGTCGGCCGGGCACGAGAATCACAGAAGCACAGCTCGTGAAAAGCATTTGCGCCTGGAAACTCAAAAGAGCCTGTTCGCTCATCGAAGCCTTTGCCAACCTTCAACAAGCAGACTCTCCGATGTTCGGCGTTCGAACGGAGTGTACGGCGGTGTCTAGACCCTGAACAGAGTGTCGCCGCCGCTGTTGCCGCCGCTAAAAAACACCACTGAAACGGAACCAAGCGGGCGAAGTGGAGGAGAGACGACATTGCTCCATCGCCGGTGGTTCCATCCGTGTCGCCAGCTGGAGGTAATGTGTGCTGTGCCTTGGTTTACCCTTCTCGGCTCGGCTGAGCGGAGTGAGGTCTCGACCATTCGCTCCCACCGACCAGCATCGGCCACACAGCTAGCCAACTTACAAACCCGGCTTTTTCAGTTGGCTTGTCATTCCTCTTCTCTTGAGCGAAAGAGCTCAGCTATTTTCCTTAGCGGGTCGGGGTGTGGACTGTTTTATTTTCCGCCCGTCAGCCCGCCAGACCGACCGACCGACCGTCGACGGGAAACCAACTGGTTTCAAGGGCCATCGTCGCCATCAGGCCACCCATAGCAGCAGCGACCATACTCCTTGGAGCCAGACGAAGGGCCGACCGAAGAACGGACTAGTCTGGCTTACGCAGCAAATTTTCAACGGTAGGATGGAAAAGAGAAGTCTTCGTCCAGACCCTTCAACCCTCTTTCATTTCGTGCCCGCTCGCGTCGACCCGTTGTCGCCTGACGTTGAGCCGAGAGCCCGAGCCCGGGAACCAATTCGAAAAATAAATCTTCTGGATGATTTCAAGTTCTCGGTCGGCGTTCCCTTCAGACCGAAGAATTGCCGGAGGGTTCCTAACTCTAGCATGATTCGAATGGAGTCGACTTAGAGACAGAAGAACATTGACGCAGTCGTCGAGACCTTCTCCATTAGCATGCGGATTCCCCCGCGCCCATCTTGTTCTCTCCCATGTGTTGGCAAGAGACGATGTTCCTGGAGATTCACTTTCAAGAATGTGGCGGCAGCTCATTGTTTCAGGATGAGAGCGTTTTTCCCGGATCAATCAGCCCCGTTGGCAGGAATGGAGGCGCCATTCGGGCGACATATGCTGAGGAGTAGCTGAGTTGGCAGAATGAATCGCGAGTTGAGCGGCGTTTGAAATCGTGCCCGCCGAGGGAGCAGACGCGCAAGTCGCACTTCTTGATTTGGACAACCATGACGGGAGACGTGCAAATTGAACTCCGTTATTTTTATCTGCGTGCCTCGGAAAAAGGGAACCACCGGTGCACTCACACATATGAGGCTTGATTCGCACCACCTTCGCCCCGCCCCCCGCTCTCATGGCACCTAGGCCTCTACTTCCATCATCATCACTATCCAAACAGCTTGCCACCCGAGTTGCCAGCGAGTTGAATGTTGTAAAGGCGTGCGAGGTATAGCGTGCAAAGACTCGTTGGTCGAGGAGTGTTCTGAAAGGCTGGCTCGCCCGGCCGTGTGGACGACCACCAGATCTCCGCAAACTATATAGAGAGTGCTCTGAAGCAAGGGGTACTTTTTTCGGATTCTCCCCCGAAGAGCTAGGGGCCCCGTGCTCCCTTACCCCTGTGGAGATGGTTGGGTCTTCTCGCTCGTTCCTGGTGTGCTCTTTGCCGATCTTGAAGGTTGGGTTCCGTCTCTCGAGTCCCCACGATCCGGGGCCCCCTTCGGACCTGGCTCTCCTCGGCGCTCAATCATCCTCTTCGGATTAAAGAGAGGTCTTCCTGATGACATGGCCGGCCGATGTGTCCCTGCAGCCCGACCGCGTGATTCGTCCATTCAGCGGAACGTCTGTTCTTTTCCGTGGCCCGTCGAAAACGAGCTCGATCCGGTCCTGAACGGTAGTCGCCGGCGGGGACGACGATGGCGAACCCATGATCGATATTCGAGGACGGAGACGAAGTATCAACAATATTACCTGCTATCATATTGGGGTGGAGGGGAGTCGGTCATGCGCAAAGGGTAAGACAAAGGCGCAACAAACAACGCGAGGTGGGAGATGTTTTCGTCCGCGTTCGTTTCACCGAACAGTGCGGCACGGATCGGAGTTATTGGCTTCTCGTCGTTCGTCTTTTGTGGAAGTTTGCGCGGTCGGTTGAGGCTTCTGTCACCCGTTTCAATCGTGTGGCGTCCCTCGCGGTCTGTTGCCTGCCATACGAAAGGATGGTTATATTTCCCTTCGCGACGACTCGGCGGGAAGATCCCGTGCGGCCGAATCAAGCCATCGATCGATCCGACAAGCGAGCGAACGAGCAAAGGATCGATCGATAACGACGCTTCTTCCGAGCAGCTACAACGAACCGTGAGCTTGTTGGTGGAGCTCGCGTCGCGGACAATGAACAAACTCCAGCCTTCAATGTGGTGCTCAATAATTCAAATATCGGATTTGTTCTCCGTTCCCGGGGACAGCCGGACATGAGTCCGAGTGACCTAAATGCTGGACCGAGAATACCACGAGCCGGAAGCCGGGGGGGGGGGGGGGGCGCCCTTGCGCTCAAAACGATGGAGCGAAGTCGCAAAGCTGACGGTCGAGAGACGCAACGCAACATAGGGCTCGGAGCAATCGACGACAGCGACACGCGAGACTCGAAACCCGCTCCTTGACACTCGATACCTCTGGATCGACACGTAACGTAGCTGCGTGGCTACGCGGATGGGTAGGTGGACGGACTGCTGCCATCTTCCGTGCATTAGGCTCCGTCACAGGAGCTGCCCTCACTGCTACTCACCACCTTATCGCTCGATGGACGCGTTGTACGACCGAGCGGCCCAGCGCGGTGGAACTGCGGAATAGTCAGCGAAGGTCACGTTTGTCCCGCGCCTTCGGAGGGGCGTTGTGCATCTCGAGCGCGTACGGGGCTTACCTGCTCACGGCGCATCATGCCTACTGATTCCGAGAGCACTGTGTCCAGCTAACGACTCACAACGAATCGCGTCGTTAGGTACGTTCACGAGAGTTTGGAGCAACTCAACGGCAGCGTTCATGTCACAGCGTTACTAATGCTCCCATCCGGAGAAAGCAACAGCGGCGACCGAGGAGTCCGCCGAGAAAAATGAACCGAATAGCGATTAGAGCGTTAAATGGGAAGCCAACGCACGAGCAACAGACCCTCGGTCCCGTATGATTCCGTTAACGCTAACTAGAAGAGATTCCGCAGCACGTCATCAACGAATATGAAGCGGATGAGCGGAGGAAGATGGAAGGAGCTCTGACTTAATTTGGATCGAATTTTAGACACTGATTCTCCTTGACGTCCTTCCCTCTGCGTCTCCGTCGAAGACGATCGTTCAACGACGTTCTATTAAGGAATGTGCGGCCGAAAAAAGTAATCGGTTCTCTCCGCTTGGTTTCGCGACCCACTTAAATCAAAAGCACCGACTCAAAAGAGAAGCTCCCGCCCGCCTGTTCCGTCCCTCGCGGACTGTCCGACTGACACTTCAGCACTGGAGTGAAGAATGTCTTCTTGTACATTTGCTTGTCATCCTCGGGCCGACACAGCGTCCTCCCTCGACCGCTTCCGGCGTCAGAACGGCGACACGGTGCGACAAGAATGTCTCCGGTCCTTCTCTCGCTTGTCACTGTTTGTTTCGACCACTTTTTCTCGAGGAATAGCGTTTCCTGCGGAATGGAATCGTCAACCTCCCTCCTCGAGGGTAGAGAAATGCGAACTTGCGCCACTTCTAAAACTGACACCAGATGCCCAGGGAGCATAGCCAACCGCACGGAGCAGCCACAAGCGGCGTCCCGCACACAGCCCCTACACCCCCACTTGCTTAATATAAATTGCAATTCATTATACTGATGAGCGAGCCAGTCCGCCATAGCGCGGAAACTGACGGTGGACCTGATCCGGGGCGCTTCCCGTTCCGCCAGTTTTTCCTTCGGGGAGAATGGAGGGAGCTCCGCCGCGGCCCGGAGACAGGGACAGCCGTCGGTGGGAAGATGCGCTCGGTCGGCCGAGCGGCTGGCCAGCGAACGTTGATTCGTTCCCCGTTCAAAGGAATCTGTTGCCGCCAAAACTAGGGTTGCGGCGTCGCTTATTTGCTTGCCACTCTTCTTCCATTCCGTGCGGAACTTCGTAGGCGGGGGGCGAAGCAAATTTCAGGGAACAAAGAGGGTCAAGCCAAACCCGACGCCAACAGGTCGGCTCTGATGCGTTTCCTCACGCGAATTCCGAGCGGTTTCCAAAAGCATCCCTTGAGAGACGGCAAACTCGGTTCAGACGCTGGGTCGATAGATCTAACAGAGCCCATTGGCACGTTGTTCGCGAGAGGCTCTAACCCAAAGTGACCCTCTCTGAACGAGGGTTACCTCTCCCAGACCCCCGCGAACGCGAGCCCAACGCACGTTACACAATAATGAGATTCAATAACAGCGTCACAAGTATCCGAAACCGATACGGGAGCTGTTTATGTTTCCCTGTCACATGACAGCCACCAGGCCGCCATGTCAGAGGGAATGTATCCACTGTCCCAGAGCAGTAGGTTGGACGAGTGGCTTCCAGCGGAACGAGGTAACGTGAATGAGGGCTCAAATACGGACGACGTATTAGGCACAGGCTGCAGGATGTAATACGATTGTCTACGCTCCTGGCTTGCTTTTCAGCGTACAATAAACTAATATGATTAGTTCGCACGGAAGCCACGTCAGCGGTCGCGATGTCAGTCGCTCAGAATGTCGCCGACCTCGGTTGGAGTTGGTCCCGGCGCCTTCCGGTGACCATTCCCCCTTGTTGGGCCATTCGCGCAAGCCGAAGCGATCCGATGTGCACGTGGCCAACACCTCCAAGCAGCTCGCATTGGAGTTCCTGGTAATGAATTATGACATCCGGGGTTTCAAGCTCGTCCGCGGATTCCGAGTCCTGTCTGGTTCATATCCAAGTCCCTCTTCGTTTTTCGGAATTCACGAATGGATCCGCAGATCTGTGACCTTGTCTACCTACTCTAATGATTGAACAGGAGGGGAGGGGGAGGATTGTCGGAGGACGTCGACCGAATGAAATTGTCAGCCTCTCACTGGAGGGAGGATTCAGTGAAATGGCTGCGGTACATCGATACGATAAGCTCTGTGCTTTTTCCGCTATGATTCGAGATGGGTCTCGAGTACCGAACGGCCGGACCGATTCATTCCAGGAATCCGCGGAATAATTTCGAAATACGACACGATAATACTTTCGAGAAGAAATCTCGCGATTCGCAATCAATACCCACTCACTGCCCTCCATTAGGTTGGATGCAGAGAGTCTCAGGGAATGATCTTAACTCACCCCATTCACGGAGGCACTTCACATTCACTCATTAGGAGAGGAAGTTTCTGCTCAGCCTCTTTCCCTCCCACCATAAGCAGTGGCTCCTCAACGCTCACGACGAATACATCGACTCGTCTCTAATGAATTGAAGTTCTCTTTCCTTCTGTCTCTGTTAGTCTCATTAGTCTCTTCCGTCGCTTCCTCCGACCTTTCTTATTCTCCTCAACCCCGGCGAGTTCCATTCGTTCACGATTCACCGGCCGTTTGATGACGTACTCGGCAACGGCGAAGTTCGGGACGTTCGTTCAATCCGCTAACTACGCCGATTGCTGAATAAATGACAGAGAGAGCGAATCGATGATTGAACGAACGAAATGAATCGGTACGGCGAGGGAGAGCGACGCGGAAACAGCGCGATGTTCTCTCCTCCGATAGGAATCACCCTCCGACGATTTCCTCCGTCATCATCTTACGTGGAGGTCTTTTGATCGACTCGGGCGACCTGTCGCCTCCGAGTCCTTTTCATCCGACTTCGTGCACAGGGAACGGGGCGGCCGCGCGGATCACTTATCAGGAGTGGGGCCGAACAAAGGTGGCAGGACCCAATTGGGTTGGTTTGTTGTTGACTCGGGCGTCTTTGATGAAAGACTCCGCGGCAGTGACGGCGTCGTCATCACATCAATCTCGCGACTCAAATTGGCGCGTACCTACATCGCGAAGGGCGGTTGGTAGCCGAGGTGGGCCTGCCCTTGGGGTCGAGACCCGGCTTGCCTTAAGTGAAGCGGAGCTCAGACTCATAGATCTTTCTCTTTAGTAGCTGCTTCGGGTCTTTGGACGCTCTCGACGAGCTGGGTTGATACGCTGGTGGGGTGAGCTGTTGGCCCCGAAGCCCGTGCGATACCGGACCCCGTATGTGTGGAGGAGTCAGCCAACAGGCCATATGTTATGTCCGGCGGGAAGGCATGTCGAGTAAATGGTTTCATTCATCAAACTCGCCGTCACTTCCCATCGCGATGAGCTGTGGGTGAAGAACAAGCGTCGCAGTACACTCTGGAGCCCTCTCAGGGAGCATCCCGGGGCATCTCCCCCCGCTCTCCAGGAAGGCGACAGGATCCTCCGGCACAGTCTGAAGTGCTCTCGCTCTCTCTCTGAAGTGCCTTGAAGTTCCCTCACGTTCTCGGGGCCTCTTCGCAAGTCGCTTACGTTCCTCGTTGGCATTCGGACTGCTGCCAGAGTCTCACGTTGCGAGTTCGTGGGAGGTTCCTCGGCACTCTACCATGAGCGGGAATGGCTGTTTCCACGTCGTTTAATTGCTGGCAACGATTGCTAAACGCCGAGTTTAACAAGATGCTGGCAGCCTCCAGGATGGCGGGGGCTCGCAACACGAGTTTTGCTTCTCGCTTGAGAGAGCCCGACTTCTCTGAAGGATGATGGCCCAAGGCACCGCGAATGAACAGGTATCACACCTTGCCGCACTCATCTCAAGTCTCAGCCGCCCTTTCTTTCTTCCTGCGAGCCGCCTACTCTCCGCTCCTGACGCCTGATGGCAGGACTGCAGCTTCATTTATTCATGCTCCCGTTGTTCGTTCTCCAGCGGCGGGGCTTTGCGTCGTCTCGGCAATCTTCAGGAGACCTTTGCATCAGCGCCCCCCCCCACCTCATCTCGTGCGAGCCGTGCATCCCGTGCATCAAAGCCAGTTCTCGGTTCGGCTCATCCCGTATTGACGCTTCAGCTGCGAGCTCCATTTGCGTGGTTGTTTGTGCATCGGAGGAAAGCAGAACGGTCGCGCAACTTTCGAGGGACTCAGGAGGATCTCCTAGGCAGGTATTTCCGGATTCGCTCCGGAATACTAAAGTCTCTCTGCGAGAGACTCGAACGATTTCAGCTCGATTCGAGTGTAGTCTGGGAACGATGATGGGAGCAGTAGCCGGAGAAGGAGAGGCGAGCGGGAAATAAAAGCCCTACGAGGAAAACTCAAAGAAAACACTGTAGTGGCTCGGACGGCGGTCTTTGACAAACGGGAAGCGTTGGCGGTTGAGAGGGGGGAGGGGTGGTTGTCGTCGGGGAGAATGGGAAACGGCGGAAGAGCGGCGAACAAACCTCGTTTCGTTCTCCTTGGGAGCTGAAAGCAAAAGGAGATCAGCTTCATCTCTGGTGTCTTTTTTATCAATCGAAAGAGGAGGACTCGTCCGTTCTCGCTGAAGGAAGCATTGATGGGATAGATCGGAGAACGCCACCCCGGGAATGGCAATCCATTGTTGAACCAGCTCTCTCACCGTCGAGAGGATCATGAGCAACAGCCCACTCTCAGCTTGTTTCAGTTCCCTCTCCCAGGTGATTCAAAAAACATCCAGACAGACGACATCGTTTTCTAGAAACGATAATCGGCCGTTTGATCGTTACACGTTCTCTCTCGTTCTCCCCGCAGCCCCATGAGCGCTCTTGTGCAGTTGACGATGATGAATTGGTGTCAGAACTATCCCGGCTAACTTCGCTGGCGAACAAATGAATCCGCTTCGCGCAAACATCGAGCTGAATAACTAGATTGAAGCTAAACAAACTCTGCCGGTCTCCACTGATGAGCCGCGGCCGAGTTCCTTGGCTCGTTCTCTGAGCAGGACCGAGTTTCTCCCTGTTGGATCTCTGATGATTCAGGAAGCTGAGCAGGAAAGCAAAAAAGCGAGGCCATAAGGGCACGGCGGTGGCCGGAGAGAGGGAAGCAGAGAGGTCGTTTTTTGTCGACTTGTCGATCGGACTCTGAGCAAAAAGACGAAGAACGAGACGCAAAGGCTCCCGCCGGAGAGGAGTTTCACCCGTCGTGGAGCGCCGGGTGAAACAATGAACAACCCCTTCCTCTTTCTATTACATCTCTGGTTCGTCCAGGTCACCGATCAGCACATTTTTGTCTGGGCCTGACGGACTGCCGCTCCATTCGTGGCGATCTACCGCGAGTCAGGATTATCCAGGGCGATCACGACGGAAAGATGTGCCCGCAAGTGTCGAGCCGCCCCGCTCCATTATTTCGAGGGTGTTAGGTCAGGGGAGGGACTGATGACGCAACTACTCGGAGAACAGGCTCAAGGAATCGCGGAAATGCTCTCATTTCGGCGAGTTCAGTTCTCGCGAATGAGCTTCGCCAAGAAGCATCTTCAGGACGAAGTCTTTCTCGCTGGAGATTCAGGGGCTCCTCGAAATAACTTCCAGGTTGCTCGCCTGCTACGAGGACGATCCGAAACGCGTTGTAGCAACGCGCTGTGCTGATGTTGTTTCAAACGCACGAGAAAGAAAGCGAGACGGGAGGTTGTACGCGGCCCCGTCTCGGAACACAACTCTTAGGAAATAGGCAAATTTTGACGAAGATTGATGAACCACAAGAAAAGCCGGATGGGGGAATTGGTATAAACAACCTCCTTGGCTCCGGTCTACGCCCGTCCGTATGAAACTTCGACGAGCATCTCGAGCCGAGCTCGTACCGCGTGACAACTTTGAGCTCGTCGACGGTATCGAGAACTCGTTTTCATAACAGAGGGACTTTTCTCGCGCGTATCAATCTTTTCGCATCAATGCGAGCGTTTTCATTCGGGGAACTCCAAAGCTCTGATGTCGATCACCGTGAACTGATGGACGAGACAACACGCGTAACTCCGAATTTTTTCTTCATTCCAGAATGAGGTGGCGTCTATCTTCACTCCTCGTTCTCCTGCTCTTGGGAACAGTCGCCGTCAGCGCAAGAGTGAGTATTCGAGACCGGCCTGATACTCCTGAGATGGCAGCTCAAGAAGTAGGAGATCTTGAGCCGTGAGAGGGGCCTCCGCTCGAGATAGTTTCGTGCTCGAGTACAGCACGGGGATCGGAGGGACGCAGGGTGAACGAACATCAGGGCTCAGAGTTCTCCGAAACTCGTGCCTCGTTTTCGAAGGAAATCGACCGGAGGAGGGGCAGCGAGCGAAATTCTCGACATCCCAGTGGAGCTTTGTGGTTTGGTTGAGCAGCGGCGGCGACGAGTTGAATTCTCAATGGATGCCGTTAGCCATCCCGTACCGACCTGGCGGTGACTAAACCATCAGGGAGGGCTCCAATAATGTTCCTCTCCTCCCTTCACCGATCCTAACGTCTCTGTAACAGCTATTCCCGTCTCTCGGTTCCCCAGTTCTCCTCGAGTTGCGTCGAGGTCCGCCGACGCCTCTCATCTGCGCACAACATTCCGCTGCGGGGTTGCGTTCCTGACGCTCATTTCTCTGATCGAGTAATTTCTTTCCGCGGTGCGCGAAGAGAATTCCCATCTGGCACCGAGGCGCGTTAGCTTCCATGTTCACCCCACCCCGCGAGCAGGGCGACCCGCGAACCACCCTCAAACGAACGAACCGACGAATGTTTTGGCTTCACCCGCTTTTGTGGTTGGTTTTCAACAACACGAATGTACCTATCTCGCTTTCTCCTGAAAGTTCCACCGTAGGCCTGGACGCGGAAAAGTTGAATCGGTATTTTGCTTTCGTTCGCACTCCTGCACCTCGCGAGCAGGACTCTCCTGGTTGGCTCACTCTCGCGTCTTCTTCATCCGCCTCACGGGCGGCCGAGCAGACAGCGGTGGCTTCTTTCCTGGTCGCCGACGAACGGGTCGCTGACATTTATGAAGAGCTTTTCTACGAAGCGAGCAGCCAACGAACCCTTCCTGTGTGAAGCGAACTGAAAGAAGAGACGGAGCGAATATGAGATCACCGTCTACACGACGATGTTGATGTTATGTCGCAGTGCAGGTTCGTGGTTTTCGGTGCCATGATCCCACTGCAAAGTTCACACGGTCAGGATCACGAGCGATCATTCCATATTTCGCGTCGGCAGTGTCTGGGTACATTCGGGGGGAAATTCCCATTCCCAATAACCGCAGAACGTTCCCACGTTCAGCGCCAGGCTCTATGGAGTGGTTAGTGTTCACTCTACTCGGAACCTTGTGAACAGGAGGCTGTGGGACCTCCGACCGAGGGCATCACCAAGACCCTGTTGCCGTTCCCACTGGGCTCGGAGCCACTCCCTCTCGGGAGCGACCACAGGCGGGCATCCTTCATGTCCTGGAACCTGAGTTGCGCAGATGATCACGCGGGGAGCGCGCAGGCTCGAAAATGAGGAGAGTCAATGGACACGGTTTTTCCAGGCTTCGGCGTTGGGCAGCAGATGCTGTTCCCTGATTCTTGGTCCGTCTTGGATTTTTCCGTCTGTCCGTCCGTTTCTCTGCGCGCTGGTCCATGCGCCGTCTGTCAGGCTCTGATTCGGAGCACGTCGAGCGGCTTTTGGACTCTTCGTTGGACTCGGCGTTGAACTCACCGTTGAGCTCGGCAGCAGCAGCCCTCTAGTCAGCGAGCCAAACACGGAGAGGCAGTGAGAAAGATAAAATCCCCTTTGGTTCATGGGACGCTTTTTCCCTTCCACTCCTAAGTTCTTCTTCCCTCTGCTCTGTTCCTCCCGGGTGCGACTTCTACCCCAACCGGTCCTTGCGATCTCTGGCGGTTCGGGGATTTCCGGATTTCAGAATAGGCCGACAGAGGCTACGCTCTCGCGGTTATCATCTAGGCCCATGAGTTGGAATGGTCCGACTGTTGCCATCGGGGAGGCTGAGCGACGTGCGGAGCCACGCGCTCTGCGAAGAACAGATGGAACTCACCTGCGATGAAGATCACATAGCGGAACATGCCCGTACATGAACCGGGTAGGACGAGTTCGGGCTCTGAACAGGGGCCGTTGCAGGGGCCCCGAACCGAGCGAGAAGTGGGGTGTTGCCGCAAGATCGCTGCTTGGCAGCAGGCGTCACTTTATGGTATCCGCCTTGGGGAAAACCTCTGTGGGAAGGAGGGGGAGAGGGAAGGAGGGGGCTCCTACGGGGATATGGAAGTCGGCGGCCGGTCGGCCGACCGACCGACCGTGCCAGTGAGTGAGGCCGAGGCGGCGGCGGCTTTACGATGGGCCGCTCGGCACGGAGCAAGTATAAACTTCACTGAACGGAGCCAAGGAGTAGAAAGCAGCGTCGGGAGCAGATAACGCCCGTTATTTGTATTTAGCTCATAAAACAAAGAAAGAATGAGCGCTCAGAGAGTGCGAAACTGGAGGAGGGCTGCGGAAGAAGTAAAACTCAGAGCGCTCGCGGGAATATTACAGCGAAACCCGTGTGCTCCGGAGGTGCATATCAAGTCGTCCTGTCAACCCCGGTTTGCTCATTCGTTTTCGCGGGAGCTCGTTTGCTGAGGGCACGTTGACCTAATCAATCCTGTTCCTTCTTTGCAGTCGCGACACTACCGAAACGGGGAACGCAGTGATGAAGACAACCAAGAGGAAATGTCCAAAGATTTCCCGAACGAGCTTGAAGAGCAGGCCGACGAAGATGAGGCGTCTGCACAAGGTGATTACAGCATAAATTATCGAATTTGTTGAGCAGCCAGAAGTACCTGGAATTCGGAATCTGAACCCGACGAGCCGCCTTCGGATAATTTTGGTCTCTGATCATTCAGATCGTTCAGAATCCAGCCCGAGTCGGGACTCGCGCCGGGAAACGTGGGATTACCAAAGTGAAACCAAACAATACCTGTGGTTGGCGTCCCCTCGGCGTTCCGATAGAAGAAACTTCGTAATATTTCCTGGAATTTTCCGAATCAGCCAAGACTCATTTCGCGGTGGCCTCGGATCGTGATTCAGTGGTCCGCGGCGAAGGGGGGGGGGGGGGGGTCTTGGACTGCGACGCTGTTCGTTCTTTTGTTGATTCGCGGGTGTCACCTGACTTTGACAGCTAGGTAGAGTTCCTTTGATTATCAAGCGAGACGTCTCTCGCTGCGATCGTCATTCTCCCGTTTGATGTGGTTGACGACGGGTGGCAAGCAATTCCTTCCAAGCTCGCCGATGACGTTTGGAAGCCGTCGGCGGGTCAATTCTTTTCTAATGGAAAAAAGATAATCAAGTTCTCGGCTCATACAGTACGTTTTGAGAAGTTGGAGTCTCTTCGGGCTTCGGAGATTTCGTCGTGGGGTTTCCTGGAGAACGAGCGTCCTTGTTCCGGACGTAGACCGAGTCTATTGAAAGCTGTCGGGGAGGGTGGTCATCTGTGGACTGGATACTTTCAGCCCGAAAGGACGGGGCGAGGGAAGGATCTTCAGAAACGGGCGACTCCCGGCTCCATGTTCTCAATTCATTTGCCACCGTTTCGTTTCCAGCGGACGATCCGTGTGAAGGCAAGGATTGCGGCCGATGGAAAGAGTGCATAGTCCTTGAAACTAACGAAGCTCAGTGCGTCTGTCAGACGAAGTGCCCCAAGAAAAAGAAAATGATTTGTGGATCTGACGGGAGGTATTACCAGAACCATTGTGAGCTTAGGAAGGCAGCGTGTCTCTCGAACACGGATATCCAGGTCGACCACAAAGGACTCTGTTCGAAAAGGGATTTTTCCAAGAAACAGCTGAGGAAAAAGCCTCGGCTGGACTCGGACTTGGCCTGGGTTGAGGTTAGCAGCACCACTACGACGACTACTCCGAGCTCCCGGAGCAAAACGTCGAAGGACTGTGAGTATTTTCGTCGTTTTGATATTAAATCCAACGGGTCAACGTAATAAAAGTGGATGGGAGGCGGCGGGCATTTCGGAAGTCGTCTGCTATAAAATCATCTCGTTTCCGCGTTTTCCAGCGTTGGAAGTTTCCGCTGAGGAAGAAATGGAGCCGGAGTCGGGCTCCCTCGAAGACCAGGAGTGCTGTCAGCAAGATTACGATTTCATGAAAGAGAACCTCCTGCTTTTCTACTCGAAGAACGGCGAAGTCAAAAGACTCGGAGGTGAGCGATGTAAAACCCCTGCTGGGGTTCCGAGCTCGGCCACAGCCGACCGCAGCACGGTCCGCAGCCCTGAACGGGCTCGGCCTGGATCAACGTCAACAGAAACCCCACCCGGACGCCCTACGAAGATTCTGCCTGTTGCAGGTTCGGACTCCCTGATGGCTTCGATGTTTGGGCACTACGACACCAACGCGGACAACTATCTTCAAGGCGAAGAGCTGTGGAAAGCTTCAGAGGACGACAAGATGTCTCAATTATCGCAAGCTTGCATCTTGGCTGACATGCTGCTGTTTGAAGATGTGGACAAAGATGGGAAGCTCTCAGTAGCTGAGTTCTACGGAGCCTTCAACAAACTCGACAGTGAGTTTCTTGTTGACGGAGAAACCGGATCAAAATGTTTGTTCTCCGCTTTTTTTATTTTCTCCCACTCAAAGTTTCTCCCGGCGCCTTCCATCGGCGGCGCTCGGACCGAGTTGCTTCCTTTGAGAATTCCCCCTCGGCACATTTCCTCGTTTCCTGTGTGACGGCGCCTGAAGTCGTCCACCTACTTCTCCAGCGCACACACTTTCATTGATTTGCTTTGACGTAATCTAAACTTCCATTAACTCGCAACAACAAACTCGAGCTCCAGCGCCTGCCGAGGCGTCCAAGACTCAAGGGAATCGGGAGAGTCTGTTTCTGTTGTCGCCGAAGCGATTGTCGGCCATTTTTCGCTGGTCCGCTCCTTTCCGAATCTCGATCTGCCGCCTTTGCTCTTTTGCTGTATTCAAATATTGGGCGCGGATGACAGAATCGAGTTAGAAAAGAAAACGACCGAACGAGGGGTGTCAGGCGTAACGGCTCTCCGGCCGGGTGCTGTCCGGGCGGGCGCGGGGAAGACATTCAGACCCGGAGGATGATGGAGACACGATCGTCGCGAAGATTACCATTGACGAACAAGTTGGCACTCTCGCCTCCTCTATTGAGTCGTTTTCCGTCCCCGACCAACCGTTTCTTTCTTTCCTCGCTTCCATAAAATCTCTCGCGAAGGGGGAGCGGAGCAACAGTTGAGATGCAGATAGGAAGAGGGAGTTTATGATACAGAGCGGAGAGCCCTGGACCCGACGACGAGTAGGAATTGCAGGCATATCCCGCCGGCAACGGGGCTCGTGGACCTCGACGACAACAACTTCGATCCAATGCTGTAGAACTTCCCTCGGAAAACTCGGACGATCGGTGGTTTAATTGCACTCGAGCAGTCGACCGAGAAAGGCGGCCGAGCCGGTCAAGCAGATGGTCGGTCCGTTGGCGTTCCCTAATGACCGGCGGAGGCGTCGACGTCAGTTCCCCCTCTGGTAGTGGGTCGGCAACCTGAGATGCGAAGCCCACTCGAACTGACGAGAGGGGATGCTTTACAGGCATTCAGATGGTTTCGCTCGAGAAGAAGTTGGAAGTGGCCGTCGTGCAGGCTCGAGTGGGTGACAACGTCGAAATCAAATGCGATGTCACCGGCTCTCCTCCGCCTCCTATCGTGTGGCGGAGGAACGGTTTCGATCTCAACGCTCTCAACGAGGAAGAGATCAAGGTGGGTTGCTTCCCCTCCAAAAGCCGACTAACGCTCTATTCGGAGCTCGATAGCTTCGAAATGTTGAGATTCGCCCGGGCGGAAGGAAACTTCAGTTCGGGTGCGTGACACAGATTTGTGATCCATCCAGTTCTTCGCCTCGTTCTTCAGGTCTTCGTTGACGGATCGCTCTACCTAACAAATGTACAGCTTGTTCACTCTGGCAACTACACTTGTCATGCTCAGAAGAATTTGAACATCGTTCAAACGCACGTGCTCCACATCCACAGTGAGTAGCTGCGGCGCGGTGGACGATTGACACCGAGGGATGGACTGCCGCCCGGTACGACGACAGCGGATAACCGACGGTCTCGATTCCTGCTTCTAGCGCTACCTGAGGTGCACGTAATTCCTCGCATTCAGTCACGTGCGCCGGGTGAACTCGCTGAAATGGAGTGTCACGTCACCGGTGTGCCGGTTCCGAATGTCAAATGGCTGAAGAACGACGAGAATCTCAAGATGCTCGCCGATAAATACACGATCGTGGGCAACGGCACCGCGCTAATGGTCAGCAAGATCACCTACTCGGACACCGGAGCGTACATGTGCGTGGCCTCGAGCCCGGCCGGCTCATCGAGAGACATATCGTCGCTGGTGGTTCAGGACGAGCCCGCTCCGAGTGAGTGTTCCCGACTTTCGGTGTTAACTCGTCGAGACGCCAGGACTTCTGATTTTCCGATTGATTACCCGCCGTGAACTTCCCTCATGAATATCGAATGATTTTCTCGCGCAGCTCCGCCGGCGGAGGAGAGACGCTTCTTCGCTTTCCATGACTGGGGCATCTCGGTCTACGATCCCGACAACTGCCGGCTCTATCACCAAGTCCAGTCAGTTGACATAATTCCCGGTACTCAGGAGAATCTCTGCGCTGAAAGAGGACACCCTTGCTCCTGGGGACGAGCCATCAACGTCGCTGATCGCTACGTGTACGTCTCGCAGCCGACCAAGGGACGAGTCCTTGTCATTTCGCGCGTGCAAATGGTCGTGGTCGACGTGAGTATCTCACCGAGTCTTTATCTTGGCACTGTGTTTTTCCTTCGCTCATCAGGAGCGCATGCTCGGCGGAAGCTGCTCGTTCCGCATGCGCGTCCGCCCGCACTGCATCTCGATGTGCCGCGACGACGACGACGAACGCACGCTTAGTTGCAGCAGCAGAAACAGCTGCCAGCCGTTCATTTAGCATTGCCTACAGCCTTCTGCATCCCAGTGGCGCACATCTGCAGCTCGTTGTTGTTGTTCGCGCGGCACTCATCGTTGTTGCTTCTGTCGTCGTCGTCGTCGTTTGTCGTTTGCAGGCGAAGTGGTCTCTGCGTGCCTTATCTCTTATCTTGACTGTACAGGAGAGGCCTTGAGAGAGCCAGCAGGAGCGCAACATCCACAGTGTGTTGTCGGTGCCGTCGACGTTGGCGATGTGCGGCTCGGTAGATGTGGTGGTGCAGTGGCCAACCAAGCGACCAGCCGACCATTCTCATTTGCATGTTTCCTTCCCCACCCGCAGCAGCCTCCTCATCGTTGTCATTTGCTTCGTAGCCAGCCATCTGGTTGTCCCCGACGACCGAAAGTCGAGTGTTCTGCGAGTCAGATAAGCTTCCATGCATGCCTGTATGCAGACTCCCGGGCTCCTGACGAACTTACGGACGGATCCAGTTATTTAGTCTGTTAGGCGCTCGCTCGCTCGCCCGCCCGCTCGTTCGTACAGTCGGTTGGGGGCGGCAAAAACTCGCGCCTTGCAGGCTCATCCGAGCGCGGTCCTTTTTTTGCGTCAGCTATTCGTCAGCTCTCCCGACGGAAGGCTAGTCGAACAACTTCAATCCTTCTTCCTCGGTTTCAGGTCGTGGTGACCGATAAGTTCCCGGTCGAGCTTTACTACGTTCCCCACCTCGATCAGCTGTGGGTTCTCTGCTGGAGGGGACCTGTCGACCGCGGTACGAAAACGATACAAATTATCCGAGATGCATCGCAGAAGAAGAAACACCACACCGTTCATCCGGAACCCGTCGATGGCCACTTCGACCTCGTGAGCTCTCTGTTCATACCCTCCACATCGGATCTCGGTTTCCCATGGAAATACGGATACGTGGTTCACTCGGGTCAGAACGGCCTGTCGAAGATGGATCTGCGTGCGATGAAATACGTGAAAACAATCGAGTTTGGCAACATCACCTGCCACCCGATCGGCGCCGACTTCGCTGCTCTCGGTAAGTACGCTCGGTGTTGGATTGTGATCGCTGCGGCTCGCAGTCAGCCTCGATCGCTCACCTGAGGCTCGAGGCCATCGTATCGAACACTGCTCGGAAACGCCGTCATCTGGATAACAACATCTGAATGCTGATGCCCGGATGAAAGTCGGGCATGACTCGAGCCCTCAGGACGGGCGACCCGTCAATTTCACCGAACGTTCTCGTCCCGAATCCTGAGTTGGCGAAATACCGAGAGGGCTTGAAGTGATCGTCCATGGGGCCACTTTCCTCCCGAGCCGTTCCCCGACCGTTCCCGGACTGTCGACTCGATTCGCAGTCCACGTGGAAAGCGACGACCTCGAGGAGAACGAGGCGCGAATCGACGCGGCGGGATCGACGGATGCCAATTCCTCCCGGTCGGTCCTCCCGCCCTCTTGTTTGATTCTTTCCTTCCTCGTATTTGACGTTTGCGTTGTTGTAGCTGAAGCAGCAGCAACTATTGCCGGCGCCGTTGTTGCGGAGCCGGTACGAGCGACAGCTAGTGGCAGCTGTCGTTTAAGTTGACATGCGGCGGCGGCGTACGCACCAAAGCCACCAGAGGCTGCATCACGACCGCGGCCATCGCGACTACGGCGCCGTGGGCCTTTGATGCTGCAGTCTCGGTTGCTCGCAGACCACAACCGGCCCTGTCGCGCTCCAGCGAGGGATTAGGGTTGCCCTCTGTTGCTCGCTCTCGGCCGCAAACAGTTTTTTGTGCGTTCGTAAAAGAGCGGGCCGACCCTGATTCCATTTATATTCCTCCCGTTGTTGCCGGTCGAAGTGGCGGTGACGGAGACGAGCAGGGATTGCTTTCGCCGCCGTGTCGCGGTCTTCTCGCACGACGCCGCTGGCGCCTCTAACAAACGTCCAGCAGTCAACGGCGTAACGAACTGTTATGGCTTCTCCCTTATGGTGGTGAGTCAGGTTCACTTAGGTTGGGCGCTCTCATTTCCCAGGTGGCTTCATCGTCGTCTCATGCATGGACCCCGACACCGGGTCCGCAAACGGCCAGCTAGTGCTCGACTACCTGACCGACGAGGTTGTTTCGTTCAAAGCAACCCTCCTCGGAAAACCCCATGTTTCGCCCGACTCGCAGTACGTCGTCACCCTGCACTCGCCATCAGACAAGGAGAAAAATTCTTCAAACGATATCACCATCGTTGTTCAGGCCGTGACCGACACAGGTGAGTGGACGCTCGATGCGGCGAGGGGAACAATCGGACCGACGACTTCCGTGTCGGCGAGAATCTCTTCCAGCCGAGGTCGTTAGAATTGTTGAGCTGCGTCTTCATATTGAAATCGGTTCTGCCTCGCAGGTCTGCACTTCTTGTTCGACGTGAAGACGACACTACGCATCGCCGACCTGACATTCTTCTCCTCGAGGACGTCCCACTCGTACGATCTGTATGCGTCATCCTCGAACAAGGAAGATATTCTTCTCGTTAACCTTCAAGACGGCAAGGTCGAAATGATCACTGGTATAGGTCGCGCAATAGATCCTCGTTCGTCTGAATGGGGCAACTCTCGACGACCCATAGCGAGTGCAGGAATATTCGGCACTTATATGGTCACCTCAGCCAACGAAGCGGTGTTTGTTATCAATGGCAAAACACGGACGGTGAATTGCGAAATCGGTAACGTTGTTCATCCTCGTCTACTTGTTTGGGTCAGAAGTCCTTAAGGGATCCCGTAGAAGTCGACCGATGAAGCGAGCCGCCGACCGACTCCCATCGTCGCATTGCCAGAGGTTCAGCGACGCACTCCTTCGGTGGTTGTTGTTCCGCGCCATCAAAACATCGTCAGCAGCTCCAGTCCACGATTGTCTGTCTCTCGCTTGCCCTTGGTTGAGTGTGTCACCTCGCCGAAGCTGGAGGGGAACTGCCAAAGGTTTCCTTTCGGCCCAATGGACAGTGGGGACGATCGACACAGGGCTTCGAGACGACGGGGACGCGGCCGAAGCACGGAACACCTCCTTCAACATCTGTACAGAACGAAGAAAAAAGGAGAATTCGAAGAGAAGGGAGGAGGAAGTCGACCCAGCGACGGCTGACCCCGTAGTCAATGTAAAGAAGAACCCGTAGAAAAACATCTGAACGAAACCTTAAAAACGGTCCTTGCGAACCGGAACAAAGTACGAAGCATATCTGACCACTGCGACAACTTTTCTTGTTGAGTCCCAATGCTTGATGGATATAAAAATACTTTGGACTGCTTATATTCAACTTGGATGACTTGAATTACTATATTTCGAGGAGCAACTCAACACAACCAGAATCGAGCTAGGCGCTTGCGCAGAGCGAGTGCTTGTGCCCTGACGACGAAATTCACTCCGCTTCCCGCTCAGTCCCTTCACCGGGATCGAGATCGGCTCATGCGACCAATCGAACGAATAGAACACATCAGGGCAGGAGCCAACGAGAGAAAGAATCACGGAGTACAAGATGATTCAGATCACAAGAAATCCGAGTAAATACTACGTATGTGAGTCTGTAATATATGGAATCTTCGGAGCGCAGATGGGAGAGAAAGATACTTAACTACAAGGCAGTACACGTAGAGACGGTTGCCCGTGTGTTTGCAAGCAATAAATGCGATAACACGAGGCTCCATTGAGCGCATCAGTTAACAACAAACGACATCAACAATGTTCACCAACGATAACGACTGGAAAAACAACCGCAGCATAACAGCCATATTGTCACCGACGGGGAAGACGACTGCGTCAGCCGGAGTTGCTCTTGCGCATCCCATCGTTCTGGCGAGCGGGACATTCTAAGCCCTGTTCGAGCTCCCCCATCTTGTGATCTACTCTTATGATACAGGTTTCGATCCCCAAATGATGAGCCTTGACAGTTTCCGCACGAATCTCTCAACGACTGTACATCTTCAGGAGCTCTCGCTCGCCAATCTTTGAAGTTTCGACTCGTCTCCCTGTAGTCGTCCTTCCTGTCAGCTGATCTTCGAGCTGCGCGCAGGCTGTGAGAATCAATCACGTGATTGATTGGTCGACCATCCGACTGAACCAGCGTTTGATGTTTTGTCCATCTGCGACAGATCGTTCCGATGCTTGTCGGAATTCCCTGTCGGCCTTTGTATATATAACTATACATATATCGGTAAGGAGAGAATCCAGGTTGAATGATGCGAAGGTAGACGGACTTGTCTCTGGCAGGCGGGAACTGTCCCGGAATATTGGCGTGTTTTCGAAATTCGGAATCACGAGTCCCCTCTGAGGAACTCGCCGAGGTCACTGTGACTGGACGAAACAAAGGAAACCTCGGGACTCACCGACGGAACCTGGAAGCCGGATGTGCAATTGCTCTACGGGAAGCTGCTGCGAGCAGTCCGATCATTTTTAGTGATAAGAATTTTATAAGACGTGTGTTCAATCATCGTCGGAGTGGATCGATCCGTGAAACATGACCTCGACCTCTGAACTTGCGAATCAGGCTACATCCGAGACGTCGAGGGAAATCGAATCCCAGAACGGGACATCGACGAGGGACAGCTGATATTAAATCGCAGGATGGTGGACATTCTCAACGAGTAGTCGTTCAACGAAAAGTTCAAGCAGACTTTCATTGATCACCGATGCACCTTGCCGACACCGAATCAGTTCCCTCGATAGAAAAGTTGAGACAGTGAATGATTAGGTACGACGGGGACGAGAGAGCAGTCGGGTTTGATGTTTCGGACGCCCCGAGTGTTTAGCTGGTTAAGGGCCGAGACAGCGAACAGTCCGGTTGGACAGCGAGCTCTTGTCGTCGTGAACTTCCACACAATCCACACGAGAAACACTTTATGTTATTTCTTATGGAACGAGAAGATGGAGATGATAATAAAACGGAAAAGACAGTGATAACTTTCTTTGAAACACGGTGAACTCATTCACGAGGGTACCAGCTCGCTGGAGCTTCACGTTTTTCTCCAGGACCCGAACCCTCGGGGATCCGCGAAGGTTCCGCGAGTCCCGTTCGATTCTTTAGTTTCATCTTGAGAGCGATGTCGGGGCAATTCTTCAATTTCTCTGAATTTCGTCGCCGGCGCGGGCGAATCGAATCAGATCCGATCGGATCCAATCTGGAAATTGAAGGAAGTTCGCCGCCGAGATTCTCCAATCCCTCCTGACACGGAGCGGCGATGAAGGCGA